>CM076569.1:612159789-612475671 GCA_034641835.2 Pinus albicaulis
CTGTGTGCTTATCGTGACGATAGCTCGATGAGCAAGTGTATCGTGGCCGAGCCATCCTCTTTTGAGGAAGCTGTGGAGGATCCCGCATGGGTAGATGCCATGGTGGAAGAGTATGATTCGATTGTCAGAAACAGTGCATGGGAGATTGTCCCAAGGCCAGAAGGGAAATCAGAGGTAGGTTCGAGATGGATCTACAAAGTGAAGCAAGCTGCTGACGGGAGCGTCGAGAAGTATAAGGAAAGATTTGTTGCCCGGGGCTTCTCACAGATCGAGGGGATCGACTATGAAGAAACCTTTGCACCTGTCGCAAGGTATTCTTCCATATGGACCATCCTTGCTCTCTTAGCGCAGATGGGTTGGCACATTCATCAGATGGATGTGAAAACTGCTTTCTTCAACGGAGTCATTGAGGAGGAGGTGTACATTGAGCAGCCTGAAGGATTCGAAATCTTCAGCAGTGAGTCGCATGTGTGCAGGCTCAAAAGAGCGATGTATGGGCTGAAACAAGCACCTCGTGCTTGGTACACACAGATAGACAGTTATTTCACCAGACTTGTTTTCGCCAAGAGTGAGGCGGATCCTAACCTATACCAGATTGTGGTGGAGGGTAAGCTTTTGATCATTGTGCTTTATGTAGATGATTTAATACTAACAGGTGATGAACTGTTGATACACTCATGCAAGGCAGATCTTGCAAAGGAGTTCGAGATGAAGGACTTGGGCCTCCTTCATTATTTCCTGGGATTGGAAATTTGGCAGCGGAAAGGTGAAATGTTTGTGTCTCAAGGCAAGTATGCCCGGGAGATACTGGAGAAGTTTCACATGCAAGGCTGCAAGCCTATCGACACTCCTCTTCCTGGTGGTTGGAGGAAAGAGGATGCTACATCGGCAGAGGTAGTGGATGCCACTGTTTATCGACAGTTGGTTGGTTCACTCGTGTATTTAGTCAATACACGACCAAACATATGCTATGTTGTGAACCAGCTTTCACAAGCGATGGTGAAGCCTACCAAGCTCTTTTGGAAGGCAGGCAAGCATGTCCTGAGATATCTTAGGGGCACATCTGGGTATGGATTGTGGTACAGATAGTCGGATGAGGTGAAGCTGCATGGCTTCACAGATGCAGATTGGGCAGGAAGCCAAACAGACATAAAGAGCACATCTGGAGGGATTTTTAGTATCATATATATAGCAGTTTCTTGGTACAACAGGAAAAAAAGATCCGTGGTACTTAGTTCAGCGGAGGCCGAGTACATGGCAGCAAGTTTGGCTGCATGCGAGGCTATATGGATGAGGAAGATCCTGGTCGGTTTGTTCGGTTCTCATTTAGATCCTACTGTGATATATTGTGATAATCAAAGTTGCATTAAACTCTTGGTTAATTGATGTTCTGTGATCTAAACATAATGACATCAAATTACCATCATATCGATTGTGTGCGGTGGAAGATCATATTTGCTTTCTTACATTCTACGGAGGATCGGGATGTAGATATTAAAATGAGAAGCGCTCACCGAGGAGCAAATTCGAATACCATAGAGACATGATCGGGGTGGCGAGATAATCTATCTTGTTGAGAGGGAGTGTTGAGATTCAAACAGATGATGAGCTTAGTGAAAAGTCGCCTTCACTAAGTGGAGCATGACTATTTTGGTGCAAGTCTATTTTTAGACTATGTGCATTTTTAGACATGTTGATCATATTCTATGAGTTGCAGGATGTTATTTGTGGATGGTTGGTCAAGTTGGAAAAATAGATGGACTTCTATTTTTAGACATATTGGGCAGAATCTATTTTTAGATTGTCGGTCTAAAAATAGATATGTCGAATATTATTAGCTCTTAATAATATTTGGACTCTAAACATTATCTTATTCTCTTGGAGCACTTCAGTTAAGTGCACAGATGTGGCACAGGAGCTGACAGAAGGAATTATGCTATTCCTGAGGGTTTAGTGGAGCTATTGCATGGAGGACTTCAATTAGAACTCATGTGACAGAGTTTGGTGGAGTTGTAGAAGTAGTTGGTGGAGTTGTGTTCAGTTTAACTCAGTTAGACACAGTTGAGCTAGTTGTATCTAGTCTAACTGGTTGATACACTAGTGAGAGTGGTGTGAATTAATTAATAATTAATTCACTAAATATTAACTCATTAATCAACTGAAGAATACATCAGTTAACTACAGTGCATGGACAGTTTCAGTGGAGACCAGTGGAGAGATAGGTGAAAGGGCAAGATAGACTATTAGTTGTGACTATAGTGATGCATTGATTGCATCCAACACTCAGTGGAGATGCCAATGAGGATTGCGTGAGCAAGGTTGGAGTAATTCGAACTCATTTAGAGGCATTCTTCAGCAAGGATTGCGCAGTAGAGGTAGGCTAGCAGGTGGCAAAGATCGGTGCATGGATTTGCAAGATCGGGCCTGATTAGTGTGTAGCGATTGTATTGTACTGAGAGCTTGACATGATCAGCTTTGTATGAGGATTTTTACATGATCTCTATGACATATATTATATACAGATAGTAGGGGTTTTTAGCTTCAAGCTTTCCTGTTAAACAACTATGTTAATGTGTGTGAATTTTTATTGTTTCATGTGTGCATTGCAATCTTGATTTAATTTCCGCAGATGATCAATGGTGGAATAGATTCTGTATTTTGCATGAAGTTAAAATAGTGTGAGATCAGGAGAATCTTGGACATATAACACATAAGTTATATAATTTCTACATGTGAAACACTGAAAATATCCCCCCCAACTGTTTTAGCAATCATATTTTTCTCTATTGTCTCAGGACTAAGGTTCCAATTTCCAACCATCAGTATCTACCTTCAGTTTTAACTTTCTATCTAAAAATTCCTTTCTGCAATATTCTTCATTATTCCCCAAATCCGACCCAAGAGCATAATTTAAAATATTTTGTGACAGAAGCATTTCTCCAATAATAAATTATCCCAAGTTTTCAGAGTCTTGTATTTTTCTAGGAAGGAAAAGATGCTCATGCAATGAGCTCTAGTATCGTTGAGCAATCAAGTCCATTACATGTCCAGTGTCTGTGGTTTTGTCCCAGGTCCTTGCACATCCATCCTATGCCATTCAAATTTTAAATGATTTAAATTAAACACATGTAAGTCATTGTTAGATATCCTTGCAGGACCAATGCCACCCTAAATGATAACTATGGTACCTAGTGCAGTTGCACTATGCACTGCCCAGATGCCTTAAGCAATTTCTGTTTCTAGCGCTAATATCAATCTACTTTCAATTCCAGCAAAAGAAAAGAGAAAATAGCTATAAATCATACTGGAAAATCATCTTGATTGTTCTAAACTTCAAGGCACAGCATTCAAGCTTGTTCCCTTTGATGGTAATCTGATCAAAGATGTAGTATCTGGTTCACACCAAACACAAGTAGATAGGCCCAATCCCACATATTGCTGATGGTAAATGTTGGACAGAGTTGTGACATGTCAAATGAATGAGAACACCCAAATAGATTTGAAGAAGAGAAAGCCAGAAGAGTTTCATCCAATATAGAAGAAGCCAATTTTTTTTTTAACTGGGTCAATTTGAGTTACAACACATACTGTAGCATTGCCCTCCTTGTTGTATGGCTCTATAGTCTACACATGGATGTAAAGTAGCTGCATTATAACAAGGTTTGTTATGGTTGTCGTGTTGTAAAAAAGGTTTATTTTTAGTAGTTTTGTTACTAGGTTTGTACAGTGACAAATATATTGAGTAATTGTTTCTAACTAACATCCATTGTTTGCAACCCTATGCACTGATTTCGTGGTTACTATAAACTGCATTTGCATAATTTTGGAAAAAAATGAATATCAAATTAATTGATGCAGCAGAACTCTTGTTTCCAAATAAATTTAATAGCTATGATTACCATCTCAAATATATTTACACCCCTGAACATGATTGATGAACTGCACATAATATTCCAATGGCTTCCTTAAAGGAAGTGTCTAGCATGGTGTTTGAAGACATTAAGTGAAAACCTTTTATCTTCTTAGAGGAAGGAATTTTGGAAATATTGTAATGCTAACTCATGCACAAACTACGAGGGATGGTTCTATAGAAGGGAAAAGACTCATGCACGTTGTAAGATTTAGGGTATTATGCAGAATGCCTTTTTCTTGCAACTTTTTGGTTTCTCTAATAAGATTTCTACACCAGTCTTATAATATTTCTTGTTTATGACTGCAAATATTTGTTGTGCATGTCCTTTGTGGTGAAGGTTTTAAGCATGCCAGCGTATATGTTTAAATTGCTCTCTCAGGATAGATGAGGCATGCTTTCCCCATTCTACTGTCATGTTTGTCAACACTTGATTTGTCAGGCAGGAGATGTTATAAGAAAAGTGTATGAAAAGAAGTGTGTTCAACTAAGCCACCAGGAATCCAAGGGAGAATCTTTTGAAGTGATTGATAAGACAAGGGCTATAATAAAATATCTTCACTCAAGAGTCACGGTTGCCATTGAGGCAGTTGACTCAGTATCGAAGAGAATCCAAAGATTGAGGGATGAGGAACTGTTACCATAATTTATGGATTTAATACAAGGGTAAGCATAGTTGTTTTTACCTATTAAATTGCATCTTATGTTTTGTATGGTTTTGTTCTTGGTCTATAAATGATAATACAATAGATAAAGTAACGGTTAGTGGTGTAAGTTTCCATGGGAATGAGTTTGTACAATTGGCATGTATCATTTTCAAGGAGTGTCCATGATTTTGTATTAAGATTTTTTTCTTTCTTAAAGACCTTGTTCTTCTCACGTCATCATAAAATGTACTCTATTAGGTTACCATGCCACCATTTTTCCAATGAGAGTTTTCCAACCAGGGTCTGCAGATAATTCAAAAATCATTAGAGGCTTTAGTACTGGTTTGAGGAACATATTTAGGTTATCCTAGAAGAATCCATGGCCATTGGATTCCAAGCAGTAGACTGGGAAAATATTGACAAATCAATCTGGTCATTTGATCTCAGCAATCTCTGTTTAGATCGAGACTTTAGAAATAGCATGCTGCACATAATCTCCTTTTCAACAACAATAAGCTTAGGTGTAAAGGTTGCAGCATTTCGAAATTCATATAGATATCTGAAGCTTGATCTCTTGCTTGGTTCCCACATGTGTTTTGTCTACTATACTTTTGTTATACTTGTGTTGTTTTCTTTCTTTGTATTATTTTTGGCACTTTCTAGGAGTTGCACTAGCACTCCCACATTGTATTCATACTGGTTGTATCCTTCATAACCATTGACCTATTTTTGTGGTCATTTGTTGGAGATTAGTAACAGTATATATTATCTCATATAAGAATTGCTAAAGGTCATGATTACCTTATATGTAGATTCCAATTTACTTCTTTTGGAATAGAGTCTACTATTTACCTCCTTTAACTATAGTTGGCCATTTATTATGCATTTTTTTAGTCCCATAGTGTTTACTTTAGATGTAATTCTTTGTCCCATTAACCTACTTTGTGGTCATTTTCTGGACGCTTAAAATTATTTTATCCTATGCCTAGCTTCTGCTTTCTCCAATAGCATGGACTTCTTTCATCCATAGTTCTATCATCTATGTTCAATTTTAGCTCTGCACTTATGGTTAGGTGTCATGGTTTTGGCATTTGCTCAAACTATAATGTTTATGAACCAAAACTGAATGCATTGACATAAAAAAAATTACCCATGTCATGGGAAAATAACATAGTTCTGGAAAGTAGTAGCAACTATATAAATGACAAAAAAAGATGTTACGTGGAGGACAAAAGTTCAAGCATATCCAAAAATATCTTTTCTATTGTCTCAAGATGTAAAAATAGTTTTTGACAAATTGTAAAAGGGAGTGTCTATGGTTTGGAAGAATTCCTTAGGTAGAAAAGATTCAATCACCACATTTGGTGAGAATATGCTTTGTTCTGGTGGTATGTGGACTTATATGTATCTTACAAGAACAAGTTAAGAGTGAGAAAATTAGTGGGCATAAAAATTGTAGTTTTTGCGAAGTTATGAGTTCTTGACTTTGAATTCAATTACTTTCTAAGAAGCAGATTGTAGGGAAAGAGAAGATTGGAAAAAGAGATATAAGAACGTAGAACAAGCATAGAAGAACCAAAACATAATTGATAAGACATTGGAGAAGGGAACATTTCACAGGCATTTAGTTTCGAGCCTACAAGTTATACTCCAGTTTGCAAAAGCAGTTTTGGGAATTATTTCTGCAAACAAAACCCTTCATTATTTATGGTCTATATTTTCAAACCCGGACTGCTGCAATCCACTTCAATGACCAAATATGGCTCGATCCTCTCTTCCTAAAGAGCATAGTTTTCAGAATTATATTTCTAGTAGACCAACAATACCACCCACATCTCCACTTTTCCAATACCAACTCTCACTTCAGTTGATTACAGGAACTCCATTTTTGTGCTGATTAACAAAACACATAACTATTGGATTTCTCAAATCCTCTCCTCAGCTTTCTCACTTGCTCTGTAATTATCACTTGACTGTCTTGTCAAGTCGGCCTCAATACTTCAAATACTCCTATGTCTTAGGCATTCATTCACACAACAATTCATCAATTGTCCATACCACTCAAAAGTACAAAGGATAGTGAGTCTTCCTGTTTATTTATGAATGTACCTTTTGTTTAGGATCAATTGGTGTTCTGTGATTGATGCATGCTTTTTTCAGACACCATGCTAGCCCTTCTTCTTTGTCTACTAACTAAGAGTTTTGGCAACTCAATTAAGGCTATACTGTATTTAATATTATCTTCTTCAGCTGCTAGAAATGGAACACTGAATCTAACTTCCATATTATGACCTAATATATGTTACAACTTAGAAGGGCCTCTGCAATACTTTTCCAAGATTTTCCAGGTCAACATACAATCTAGATGTGAGAATCCTGACTGAGAAATACCCATCCTTTTTGCTACAGAAACATAAATAAACCTGCTTTCTGTATACAACTTCCTAGAAGTACTCGAGGTGCATTATTATTATTATTTATATATATTATATTCATCACAAGTAATACCCCAACCTAGTTGTTCTAATGTCAATAGGGTAGTGAAATTACCCCTTTTATGAATAAACAAGCCCATAGTATAATGTCACAGAATGATTCTGCAAGGACTAAATCGCATGATATATGAATACTATTCCAATAGTTCATATGGCTCATGAAACACTTTCTTTCCCTAATCCACCATGAATAGTCTCAAATTCCTCGACGATCATTGGAGCTAACACAACCTAGTTCCAATCTCGTTTCATTTAATAAATAATACAATTTCATTGTTGAAATAAGTAGAATTCTGAAGTTTTGAAGCTCTCTAGTACAACAAAGGGGATGTTATTGCTCAAATCTAGTGGGTTGGTTCTCTCCTTTTCCTTTCAAATGGTTCAACTTCATTTGCTTTCAAAACGCCTTGCAATTAAAAGCCTACCACTTGATTGAGACAATTCCTTCATTCTTTCATTGAAAGGAGAGATATATTGGTCTCAGTCCAACCATGAATTTATGTTTTCCTATGCAGAGCCATACTAAGAGGAACTTGTGTGAGAATCATCTGCAGAGTTGACTAACTTCCTTTAATCTATTTACATTTAGGGCCAGAATCGATTGTAAAACCTAATTCCCCATTAATCCCTCTAAAAATTCGCAACTTTTAGTGTTAAATCTCGTAACCATGTGAGACTAGCCATTTTTTCTCATTATTTGCGACTATGAGAGGTTAAGTGATTAGAAATAGAAAACCCACATTCTTCTAATGCCATTGGTGCTTGTTATGTCGAGCACCTGTTATCCTTGTGTTGGTGCCCCGTAATTTGCAAGATTGGCAAGAACAAGTAGCAGGAATCACATCAAACCACTTTGGAGTCTAAGGACCTAGCCTTCCTGGGCTTAGAGAGGGCTCTCTTTATGTTTATTATTAACTGATTTATCTTTAAGCTTATGTTTTCTAATTTTAGGCTAGTTATGAAGTTTTGGGTTGTTTGTTTTGTTTGATTGATTGATTGATTGAAGGTTGGACAGATAGAATGTGGGAAGCTTAATCCATTGGGCTATGGAGTCATAAAAGGTTTAAATTGTACATCAATTCTTCAAAGGTTTTCATAGGGCAAGCTAACTATATCAAATGGATATTCTTAGGTCAGATGAATATGGAATGACAGCAAATTTGTGAATTCAGTAAAACTAAAGGGCAATTAAGAATCCTTTAACTATACTTCAACAAAAAAAACCTTTAAAACAATAGTTTCAAGAGGAACTAAAGAGCAGGACACCCTTGAATTCTTTAGCTAAACTTTACTAAGAAAAGTTCAAGGCAACAATCTAGTAATCCTAAAGAGCAATTAAGAATTCTCTAGTTATTACTTTCAGACAAAGAAAACATTCAAGATAATTGTTCAGTGAAATTAAAGAGCAGGACACCCCTAAATTCTTTAACTAAAGTTCAAAGAAGGTCTTCAAGATAACAATTTTAAGAGAAACTAAAGAGCAGGACACCCCTGAATTCTTTAGCTAAACTTTACTAAGAAAACCTCAAGACAACAAGTTGGGCGAAACTAAAGAGAAGGACACCCTTGAATTCCTTAATTAGACCTTGCAGAAGAAAACATTAAGATAAAAGTAACAAACAAAGTTAAGGTGCCAAAACAACATATCTCAATCTAAAATTTCTGTTCTCTTATCAGAGAAATTGATGTACAATATGGAGAACAAAGGAGAAACATTGACAGAGAGGGATAACATCACCATTAACATAGCTCAAGAATCCTGTGAACGTGCTTGTATCACTGATGTCCAAAACAGTTACAATGCTCCAGTGCAATAATCTTTGCAACTCAGAGTTCGATCAAAATCCAGCTTAGCAACCAGCCAACCAACTAACCAACAATAATAATGAACAATACATGCAGTATTTATCTGCAGATGAGGAGGTTGCCCTAATCTAGGGTGACAGATCTGTATTTACTACAGAGTAAATGATGTTTGACAATTGAGACCATGCAAGGCCCAATGCCAAAATATCTCTGACTGACCTACTGTAGTAATAACTTTCTAATTTACTGCTGAGCTAACTTTAAGATATTTTTGACTATTTTTTCCTTTAACATTAACTTTTACAATAACTTTTGAGTAGCTGTTAAAATATCTCTGACTGTAACGTTAACTGTAGCTGCTTTCATTAAAGTGAATTTAGGCTGTAGGTGGCCAATGTGATTGGGAAGAGTTAAACGCTGAATGGCCTTGACACTTGGCTTTGTCTTCCTCGTTGATTTATTTATGATTTGTCCTTAAACCTCCAAACTGTTTTTATCTGTTTTTATCTCTGATCTCTTTTTGACTACCTTGGGTTACTGGAATCTCTCATTTTAACCTCTCTTAGTTGTCCTTTTTCTTAACTTTGTCTTCTACCCATGTCTTTCATCTTTGCCTGCGCAGTCACTATAAACAGTTTGCTTTTTCTTTACCCTATCTTTTGAAGATACCTCGCTGTCTCTGTAGTAATCATATGATCCTTATTTATCATGATCCATTGCTGCTTATTCTTGTGCTCCAAACCCTTTTGAAGAACAAGGCTTCCAGATTGTCACCCAAAGAGCCTATTTTAAACAATTTTTTGGAACTTAGAAATGCAAATTATGCGTTTTTTGATACATCGATCACCTGCAAAACTTAAAAACAATTTGTTAATTAAAAACTGGATCCTGCAAGGTGGGGAGCAAGGGGGTTTGCAGGTAGCAAGGCAAATTATGGACAGAGTCCGGAAAATGGAGGTTTTTGGTTTTCTGCGTTTGGCTTATGGCCTCCCAGGCCTTCGAAAAGTGTTGTAGGGGTTTACATGGCAGTTTAGGGACTATCGCAGTGATACAGGGCTTCGACATGTTTGAACGGGGTTAGCGGTTTCATGTTATGGCACGAGGGTGGTTTTGTTGTTTTCGCATGGGGTGTAGGCGGTTTATGTTGCGGGGATGCGATAATATGGAGGGAGTGACGCGTGGCAGAGAGAAGGGGTGCGAAAACTGCCCATTTCGCAAGCCCCAAAGGTTTTAAATCTCGGGCCTTTAGATTTGCGATAGGGCGCGATGGTCGTTGGATCGTGGGGTGAAGATCCGACGATGGTCGGGATCGGATGGAACGACGGACTGATTTGATGGGTGGGGCCGGGACCTTGAATGCAATGGCGGGTTTAAATACAACGCGAGGCTTTTTGTAATGCGGGGTTTTTATAATGTAGGGCTCGGGGTAAGTATTAAGCCGGTGACACTTAATATAAAGGTGGGTCGGGCTTTTGAACACAACGGGGTTTTAAAATAATGTGCGGGGTTTTAAATAAATAGCGTCTTTTTAAAGAGTGGGACTTGAGAAAAAATTAATTTCAAAACAATGTAAAAAGGGTTTTTACATTGTTTTGAATGAAAATAGAGAGAAATGAGTGAAGGGGGAAGGGATTTTAGTGAGGAAAATGAGGTTTTAGTATAGGGAAAAAGGTTCTTTAAGAAAGGGGAAAGGCCAAATGAGGGGATTTTAGGTCGAACCTGAGATTTTCAGAGCATGGGGGTGTTAGAAAAAGTAAAATGAGAGATAATGGATGGGTTAAATGAAGGTAAGGAAGGGAGTGAGATTTTTGAAAATAAATGATAGTCAGGAAATGTTATTTTTAGTGGACTATAGAAAATCCATAGTCATCTAGTGATACTGTAGAATACAGGAGACTAATAGTGGCTTCAGCTGGGGAGGGCAGCACCTTTAGGAGGTGTCAAGAACATTTGTAGATCAGTAGCCTGTTTGTATTTGGCTTATTTTCATCCTGTAATTGCTGATCTGCTACAACTTTTTGTGACTTTGGCCTTTTAAAATTTGAAAATCATGCTTCTTGCAAATTAATTCTGCCTACACATCATCTATTCTAACATTTTTTCTTCATTTCGGAGGTGCATGTAGACTTGCAAACCTTGACATCATTTTTCTTTTGAAAAGCAAACTATCTAAATCTAACTTTATAACTTCTAAAGGCTCAAATTAGACTGATGAGCTCTTTTATTCTCTACTTAGCTAATTATTTGCCAAGATTAAACAGTTTGACAGATTCCTATTCTCTAACTATCAACATGAAATTTAAAGCATGAATGAATCAAGATTAAGCAGTTTGATCATCATGGATTGTGGCATTTTTGGACAAGCTGCACACAATATTATTTTGCAAAAAGTAAACTAAACTGAGGGTTTTCATCTTGAATCTTTCATTTATCACTTATCCCTCACTTCTCTTATTGGTTTCCGATTTAGGCTTTTGAACCAATACTATTTTCCACCTAACTACTGATAAGTCGAGTTTAAACAGTTTGGAAAATCTTCATTTTCTAACTTATCAGCAAAAATTCAAAATTTGTACAATCATGTTTAGGCTGTATGATTGAACAAGGCCTTTTCAAAAGTAGTGGCATTTTGACTTGCACACTTTCAGAAATACTCATTTTTTGGTATGGGGCTTACCTTTTTTCTTTTTATCTGCCCTCTTTTCTTCTTTTCTTTCTCTCTTTTTTGTATCAATTTTTCTGAGATTTTGTTTAAGCAATGTTATGTACAATGAAGCAAATTTAAACTGAGATTATCAACTGAAATAATGCTTGAGCAACTTGCCATTGACCAGACCTCCAAACAATACCGTTCCATCCATTTCTTGTAAGAAAAATGCATTATTACCTCTTGCAGAATGAATGGTGTATGGACCTTTCCAAAGGTTATCAAACTTTCCATGCCTGCCTTTGTCCTCTCTTCTTGAATTCCACTTCAACACTTTGTCTCCAATGTTAAAATCATTTGCCTTGGTCCTTTTGTCAAAGAGTTTCTTGATGTTTTCTTGTATCAGCTGTGTTCTGTTGTATGCTCCTTCTCTGGCTTGCTGCAACTGGATAGTTTGGTTTATTCTTCTTCATATATCATTCTCTTCAGATTGCACCTCTTGAATGAGCTTCATCACTGGCACTCCCAAGGATGTCAGGAAAACTGCATTTGTTCCATACACTAGCTGATAAGGAGACATATCAATTAACTTCTTATTTGTTAGCCTATCTGCCCATAGTGCATGTACTAATTTGCTGTGCCATGATTTCTTATGTTCTTCCAGCAACTTTTTAATGATGTTCACCAAACTTTTGTTTGAGGAGTCGACCAACCCATTACCTTGAGGGTAATAAGTTGTAGAATGTCCCAAAGTAATGTGATATCTGTGGCAAAAATCCACCATTTTCTAGGATCTAAAAGCAACAACATTGTTAGTAATGATTTTCCTAGGACAGCCAAATCTAGATAGAATATTGTTTTCCAAAAATCTGATAATTACTGAGTCTGTGGCAGTCCTGGAAGGAATGGCTTCTATCCACTTAGTAAAATAGTAAGTTGCAGTAAGGATCCATTTATGTTGGGCAGCGGAGAAAGGGTGGATTTCTCCAATGAAATCTAAACCCCACTGTTGAAAAGGAGCTTCAACAGAGATTGGCTGTAATGGATAAGGCATCAGCTTTCTTTTTCCCTCAAAGATTTGGCACTTATGACAAGCAACTACCATTTTGTGGATGTCTTGGAAGAGGGTCAGCCAATAGAAACTAGCCCTAAGGATCTTATTAATAGTGGTCTTCCAATAGAGGTGACCTCCACATTCTCCTTCATGAAATTCATGCATAATCCTATCTGCATCCTCTTCAGGCAAACATTTAAGCAATACACCGCCAGAATATTTTCAATACAAAACTTTTTCCAGAATGCAGAAATTTACAGGCTTTAGTTTCAAGAATCTGGCCTTTTTTTTTTTCCAGAATATAGAAATTTACAGCCTTTAGTTTCAAGAATCTGGGCTTTGTTTTGGACAAACCAGGAGGAACATTTAGATTAAAAAGCACATACAGTATGTTTGCATACCAAGGAGAGTTCAGGAATGCTTCCTCAATAGGTGGAGTCGCCAACTCCTCTTCATCCAATGAGTGAATCATATTGATGTCTAGTGCTTGAAAATTTGTTTCAGCCATTAGTTTAGCTAGTACTTGTCCTTTGATTAGCTTGGTGGGTTTGATTTCCAAATCATATTGTAAGATGATAGCAATCCACTTATCTCTTTTTCCATCAGGATCTTGTGTTAGGATGTTTTTAACCACTGCGTGAGGCACAAATGCAATGATGTGTGAATGCAAAATATAGACTTTGAAATCTTTTAGTGCTTTGACCAAGGCAAAAGCCTTCTTTTTCATGATATTATATTTCAGAGATGCATCTCTTAGGGCTTGGCTGAAGAATGTTATGGGCTGCTCCTATCCTTTTGTATTTTTCTTCAGTAAGACAACAACAACTATGTGTTCTGATGCAAAGGAAAATATAAAGAAATCCTTGGTGAAATCAGAGTTGATCAGAATTGGTGTTTGTGTAAGAGCTTGCTTCACCAAGTCAAAATATTGCTTTGTTTCTATGGTCCATTTGACTACTGTTTCTCTTTTGAGCATGTTAGTGATGTTTCTTAGGAGTTCTGCAAGGTTTGGTATGAACCTTCTTAAGAAATTTATCTTTCCAATAAAAGATTGCAGCTCTTTGATATTTTTTGGGTGACTGATTTGCAATATTCCTTCAATCCTCTTTGGGTCAATCTTGATCCCTTCTTCAGATACAATGTGGCCTAGAAGTTTCCCTTCCTGAAGGCCAATTAAGGATTTCTTGGGATTCAAAGACAGGCCATACTTTCTGCATTTTTCAAAGACCTTTCTTAAGTGAGCTAGATGTTTTTCATCAGTTTTTGAATAGTCTGTCATATCTGTAGAAAATTCTGAATCTTATATCTTATGCAGAAATTATTACCTGTTAATCTGGTTAAGCTCCTCCTACTTAGATAAGTTATTAATTGAATAAATTCAAGTTAACATCGAAGAAAAACACATAACAGATGTCTACCAATTTAGATCTAGAATAAGCACATGCACACATTGACAAAGTGACATAGTTATTTATGGACAAATAGTCCCTGGAAAAACCCAATGTGGGAAAACCGGTCTCTGGCTGCTGAAGGGTTCTATTATTAAGAATATTTCTGAATACACAGGGTTCCAGATCTGGAAAAATCAACAGAGAAAACACTAGATCTAAAGCTCACTAGCTGATCTAGGGCCAAAATAATGACTGATCCACACTCTCAAATGGGATTTACAGAACTCAGCCAAGATTAGGGCCTAGAAACCCCAACGCTGTCCCTGAAATGCACTGCGTTAGCCTCTGAAGCCCCTGAAAGCTTCTGCGTCAGCCTTGGATGGCCTCCAAACCCTCAGTGCTGCTCGGGAAGGGACTGCGTTACCCCAGAATGGGTGACGTAGTCACTACACTGCCCCTAAGGGTCTCTGCGTAACCCCTAAAGGGTCTCCTAAAAATTACGCTGTCCTTGCTGCTACTGCCTTCCTCTGTGCTGTCCTTGAGCTGATCTCTTCTCTGCCTCTTGTGTATTCTAGACCCTGGGATCAGATCATCCCCTTAGTCTAAATTCCCCTCTCTGCAGTTGAAGCACTTTTGAGTATTCTTAGCAAACCCTCCCCTAGAATCTCAGCTTAGCTTCAATGCTCTGCCTCTGTGTCTTTACAAATGACCTCAAGCCTTTCCTTTATACTTTTTTCGTTGACAAATCAACGACCATGATCAGATCTTGAATCAATGGCTAAGATTAAAAGAAAGCTTGATCCGTGTGACTTAAGACAATTTCATCACATGTTTAATTAAATTCACTTTAATTACTTGCTTCAAGTTTTAACGTAGGAAATACACTTTTAAAATAATTAATTAATTTAATATCTCCTAAACCAAATGAAATTTCCCAAATCCATTTCTGGGTCTTGTAGATCAGGTGAACTCTAGTCCTTCCTCAAAATTTGGGACCCAGAGCACAACTGATGCTACCCCAAATACACAAAATCTCAACACTCCCTCTTAGCATCAAGGGTGTGCTCTAGCAATACATCACACTTATGCATTACATGATTTTGGGCACTGGTTCTGTGCTGCTAAAGCTTGGCCTCCTGCCACTCAACTCTACACTCATTGCCAAGCCATTTTGCACCATCGCTCATGACTCGCCACCGTTTAACGCAACTTTTCAGACCCTAATTCCTCTCAATATGCCGCATTCGTGTTGCTCATAAGACCGCCATCGTCGATTCGTCGCACCGCGACTTGTTGAGAGAAACAACTGAATCTCCTGCCCAATCTTTGACAAACAGGTCTGATGAGCTACATCCTCATCACTGAAGCTCGACAGGCTACAGATCTGTGTTGTCATCTAAAGAACGATGCACAGCTACAGCTCTGCCTGCATAATCATACTCCCTTTGCACTACTGAAGTCACATCAGCTCCTTGTGCTGAAATCTATCACGCTGCTGCTGCACTGCGCTGTCCCTCTGAAGCTCTCTGCGCTGCTGCAGCTCTGCACTGCGTAAGTAACATTGCTCTGCGCTGCTAAAGTCACATCAGACTCTGCGCTGCTACTGCTTCTACGCTACTGCTGCTTTTCTCTGCGCTGCTGCAGCTCTGCACTACGTAAGTAGCACTGCTCTGCACTGCTGAAGTCACATCAGACTCTGCGCTGCTACTGCTTCTACGCTACTACTACTTTGCTCTGCGCTGCTCCTCCCAGCCTTCAGATCTACCTCTGCTTTTGCCTCACTGTGATCTATGCATCCACTGCTCCACTTGTCCCGCTACTGTCTTAAGGCTGTCGTAGATCGCATGTGATCCAAGAGATGCGCTGCTCAAATATCTTGCCTTTCTTTCATGTAGCTCCTCTACATGTCCATGTCAGCCCACCTCCGTGGTTCATGAGCACTTATGGCTGCATCATCTCCTGACCCATCATCTGCCACAGGTGCTTTGGAAGAAGATGCTTCCTTGTCCCTTTTCTTCTGCAGACAATGGCTGGCAAAATGTCCCATTTCGCCACACTGGAAGCACTTGTTCTTTGAAAGATCCTTCTTCTTCTTCGGCTACTTCTTCAATACCAAGGCTGCATCTTCCTCATCTTCCTTCTTTACTTTGCTTAGTGCTACCTCTTGGTGAATCTGCGTAGTTCTTCTTGCCGCAGGATTGACCACAAGTTGTCCCAATCTGGGAGGTCCTCTCTGCCCAAGATACTTTGGACAAAGGTTTCCCACTCATCCGTGACTACATTGAGGGCAGTCCTAACTATCACTGCATCATCTATGGTAGCTCCTGTTGCAGTCAGTTGATCCCTGATTGCCTACAGTCTGAAGAGGAAGTGCTCCATGTATTCTCCCTTGGGTCATCATGAATGACCTCATTTGGGTCTCCAACAACATTTTCCTTTAGACAGAATTTCCCTCATACAGGGAAGTCAAGGCCTTCCACATCTCATTAGTTGTCTTCTTCTCAGCTATGTGTGGAACAATATGGTCCTTGATACTATCCATTATCAGCTGCTTGGCATGCCCAACAACTTCCCTATGCTTCCGTAGGAGATCCGCATCTGTCGGTGTGGCCAGAGTTTGCTGTGCATGGTCTCTTAGATTGTATGCCTCAAGGACAATCAGGATCCTTGCCTTCCAAACCAAAAAGTTTGAGAGGTCATCTAGCCTATCCTGATCACGTAGTTCATGAGGAGCCATCTGCTCAGAATCTGTTGGAACTTCCTTTTCTCTTTGCTAGAGAAATGGATTTAAGGCCCTTGGCGAAACAGGTGCCTTCTCCTTCTGACACTTGATTTCCCTTCTTGGAAATCTACCAAATCAACTATGATTCAGCTTCTTCTTTGATTCTCTGATCAAATTCTAAGTTTCCTTTGGCTAGAAACTTCCTAAGAAGCTGATCTCCTCCCAATCTTTGTCACTTGTGCTAAGGCTAAAAAATCTGAAATCTTCAGAGTTTTAACCTCACAAGCTCTTCTGAATTTCTGCAGATTTTTTTTTGGATCTGACAGATTCAGATCTGAATCACATTGATTGGCTTCAGACCCAACCAACACTGTTTCTGAGCTGCTTCTGCGCATTAATTGCGTGGGCTTGCTAGGACATAGCATTGGACAATGTCACCCTTCCCTCTATGTGAATCTGCTCCTAAAAATTGTGTTGTCCCTTCAGATTTGCTTCTCTATTGCTTTTCTAGCTGCTTTTTGTAGCTAGATCCTTCAAATTCTTTAGTTGGTGACCCTCCTAGATCTGCAATTTCTCTGATACCATGTAGAAATTTTGGAATTTTATATCTTATGCAAAAATTATTACTGTTAATCTGGTTAAGCTCTTCCTACTTAGATAAGTTATTAACTGAATAAATTCAAGTTAACATCGAAGCAAAACACATAACAGATCTCTACCAATTCAGATATAGAATAAGCACATGCACACATTGACAAAGTGACAGTTATTTCTGGACAAATAGTCCCCGGAAAAACCCAATGTGGGAAAACCGGTCTTTGGCTGCTGGAGGGTTCTATACACAAATCTGGGTTCCAGATCTGGAAAACCTGACATAGAAAACACTAGATATACAACTCACTGGTTGATCTAGGGCCAAAATAATGACTGATCCACACCCTCAAACAAGATTTACAGAACTCAGCCAAGATTAGGGCCTAGAAACCCCAACACTGTCCCTGAAATGCACTGCATTAGCCGCTGAAGCCCCTGAAAGCCTCTGCGTCAGCCTTGGATGCCTCCAAATCCTTAGCGCTGCTCGGGAAGGGACTCCGTTACCCCAGAATAGGTGACGTAGTCACTACGTTGCCCCTAAGGGTCTCTGCGTAACCCCTGAAAGGTCTCCTGAAAATTACGCTGTCCTTGCTATTGCTACCTTCCTCTGCACTGTCCTTGAGCTGATCTCTTCTCTGCCTCTTGTGTATTCTAGAACCTGGGATCAGATGATCCCCTTGGTCTAAATTCCCCTCTCCGCAGCTGAAACACTTTTGAGTATTCTTAGCAAACCCTGCCCTAGAATTTCAGCTTAGCTTCAGTGCTCTGCCTATGTGTCTTTACAAATGACCCCAAGCATTTTCTTTATACTTTTCTCGTTGACAAATCAACGGTCATGATCAGATCTTGAATCAATGGCTAAGATTAAAAGAAAGCTTGATCCATGTGACTCAAGACAATTTCATCACATTTTTAATTAAATTCACTGCAATTATTTAATTTTCTTAAGTTTTAACTTAGGAAATACACTTAAAATAATTAATTAATTTAATATCTCCTAAACCAGATGAAATTTCCCAAATCCATTTCTGGGTCTTGTAGTTCAGGTGAACTCTAGTCCTTCCTCAAAATTTGGGACCTAGAGCACAATTAATGCTACCCCAAATACACAAAATCTCAACACTCCCTCTTAGCATCAAGGTTGTGCTCTAGCAATACATCACACTTATGCATTACATGATTTTGGGCACTGGTTCTGTGCTGCTGAAGCTTGGCCTCCCGCCACTCAACTCTACACTGCTGTTGCCATTTTGCACTACTGCCCATGACTCTGCCACTGCCACTGCAACTCGTGGACAGCCCCCGCGTCGCATCCGTGCTTTCACAGTTAATCGCGAATGCTAATCACACCGGCGAACATCGTTTGCACCGTCGCTTTGCTCGCATCGTTCCTCCCGCTCGTATCCGTCCGTTTCGCTCATCTGTGATCTATGCACCCACTGCTCACTTGTCCCGTCATCGTCTTGTTGGGCCGGTTATAGATCGCATGTGATCCAAGAGATGCTACCGCTCGAGGATCCCAATTCTTTTATTTCATGTAGCCTTGTGTCCATGCTTGGCCCCACCTCCGTGGTTCATGAGCACTCATGGTTGCATCATCTCTTGACCCATCATCTGCCACAGGTGCTTTGGAAGAAGATGCTTCCTTGTCCCTTTTCTTCTTTGGACAATGGCTGGCAAAATGTCCCATTTCGTCACACTGGAAGCACTTGATCTTTGAAAGATCCTTATTCTTCTTCGGCTGCTTCTTCGATGCCAAGGCTACATCTTCCTCATATTCCTTCTTTACTTTTGCTCAATGCAGGGCTGTGCTGCCTCTTGGTGAATCTATGTAGTTCTTCTTGCCGCAGGATTGACCACACGTTGTCCCAATCTGGGAGGTCCTCTCTGCCGAAGATACTTTGGACAAAGGTTTCCCACTCATTCGTGACTGCATTGAGGGCAGTCTTGACTATCACTACATCATCTATGGTAGAACCCATTGCAGTCAGTTGATCCTTGATTGCCTGCATTCTGAAGAGGAAGTGTTCCATGTCTTCTCCCTTGGTCATCATGAATGACCTCATTCGGGTCTCCAACAACATTTTCCTTTGGCCAGACTTTCCCTCATATAGGGAAGTCAAGGCCTTCCACATCTCATTAGTTGTCTTCTTCTTAGCTATGTGTGGTACAATATGGTCCTTGATACTATCCATTATCAGCCGCTTGGCATGCCCAGCAACTTCCCTATGCTTTCGTAGGAGATCCACATATGTCGGTGTGGCCAGAGTCTGCTCTACATGGTCTCTTAGATTGTACGCCTCAAGGACAATCAGGATCCTTGCCTTCCAAACCGAAAAGTTTGAGAGGTCATCTAGCCTATCCTGATCATGCAGTCCATGAGGAGCCATTTGCTCAGAATGTGTTGGAACTTCCTTTTCTCTTTGCTAGAGAAATGGATCTAAGGCCCTTGGTGAAACAGGTGCCTTCTTCTCCCTCTGACACTTGATTTCCCTTCTTGGAAATCTACCAAATCAACTATGATTCAGCTTCTTCTTTGATCCTCTGATCAAATTCTAAGTTTCCTTTGGCAAGAAACTTCTTGAGAAGCTGATCTCCTCTCAATCTTTGTCACTTGTGCTAAGGCTAAAAAATCTGAAACCTTCAGAGTTTTAACCCCACCAGCTCTTCTGAATTTTTGCATATTTTTTTCTAGATCTGACAGATTCAGATGCTTCAGACCCAACCATCGCTGTTTCTGAGTTGCCTCTACGCAGTAGTTGCGTGGGCTTGCTAGGACACAGCGCTGGACAACGTCACCCTTCCCTTTGCGTGAATCTGTTTCTGAAAACTGCGTTGTCCCTTCAGATTTGCTTCTCTGCTGCTTTTCCAGCTGCTTTCTGCAGCTAGATCCTTCATATTCTTTAGCTGGTGACCCTCCTAGATCTGCAATTCCTCTGATACCATGTAGAAATTTCTGAATCTTATATCTTATGCAAAAATTATTACTATTAATTTGAATAAGCTCCTCCTACTTAGATAAGTTATTAACTGAATAAATTCAAGTTAACATCAAAGCAAAACACACAACAGATCTCTACCAATTCAGATCTAGAATAAGCATGTGCACACATTGACAAAGTGACAGTTATTTCTAGACAAATAGTCCTCAGAAAAACCCAATATGGGAAAACCGGTCTCTGGCTGTTAGAGGGTTCTATTATTAAGAATATTTCTGAATGCACAAATCTAGGTTCTAGATCTGGAAAACCCGACATAGAAAACACTAGATCTACAGCTCACTGGCTGATCTAGGGCCAAAATAATGACTGATCCACACCCTCAAATGGGATTTACAGAACTCAGCCAAGATTAGGGCCTAGAAACCCCGACGTTGTCCCTGAAATGCACTGCGTCAGCCTCTGAAGACCCTGAAAGCCTCTGCGTCATCCTTGGATGGCCTTCAAACCCTTAGCGCTGCTCGGGAAGGGACTGTGTTACCTCAGAATGGGTGACGTAGTCACTACGCTGCACCTAAGGGTCTCTGCGTAACCCCTGAAGGGTCTCCTGAAAATTACGCCATCCTTGTTGCTGCTGCTGCTGCTGCCTTCCTCTACGCTGTCCTTGAGCTGATCTCTTCTCTGCTTCTTGTGTATTCTAGACCCTGCGATCAGATCATCCCCTTGGTCTAAATTCCCCCCTCCGTAGCTGAAACACTTTTGAGTATTCTTAGCAAACCCTGCCCTAGAATCTCAGCTTAGCTTCAATGCTCTGCCTCTGTGTCTTTGCAAATCACCCCAAGCCTTTCCTTTATACTTTTCTCATTGACAAATCAACAACCATGTTCAGATCTTGAATCAATGGCTAAGATTAAAAGAAAGCTTGATTTGTGTGACTTAAGGTAATTTCATCACATGTTTAATTAAATTCACTTTAATTATTTAAGTTTCGTAGTTTTAACTTAGGAAATACACTTAAAAATAATTAATTAATTTAATATCTCCTAAAGTAGATGAAATTTCCCAAATCCATTTCTGGGCCTTGTAGTTTAGGTGAACTCTAGTCCTTCCTCAAAATTTGGGACCTAGAGCACAACTGATGCTACCCTAAATACACAAAATCTCAACAATATCATCAAGATATATCACAATGAAGAAACCTATTTCTTTTGAGAAAGCAATATCCATTGCTCTTTGGAAAGTAGCTCCATCATTCATTAACCCAAAGGGCATTTTAACATACATGAAGGTGCCCCAAGGTGTAGTGAAAGTTGTCTTGTGTTGATCATCTGGATGTACCAGTACCTGATTGTACCCTGAAAAACCATCAAGTAGAGATATTCTTTTGGAGCCTACTACCCTTTGCAATATGTGATCCATTTTTGGCAAAGGTTAGTTGTCCTTCAGGGATGCTTTGTTTAAATTTTTGAAGTCTATGCAGAGACTAATTTCTCATGTCTTCTTCCTCACCGATACAAGATTTGAAACCCATTCTGAGTACCTGAGTGGGACTATTATCCTAGCATCATGCATTTTCTTTATCTCTTTCTCAATTAGTGGCTTTTGGACAGGATTTATTTTGCGCAGTTTCTGTTTAAAGGGCTTCTGTCTTTCTTTGAGTGGCATCTTGCGCTGAATGATGTTAGTATCATAAGACTTAAAGTCTTCATAGCTCCAGACAAACACATCATTGAATTCTTTGAACAGCTCTACGTATTTTTGTTTTATAGGAGCTGGCAGTGTTTTTAACAGTTTCACCATTTTGGGTTCTTGCTCACTGCCTATATTGCACTCTTCTACATTTGCTTTAGTGGATTCCATCTTTGGCTTTTTAGCAACATCATTAAAATCAAAAAGTTCTTCTAGAGGCACAAGTCCTTTTGGCAATGTATTATCTCTGAACTGCAGCACTTCAAAGTCTTCTTTTTTCTGGATCTTCACACAGTTCTGTCCCATGTGGGTGTTCTTTTGTTAACCGATTTATATTAGCATCATGAGGGGACTCCTCTTTGCATGCTTGTTCTTCAATAGAGCAGTGTTTTTCATGATTTAAGTCTGAATTTGGAAACTCAAACTCATCTTTGGAGTGCAAGAAGTCTTCAATCTGTTTGTCACCTTCAAAAACTTGCCAATATCTTATATTATCAGGGATTGCTGGTCTGTATTTAACCTTCACTATGTATTGTTTGTTGTTAAGAGGTTGTTGACAAGTATTGGCTGCACATGCTAGATCGTTGGCAAGGATGTTCTGATTTCTGGGGACAGAGGCAAGGTCATATTCTTTGAATGTTTTTAGGAGGTCAAGGGCAACATTCCTGTATGCTCTTAATCTAGGATGTTTTGTTGAATATTCTCCATTAATATGCTTGATGACTAGCTTAGAATCCCCATGGACAGAGATCCTTTTGGCCTCTAATTTTTTCAGAAGTTGTAATCCTAGGAGGGCCTCATACTCTGCTATATTTTTTGTACATTGAAAGTTCAGTTTATAGGAGTGACCTTCTGCGTGATTGTTCTTAGTGTTGTGTACCCAAAAACCTGCCCTTGAACCATTTTTACCACAAGACCCATCAAAGCTCATGCTCCATATAGGTTCAGGTTCAGACTTATGTTGTTCATTATCTATTTGGTTTGATTGTTTTTCCTCTTTTTCAGCTGTTTGTTCATTCATTGCTACTTGTTCATTAATGTTTTCATCATCGTAGAAGATAAATGAATCAAGGTTTGTGCGGAGAGAGTAGAGAGGGGAGTTATCCGGCTTTTTTTGACTATTGACCATGTATTTCATATGAGTTTCCCTATATAATCTCCTTGGTTGACTAAACACTGGTATGGTAGCATAGGTCGTGTCCATTTGGAGGGTGCCCTGAAGTTTGGCTCTCCGTGAGCGTGATAGAAACATGACATACTTAGAGGGAATGTCAGCCACTACAATATCCATTACTAGGCTTTTGGCTGGTATTTGTGCTAGATTGACACAGAGATCTTTGATCAGACCTAGACATTTAACTCTACTGGAGTCAAAAGAGTACAAGTATTTGTATGGTCTAGTTATCTCAAGGCCTAGTCTTTCCATAACTACCTTTGGCATGAGGTTATGAGAAGCTCCTGAATCTAACATGGCATTGTGAAGGATTTTGTCATGGATGTTCAAACTGACATAAATGGAGGGACACTGTTGGAAATCTTGTCATTGATGGCAAAGGAGAAGACATGAGCAACACTTGGACTATCATTCAAAGGAGCAAAGAAGCAGAAGGAGCAGAGATCTGGAGAGACAGAGTAGTGAGGTTGAAAGGGCCACTGAGTCTGAAGATCTGGCCAAAACAAGGAGATTTTGTAAGTAAATTCAGTTGTGTATATAAAAGGACTTGTTTCAGTATTATATGGATATTGTTGATTTGAATTCTGTGTGAATAGGCTTGAGTCCAATAAGCAATTGTATGGGAAATGCGTGATAAACTCTGTCTTAAGGGTTAATGCCAATGTTTTGATTCATAAGCAATTCGAATATGCTGAGGATTTATGCTGTAATGATTTGATTCTGGAATGAATAAGAAATTCAGATCAATGCTATTGAATTGAATTCCATGGACCTTTTAGATCGAGGAATAGAATTGCTTGACCGGAATGAGTATTGAATAAGGCATTTTGAGGGAACGTATAAATTCTGTTATGTAATTATGGGACTGTGAAGTTCTGGGGTTTGAAATCGGTTGTGGCTTTGTATTTATTAGGTGGAGTTAGAATCCACAGCTATTAACTGACGGAGTGCATTGTAGGGTTATTTAAATTACAGAAATTGTGTATTGGAGAATTCGAAACAAGTTGACGAACTCTTGTTACGGACCTTTTGAAATCCAAATCGATGACAGAGGGGCGCTTTTGCCATGGCTGCATAGACTATGGTCTGTACAGGAACCAAAGTGATGGCGTGGAATATTGAAAAGAACGCAGCAGAGGTCAAACCCATGAAACATATGTAGAATGCGGGTTCAAAGTCGATGTAGAATCTGTCTAAGTGTTGGAACAAAAAATCGAGTTCTGGTATAGAAACCGGAAAAATTGCAAAAGGCGGAACCGTGGATAGAAGTGGAATCGTGAGGAGGAACCATGAAGGCGGGTTCTGGAAAGAAAACAGTGGTTTTCGCATTTTGATTAAATGGTAAGCGGAATCCTTGAAAAAAATGCGATAAAGGTCTTTGAATGACGCGTGGCATAGATGGTATTCGAAAACTGCCTATTTCACACTTTTTTTCGTGCTAAAGTTCTGCGGTTAAAAAATGTGATTTCGGTTGGATGTGTTGATCAAATGATCGGACGGTGGTCGCATCTTCAAACTGCTTGCAAATTAATGGCAAGGTAAGTTAACGATATTGTGGGCCTGAGACATTTCATTTTTAATATATGTGCTTTGGCATGTAATGGTGAATGTGGTGGTAAAAGGTCTGTTATAAGGTTCTACAACATTAAAGCAGAGGAAATGTTAACAAGAAATTCAAACGTGAATCTGGGTCGGAGTTATACAAATTGGTGGGATCGAACCCAACCGTCACATTAATATATGTTGTGATGTGCTGTGGGCCCGAAATTATTAATATTGAGTTTTAAGGTTAATAAGGTCGGAGTTTCGTATGAAATACAATGGAATATGAACATAGCCCAAATGTGTTAATAAAAGGTGAAACCAATATACGTTAACATATATGTTAACACTTGGGGTTGTATCAAAGTTGAGCTTTGATATAAGACGGTAAGGTGACTCCAAAGAATGTATATAGTGTTATTATTAACATTCAGATGGGTGAGCGCATATTCGGTGAATGGTGAACACATTAAGTTTTAATTGAATGTGAGTTGATAGTGCTGTGACCGAATATATATATGCATTCAGATAATCATAATGGGAGAACCGAAGTTCAATTCTTGGAGTTAATTGTTTTTTTCAAATATTAAATTGAATAACTATAAGATGGATTTTGGTTATGGCTTTAACCATGGGGATTGAGGAGAAAGCTTTGGCATTGATAGAGCTGTCGGATTTAGAACATAATTTTGGAAATGCATTCTACATGCATAGAAAGTAGGAGAGTATGCAGAATTGTTACACTACAGTAGCAGAAAAGACAAACAAACAGTGAGCCAAGAACTGAAAGGGTTGAATAAGATATATCTATTGCAAATGTAAATGTAAATGTTTTAATTAATTTTATATTGTTTGTGATGCAAAGGCAAGTCTCCGTAGGCAAACAAAACCCCACTGTAATATTGAAATGTATACATATTGTTATATTTTTCTGAATGTGTTGGGCAAGAAAACGAGAAGGTGGAAGGCAAAGAGTCATACATATTCATTTCGAATTCCCTGTGGAATGCAAACAGTTATGAGGTGATCTCCATAAATAATGTTACCAACATATGCATAGAGAGGTTAGAGAATGGAGAAATGAAGCAGAGAGGGTAAGAAGAAGGAGGAGCAGATAGAGAAGCTGTGAAGATTCAGAAATGATATAAGACAGATATGAAGGATGGTGGACAGCAGTGAAGAAGAAACAGAATAGAGCTGATATCCAGGTAAATTAGCATGGTTTTTTTTTTAAAAGAGTGAGGAAGTTGGTGCTTCCATATCAAGTTGTAGCTTGATAGATGTCAGTTGTAGCTGGCTGAGGTAGGAGTCTCCTATAGGTTGTAGCCTGCAGAAAATAGATGGGAGTTGGAGCTTCCTTGCAAGTTGTAGCTTGCAGAATTGAGGTAGGAGCCGCCTGTAGGTTGGAGCCTACAGAAAATCAGTAGTGAGAGGGAGTTGGAGCTTTCCTTTGCATCACAACAATAATAATATGTGGTTTTCTCCCTTATGGGTTTCCAGTTCCACTTATATCTGGTGTCTATGTACATGATGATTATGTGTTGATACTCTGTATTTAATCTGCTTAATACCTGCTGCTCACTAATTAAGATTGTGGTTTCACTGTACATTAAGTTAATCATGAAATGAAGAAGTAAATAAGTGTAAATGAAAGTTTTACAAGACCATGAATTCATGAAACTGATTCACCCCCCTTCTCAGTTTAACAAAGGATCCTTCTTGGAATTTTCCTTCTACTTCAGGTCCAAACAGAAGCTCAGGTTTGTCATCATTTAAATTTACAGAATCAACATTTTCTCCTATGTTTAAAGCTTTTAAAACTTGGGATCTATATACATCTTGGCCTACCAATTCAGTAAGAGATATGGAAATTTTAATCTTGGCAATTTCATTCTCAATACTAAATGGTGTCTGTCTTTTGGGCATATTTAAATTAGTTTTATCAGACATTGTTTTTATAGCAATTTCAGATTTCTGATTTGCATTGGGGATCTTAGTTAAATCAGTTTTGTTAAGGCTACTAGTTGATTTACTAGTGCTGCTTTCTGAACTGTTTATGCTTTTATTTTTATCAAAACTTTTAACCATCATGTTTGAAGTTTCTGTTGTCTTTTTAGGATCATTTTCAAGGGTCTTTCTAGCAGAAATTTAGGGTTCTTTCTCTTGGGAGTATCTTGGGTTTTCTTATTTCTGAGGTCATACTGCATATGTACTTCCATGATAGCAATTTCGAATTCTTGTTTGTAGTCCTCGGATTCTAGCCATTCTTTTTCATTTGGAGCAAATATGCCTTGTTCTTCCTTAGTGAGGAAAATAGTATCCTCATTATTAACTCCCATTAGATTGATTTGACTTTGTTCTGGTTCTTCAATCACCCCCTCATCTTCATCAACATAGTTTTCTTGAAAAGGAGGCCTGATTTATTGGTTAGGTTCTCTCTGTTCTCTTTGTCTTATTTGAGGGGGGTTTCCATTTGGAGGGTGCCCTGAAGTTTGGTTCCCCATGAGCGTGATAGAAACATGCCATACTTAGGGGGAATGTCAGCCACTACAATATTCATTACTAGGCTTTTGGCTAGTATTTGTGCTAGATTGACACAGAGATCTTTGATCAGGCCTAGACATTTAACTCTACTGGAGTCAAAAGAGTACAAGTCTTTGTATGGTCTAGTTATCTCAAGGCCTAGTCTTTCCATAACTACCTTTGGCATGAGATTATGAGAAGCTCCTAAATCTAACATGGCATTGTGAAGGATTTTGTCATGGATGTTCAAACTGACATAAAATGGAGGGACACCTCCTTCTTGGAATTTTTCTTCTACTTTAGGTCCAAACATAAGCTCAGGTTTGTCATCATTTAAATTTACAGAATCAACATTTTCTCCTATGTTTAAAGCTTTGAAAACTTGGGATCTATATACATCTTGGCCTACCAATTCAGTGAGAGGTATGGAAATTTTAATCTTGGCAATTTCATTTTCAATACTAAATGGTGTCTGTGTTTTGGGCATATTTAAATCAGTTTTATCAGACATCGTTTTTACAGAAATTTCAGATCGCTGATTTGCATTGGGGATCTTAGTTAAATTAGTTTTGTTAGGGCTACTAGTTGATTTACTAGTGCTGCTTTCTGGACTGTTTATGTTTTTATTTTTATCAGAACTTTTAACCATCATGTTTGAAGTTTCTGCTGTCTTTTTAGGATCATTTTCAGGGGTCTTTCTAGCAGAAATTTTAGGGTTCTTTCTCTTGGGAGTATCTTGGGTTTTCTTACTTCTGAGGTCATATTGCCTATGTACTTCCATGATAGCATTTTCAAATCCTTGTTTGTAGTCCTCGGATTCTAGGCATTCTTTTTTCATTTGGGGCAAATATGCCTTGTTCTTCCTCAGTGAGCAAAATAGTATCCTCATTATTAACTCCCATTAGATTGATTTGACTTTGTTCTGGTTCTTCAATCACCCCTCATCTTCATCAACATAGTTTTCTTGGAAAGGAGGCCTGATTTGCTGGTCAGGTTCCCTCTGTTCTCTCTGTCTTATTTGAGGGGGGGTTCCATTTGGAGGGTGCCCTGAAGTTTGGCTTCCTATGAGCGTGATAGAAACATGCCATACTTAGGGGGAATGTCAGCCACTACAATATCCATTACTAGGCTTTTGGCTGGTATTTGTGCTAGATTGACACAGAGATCTTTGATCAGGCCTAGACATTTAATTCTACTGGAGTCAAAAGAGTACAAGTCTTTGTATGGTCTAGTTATCTCAAGGCCTAGTCTTTCCATAACTACCTTTGGCATGAGGTTATGAGAAGCCCCTAAATCTAACATGGCATTGTGAAGGATTTTGTCATGGATGTTCAAACTGACATAAAATGGAGGGACACCTCCTTCTTGGAATTTTCTTTCTACTTCAGGTCCAAACAGAAGCTCAGGTTTGTCATCATTTAAATTTACAGAATCAACATTTTCTCCTATGTTTAAAGCTTTTAAAATTTGGGATCTATATGCATCTTGGCTTACCAATTCAGTAAGAGGTATGGAAATTTTAATCTTGGCAATTTCATTCTAAATACTAAATGGTGTCTATGTTTTGGGCATATTTAAATCAGTTTTATCAGACATTGTTTTTACAGCAATTTCAGATTGCTGATTTGCTTTGAGGATCTTAGTTAAATAAATTTTGTTAGGGCTACTAGTTGATTTACTAGTGCTGCTTTCTGGACTGTTTATGTTTTTATTTTTATCATAACTTTTAACCATCATGTTTGAAGTTTCTGTTGTCTTTTTAGGATCATTTTCAGGGGTCTTTCTAGCAGAAATTTCAGGGCTCTTTCTCTTGGGAGTATCTTGGGTTTTCTTACTTCTGAGGTCATACCGCCTATGTACTTCCATGATAGCATTTTCGAATCCTTGTTTGTAGTCCTCGGATTCTAGGCATTCTTTTTCATTTGGGGCAAATATGTCTTGTTCTTCCTCAGTGAGGAAAATAGTATCCTCATTATTAACTCCCATTAGATTGATTTGACTTTGTTCTGGTTCTTCAATCACCCCCTCATCTTCATCAGCATAGTTTTCTTGGAAAGGGGGCCTGATTTGCTGGTCAGGTTCCCTTTGTTCTCTCTGTCTTATTTAAGGGGGGTTTCTCCTAAAGTTTTGGTTTTGGTTCTGGTTTCTATTTTGAGGAGCTGCTTGGTTTTCTCTAGGGAAAGCTCTCTCACTCATGTTTATTCTCTCCATGGTTCTAACAAGGTTATCAATCTTAGTATCAGATGTGGAGGCTACAACCTCTTCCCTATATGTGACTCTCTTTTCATTTTTCATTCTAGCCCTTTTGGCAATCAGATTACCTTCTACACTTATTGCACCTCTCTGCATATCTTCTAATGTAAGAGGGTCTCTTTCTTTTAGTTGGTAAGCCATCTCCGAGTCAAAATCGTCTGGAAATTTCATTAGGGCTAGACCTTGTCGGGGTTTTATGTGAGGAGGGAGAGCATTGTATACACCGTTGAACCTAGTGCAGTAGTCATGGACACTCTCTCCAACATTCATTTTAATGTTTTCATATTCTGATAAGATTTGGAGAGGGTTCTTCTTGACTTACCATTTATTTAGGAACAGTTGATGAAAGTAGGGAGGTCATGTATACTATTAGGGGTTAGGCCTTTAAACCATTTTCTTGCCTCTCCCCCTAAGCTTTGGGCAAACATTCTTAGTTTAACAGTTTCTTCATCTATTTCTTGTCTGTCAAAATAGTCATCCATTCTATCCATATGTTGTTGAGCAATTGTAGCACTATTTGTAGCAAATAAAGGGATTTTGGATTGATAGTCCTGTGGTAGAACTATTAAAGGCAATGGTAGGACTAATGGGGCATACTAGGTTGCCATAGTTGGTGGTTGAGGAAACAAATGGGGGTTGAAAAGTGGAGGGTTAACAAAAGGAGGTGGAGGGTTGAACAGAGGAAGGTGAACAACGGGTGTATGAGTGGGGGTAGAGGTTAGTACAACAAGATTCTGCTGTAAGATGGATGGGTCTAAAACTATCTGGGTTATCCAATTCTAAGACCTAGTCCTGAATAAGCTTTGATCTAAGTGTGAGTTAAATTGGATATTCTGCAAGTCTTTAAGGTTTCAGGTAAGGAACTTGCCTTGTGAATAGGTCTGCTAACAGTTGAATTCTTAGATCTAGGAGTTTTCCTTAGGATGTGCTCTGGATTGTCAACTATTGCAGGAGGGTTTGGGTTAGGATGGGATCTAGTACAGATTCTTCTAGAAGCCAAAATTTAGACCCAAGGCACAAAGAGATTGAAAGTTTAATAAAAGTTGAAGACAGACCAATCTATGAAGGAAAATACTTTATTCATAATGTATTTTGACGGGGTTCTATTTGATGTTTGATGATATTAGGATTTCTCAATAATTTCCCAGTGGAGTCTGTAGAAAACCAATGGAGTCAGTAGGCCTACTGAAAACCAGTGGAGCCACCAGGTGGATGATTTTAACTGCCTTGAAGCTGGCTGTTGTCCACCATCAGCAACTAGATACTAGTCTTGGCTAATACTTGAGTCATCTAAATTTGAATGGGGTTTTCTGAGTTCTTGAGGAAATTTTAAGCTTTTTAATAGCGCAGGTTCCCCAGTATGGTCACCATTATGTTGGTGCCCCGTAATTTGCAATATTGGCAAGAACAAGTCGCAGGGAACCCCATCAAACCAGTTTGGAGTCCAAGGACCTAGCCTTTCTGGACTCAGAGAGGGCTCTCTATATGTTTATGATTAACTGTTTTATCTTTAAGCTTATGTTTTCTAATTTTAGGCTAGTTATGAAGTTCTGGGTTGTTTGTTTTGTTTGATTGATTGATTGATTGAAGGTTGGACAGATAGAATGTGGGAAGCTTAATCCATTGGGCTATGGAGTCATAAAAAGTTTAAATTGTACATCAATTCTTCAAGGGTTTTCATAGGGCAAGCTAACTATATCAAATGGATCTTATTAGGTAAGATGAATATGGAATGACAACAAGTTTGTGAATTCAGTAAAACTAAAGGGCAATTAAGAGTCCTTTAACTATACTTCAACAAGAAAAGCCTTTAAAACAACAGTTTCAAGAGGAACTAAAGAGCAGGACACCCCTGAATTCTTTAGCTAAACTTTACTAAGAAAAATTCAAGGCAACAATCTAGTAATCCTAAAGAGCAATTAAGAATTCTCTAGTTATTACTTTCAGATAAAGAAAACATTCAAGATAAGAGTTCAGTGAAATTAAAGAGCAGGACACCCCTGAATTCTTTAACTAAACTTCAAAGAAGGTCTTCAAGATAATAGTTTTAAGAGAAACTAAAGAGCAGGACACCCCTGATTCTTTAGATAAACTTTACTAAGAAAACCTCAAGACAACAAGCTAGGCGAAACTAAAGAGTAGGACACCCCTGAATTCCTTAATTAGACCTTGCAGTAAGAAAACATTACGATAAAAGTAACAGACATAATTAAGGTGCTAAAACAGCATATCTCAGTCTAAAATTTATGTTCTCTTATTCGAGAAATTGATGTACAATATGGAGAACAAAGGAGAAACATTGACAGAGAGATATAACATCACCATTAACATAGCTCAAGAATCCTGTGAACATTCTTGTATTACTGATGTCCAAAACAGTTACAATGCTCTAGTGCAATAATCTTTGCAACTCAGAGTCTAATCAAAATCCAGCTTACCAACCAGCCAACCAACCAATCAACAATAATAATGAACAATACATGCAGTATTTATTTGTAGATGAGGAGGTTGCCCTAATTTAGGGTGAAAAATCTGTATTTACGACAGAGTAAATGATGTTTGACGATTGAGACCATGAAAGGCCCAATGCCAAAATATCTCTGACTGACACTTTAGTAATAACTTTCTAATCTACTACTGAGCTAACTTTAAGATATTTTTGACTATTTTTGCTTTTAACATTAACTTTTACAATAACTTTTGAGTAGCTGCTAAAATATCTCTGACTACAACATTAACTGTAGCTGCTTTCATTAAAGTGAATTTAGGCTATAGGTGGCCAATGTGATTGGGAAGAGTTAAATGTTGAATGGCCTTGACACCTGGCTCTATCTTTGTAAATTTATGTAGATGTTCTATGCTTGATGCAACTTTACTTTCTCTTCAATACTAGACAACAATCACATAAATCATTAAGTAAAATGTTGATAGAACATACCAGTGGATCAACAGAGGACAAGCCAGAAAATATATATATATATATATATATATATATATATATATATATGTTGGTGCGTTATGGCGATCAGCATGATGCTTCAACCAGCAAAGTCTCCTTGGTCAGCCAGCCCATAATTGTCACAACAACCCTCAAAACAGCCAAATGATCAATTCAAAGTCAACGCTGCCCATAAAAGTCAATGCAGAACAACAAGAAGTAAAAGTTAACACAGTACAGTCTACGGTCAACCTTTGACCTCGGTCTTGTGCCAAAAAGTACGGACTATATAAATCAAAGTTTATTCCAAAATTCAGCTCCTTTAGACCATGCGTTGACCAAAGTCAATGCTAGTCAAACCTGCGTGGAAACACTAGCTGCAGCAGAATTCTCTTCGTCCTTCTTTCCCACGTGTGAACCAAAAACTGCCTCCAAGGAGCTCGAACCAATCAGAAGAGGAGAGATGATGTGTGTGGATAAGATGAGTGAAATGTCCTCCAACGTTGACTCTATTTATATCAATCAATGGGGGTGTGTGACACATTTGCTGGGGGTGTAAAATCTTAAGGCCGACCTGCACATATTTTGAAAGTATTAAAAATAAATTCAATCTTGCACCTCTCCTAAAGAGGAACCCGATAAAGATATTGGTGTCTTCATCTGAGCATCACAACATGGAGTTTGGACCTAGTTGTCCAATTTAACACTCCCTCTCAACTAGGAAGAACTCCATCCACCTGTGCAATCAAACATCGTGCGTCATCCCGCCATAACTTGCTTTGTTGGCCTCTTTATTTTAGAACAGAAGTGGGTTAGTCACAAAGACATCAGTCTCGGCTGACAGATTCAGCCCAAAGGTCTGAAACCTCTATATGACTCACAAAGAGTCTCATACCAACCCGAAGTTGGTTTTCCTGACCCGAAGTCAGTTGGAGGTCTGAAACCTCACTATACTTGATCCCAGATCAAGTGGTTGGACCGTTGTATCCTAGATAGAGAGTACAACAATCTCTGATGTGTCCATCAGTCTTTGCTACTAGTCTCTAACTTTTCCCACCTCATTTTCCAAATGAGAGGTACTTCCCATGATCCTTGAACTCAATTGGTAGGATGCATACCGGGAACAGATAATGAGAGGTGAACCAACTCAATAATCACAACGGTGGGGCCCAAGCACACCAAAAAGGTTCGGCAAGCCTAGCCCTGTGGTTGCTTATAGCTCCGAGAAGCTATCCCCAAAGCCCCCCAGAGCTCCTAGAGCTCATCGTCCAACAGGACCCACATAATAGGGTCGTTCCACGATACCAAGACTCTCACGGAAAGTTAGGAACTTGACCTTCCCCAGGGGCTTTGTGAGAATATCCGCGACCTACTCATCAGTTCCTATATGATCGAGCCTTACGATGCCTTGTTTTATCTTATCCCAGATAAAGTGGTACTTGATATCAATATGCTTGGATCGATCGTGGAACACTAGATTCTCGGACAAGCGAATCCCACTTTGGTTATCACAGAGTATCACGGTGGTATCTACCACATGTCCGAACAGCTCACTAAAGAGCTTTCGCAACCAAACTGCTTCACAACAGGCCATATTTGCTGCAATGTATTCGGCCTCTGTGGTGCTCAAAGCCACCGACTTCTACTTCCTGCTCATCTATGATATCAAAGAAGAACCAAGATTGAAGCAGCATCCCGATGTGCTCTTACGATCCACCACACTGCTAGCCCAATCGGCATCAATATATCCAAGGAGTGTCACGCTTCCGGCAGTCTATCTCAGCCCATGGTTTATCGTGCCCCGAAGATATCTTAGAAGATTCTTGGCATTAACCTAGTGAAAGTGATGAGGCTTAACCATATGTTGACTCAAAGTGTTCACTGCAAAACATATATCTGGACAGGTGTTCACTAAGAACATCAGGGCCCCTACGAGTTGACGATACTCAGTAGGATTTGCCAATACGAGCCCAGCAGCGCTACCGCTCAACTTCTTAAAGTTGAGCTCCATCGGTGTTGACACGGACTTGCAGTCCAGCATACCAAATCTTTCTAGACGCTTCACAATGTATTTTCCTTGAGAAAGGAAAATCTCGCCAAGTCTCTGCCAGACCTCCACGCCTAGGAAACAGTGCATTAGTCCTAGGTCCTTCATCTTGAACTCAGTAGCGAGCTCCCTCTTGCACTGATGAATGAGAGGGTCAACACCTGTCAGGAAGAGGTCATCCACATACAACATCAAAATGAGAGTCTTCTCCCTGTCAACCTTGAAGTAAAGGTTCGGATCAACATTACTACGAGTGAAGCCCAGCTTCATTAGGTAGCTATCTATCCTCTTGTACCAAGCTATGGGTGCTTGCTTCAGCCCATAGAGGGCTTTCTTCATCCTGCAGACATGGGTGTCCCGATCCTGGACTTCGAACCTTCGAGGTTGCTCCACATATACCTCTTCTTTTATCACACCATGCAGAAATGCGGTCTTCACATCCATCTAATGGAGACTTCATCCTTGCGTAGCAGCAAGGGCTATGATAGATCGAATGGTGGTATATCGGGCCACAGGTGAAAATTTTGTCATCATAGTCTATGCCTTCCTTTTGAGAGAAGCCACGGGAAACGAACCTTGCCTTGAACTTTTCAGCACTTCCATCAGATCCATGCTTGATCTTGTAGAGCCATTTCGAGGTGACAACTGCTTTGTCCTTTGTTCTTGGAACCATATCGCAGACATCATTCTTCATTATGGACTCGTACTCTTCGTGCATAGCATCCTTCCAAACTTGATGCTTTACGGCTTCCTCAAAAGATCCAGGCTCAGATTGTACAATAGTACTCATGGCTGCTAGATACCCATGGTATCTACTTGGCTTCTTGCTTTCACGGAATGCCCCCCTTGGGGCCATATGACCCTCAGCATCCTCGACGGTGTCTCGAAGCCATGATGGTCTCTTCCCCAGTGAAGGAGGTGGATCGATCGGGTCCATCGGTCCTTCAACATCAGGCATCCTCTCATCCTTCGGTTCTTCTTGATTTCGAGGCCTTGCTTCATGATCTTCCTAGGATCTCGGAAGATTGACTACTTTCTTCAGGGAAGCATCTTTGTCAAAAGTGACATCGCGGCATATCTCCACTTCTCTTTGACCAGGCACATACACTCTATAGGCCTTCGAAGTTTCGCTGTAGCCCACAAACATTCCTTCCTTCCCAGAAGCATCTAGCTTTCTCCTCTTGTCTTTCGGCACATGAAAATAAACAGGACATCCAAAAACTCTAAAATGTGAGACGTCAGGTTTCTTGTCAGAGAAAACCTCTTCGGGAGTTTCGAAGTCCAGAGCGGAATGCGGGCATCGATTTTGTATGTACACAACAATGTTTGCAGCTTCTCCCCACAGAAACTTTGGTAGACCTTGGTCACATAGCATGGCACGGGCAACTTCCACAATGGTCTTGTTCTTTCGTTCAGCAACACCATTTTGCTCAGGAGTATAGACAATTGTGGTCTCCCTCTTGATGCCAGCTTCTCTGCAAAAGTCCTTGAATACGTTTGTCTCATATTCAGTGCCATTATTAGTTCTCAAAATCTTGATCTTCTTCCCTGTCATATTTTCCACCAAGACTTTGAAGGTACGGAACCACATGAAGGCCTCATCCTTCTTCTTTAAAAAGTATATGCAGGTTTTGCGAGAGAAGTCATCTGTGAACGTCATATAATAAGAACATCCTCCCAAGGATGTCACGGGTAGCATACCAGATAGATCAGAATGGATCAATTGTAAGACATCAGTTGTCTTTGTTGACACTTGAGGGGAAAGGTCCCCTTATATGCTTTCCTTCGGCACAACCCTTACATACACGTTCATGATTATTTGAAAACTCGGGCATCCCTGTCAGCACCTTCCTTGCTTCGGGAAGGGCCTTATAGTGAAGGTGTCCAAACCTCCAGTGCCATAGTTCAGTCTATCAGATAGTATCACATGTCATCGCTCCGAGTGGAGTTCCTTCAACCTGGTAGAGTGTAACTCTAAACCCAATCGTGATAGCTTCCTTGAAGCTCTTCTTCCACATGCACACCTTTCCATCAGTGAATGCCACATTGAAACCTTTGTCTTTAATGGCCGATATAGACACAAGGTTCTTCTTCAAATTAGGTACATAGAGTACGTCATGCAAGCGGAGGACTTGACCTTGAGACAAGTGGAGGGTCACAGTCCCTATCCCTTTCACGGGATATGTGGCATTATCTCCAAGGATAATTTCTAGATTAGTATCCTTTTCAACCATATCAGAGAGTGCTTCCTTGAACCCAGTGATGTGCCTTGAGGCACCACTATCTATCAACCAAAAATCCATGGTGTCGGGTGGAGATGCAACAGAGAGGGCAGATACAAGAATGTATTCATTTCTTTTATCAACAACCTTTGATTCCTCATACCTGGAGTTTCTTGACCTTTTGAAAGGTTGATCATTTCTGCTGAAGGGAGCCTTCCTCTTTCCCTTGAACCTGTTGTTCCTTTGATTGCCATTCCTCCGATTGTTGTTGTCGTCATAACCATCGGGAGAATCCTTCTTGAAAGGACATTCTAGCATAGTGACCTGGCCTATGACAAGTGAAACACCTGCCCTTCTTTCCTTGGGCCCCTGCTTTTCCTTTGTTCTTTGGACCACCAAAGTTCTTCTTTCTAGAATGAGCAGCGTAGGTAGCATTTCCTTCATTTCCATACTCCTTCATTCTTGTCTCTTCTTGAATGCATCTTGACAGTACTTCATCAAAGTCAAGTATCACATTATTATTTAGAATGGTAGTGTTGAACACATGCCATTTGGATGGGAGCCCTCCAAGTGTGGTGAGTACCATCTCTCGATCAGCTATTGTCTCCCCAATAGCCAGCAGATTGTTCCTGATCTCGGTCAGCTTCAGAAAGTATGATTGAACAGACTCATCCCTGCCTTTCTTCAGATTCTTCAATTGATTCTTGAAGAATAATACTTGATTTGCATTGTTGGCCTTGAACATGAGGACCAATGTTATCGAACCGAACCTATTATCTAAATCGAAAAACTCAGGATCGTGAACCTACGAACTGGACCGGGAACCGGAAAAAAACCGGGAAAAAAAACGGTTTACCAAAAACACATAAAATATTCATATTTTAAAGAAAAACCAGATATATTCATGTACATCCATATTAATCCAAACCATTTAAACACAAATATGCAAAAGTTTTCATTATATAGGTGCAGATAGCCAAAATAGCACTTAGTGCAAAACATCGCTGAACAAAAAATGTAACAAACATCAAGAAACAGGCTCTAAAAGGCTTTTATAGTCCAAAATAACATGTTAGATCATAGTATTATACTATAGCCTACAATACTACAAGCTACATATGATCAAATCATCAATCATCATCAGAATCCCTAAGTCACCTGATACAGGGATACGGGGATTCGAAGAATCGGATACGGGTACTGTGACCTCGGAACAGCGTACTTCTGGGATACGATACGTTATATATTATTTTATTAAAAAATATATATATTTTAAAATATATATATATATTAAAAATTAAATATTTTTTACAAAAATTCATACTTAATTCATTGATTTAAGCATAGATTTATCTATCATCTTCGATAGTCAAGGTTTTGTTTGAGTGATGGGTACATTTTTAGTAGGTCATGATAGAGGAGTTTGACAACCAATGTCACTAACATCAAGGTACATAGAGGGATTGGTGCTCTTGATTAAATACGAGTTCCATACCCTAATACATGACAAAATTCGATGGAAACATTGCAATCACCCAATCCTGAAATCCTGAAAAACTGATAAGTTTGCTAGATTTTGAATGAGATCTAAAATTCTACTTTCTCCATATGAAATCCAATAAGGTCGGAACCACTCTCAAACATCCTGAGTCATTTCATGGTAATGTTAAAAATTTAAGTAAAAGGATGAAAATGAAGATTAAGGAGAATGTCACTTTTACTTTAAGAATTTAACATTACCATGAATAGTGTGAGGGAAATAGAGGGGGTGGGGGTGTTTAAGTAGCTTTAGGGGGGGCTAGGGTAGCGTTATTAACTAGGAAAAATAATAATTTAGAAAAAAAATTAAAAAAAAATTAAGAATTTTTTTTTTTTTTTTAGTGCCCAGGCTTGTGAACCGGTGGAACCGGTCCGACCGGACTGCACTGAATCGTCGGTTGAAGACTGAACTCATTATTTTTCGGGTTCGTAGGGCTTGCCGGATCGGGCTTTGTTTCCAAACCGGCTTGACCGGTTGTTTTTTCGCTGAATCAAGTCTTGCTTCGATAACATTCATGAGGACCAACTTATCATACATCTCTTTGGATGTGCCTAGCTCAGAGATGTAGGCCACCAGACTCTTATGAATGGATTCCCTGATCATCAGCTTTGCTTTGATCTCCCCCTTCTTGTACTTTGTTTTGGCAACAGTAGTGGCAATGGATGGAGGTTCTTGGATTTTACCCTGCACATCGTCCATGACATCTTGGTCTTCCAATTTAAGCTCCAATATCATCTTCCAAGCATGGACGTCATCCTTCCCAGTCAATTTGTCATCCTCCTTGAAGCCATAGTTTCTGGAACCCATTTTCTTCTTCGGTGATTGCTACAAATTAGGACTTTGTCTTCACCTTAGCTCTGAAACCATGTAAATTTATGTAGATGTTCTATGCTTGATGCAACTTTAATTTCTCTTCAATACTAGACAACAATCACATAAATCATTAAGTAAAATGCTGATAGAACATACCAGTGGATCAACAAAAGACAAGCCAGAAAAATATATATATGTTGGTGCGTTACGGCGATCAGCAAGATGCTTCAACCAGCAAAGTCTCCTTGGTCAGCCAGCCTAGAATGTGTCACAAGAACCCTCAAAACAGCCAAACGGTTAACTCAAAGTCAACCCTAGAAAAGTCAATGTTGCCCAGAAAAGTCAACGCCGAACAACAAGAAGAAAAAGTCAACGCAGCACAGTCTACGGTCAACCTTTGACCTCAGTTCTTGTGCCAAAAAGTACGGACTGCATAAATCGAAGTCTATGCCAAAATTCAGCTCCTTTAGACCATGCGTTGACCAAAGTCAAACTTGCGTGGAAACCCTAGCTGCAGTAGAATTCTCTTCGTCTTTCTTTCCCACTTGTGAACCGAAAACTGCCTCCAAGGAGCTCGAACGAATCAGAAGAGGAGAGATGATGTGTGTGGATGAGATGAATGAAATGTCCTCCAATGTTGACTCTATTTATATCAATCACTGAGGGTGTGTGACACATTTGCTGGGGGTGTAAAACCTTAAGGTCGACCTGCACATATTTTGAAAGTATTAAAAATAAATTCAAATAAATGTTCTACTCATCGGATCAAGATGATCTCTAGATCAATATTGCACCTCTCTGAAAGAGGAACCCAATAAAAATATTGGTGTCTTCATCTGAGCATCACAACATGGAGTTTGGACCTAGTTGTCCAATTTAATAGTCTTCCTCGTTGATTTATTTCTGATTTGTCCTTAAACCTTCAAACTGTCTTTATCTATATCCTTTTATCTGTTTTTATCTCTGATCTCTCTTTAACTGCCTTGGGTTACTATAATCTCTCATTTTAACCTCTCTTATTTGTCCTTTGTCTTCTACCCATGTCTTTCATCTTTCCCTGCATAGTAACTGTAAACAGTTTCCTCTTTCTTTACCCTGTCTTTTGAAGATACCTTGATGTCTCTGTAGTAATCATATGATCCTTATTTATCATGATCCACTGCTGCTTTTGCTTATTCTTACGCTCCAAACCCTTTTGATGAACAAGGCTTCCGGATCGTCACCCAGAGAGCCTATTTTAAACTATTTTTTGGAACTTAGAAATGCGAATTATTTGTTTTTTGATACATCGATCACCTGCAAAACTCGAAAACAATTTGTTAATTAAAAATTGGATCTTACAGGGTGGGGAGCAAGGGGGTTTGCACGTAGTAGGGAAAATTATGGACAGAGTCTGGAAAATGGAGGTTTTTGGTTTTCATCGTTTAGCTATGCCCTCCCAAGCCTTCGAAAAGCGTTGTAGGGGCTAACATGGTGGTTTGGGGACTATTGCAGTGATACAGGGCTTCGACATGTTTGAACGGGGTCAGCGGTTTCATGTTATGGCGCGAGGTTGGTTTTCGTGGTTTTCACACGGGGCGTAGGCGGTTTATGTCGCGGGGATGCAATAATATGGAGGGAGTGACGCATGGCGGAGAGAAGTGGTGTGAAAACCACCCATTTCGCAAGCCCCAAAGGTTTTAAATCTCGGGCCTTTAGATTTGCAATAGGGCGCGATGGCTGTTGGATAAGGGGGCGAAGATCCGACGGTGGTCGGGATCGGATGGAACGACGGATTGATTTGATGGGTGGGGCCGAGACCTTGAATGCGATGCAGGTTTAAATACAGTGCGGGGCTTTTTGTAATGTGGGGCCCGGGGTAAGTATTAAGGTGGCGACACTTAATATAAAGGTGGGTCGGGCTTTTGAACACAAGGTTTTAAAATAATGCGCGGGGTTTTAAATAAATAGGGTCTTTTTAAAGGGTGGGACCCGAGAAAAAAATAATTTCAAAACAATGTAAAAAGGGTTTTTACATTGTTTTGAATGAAAATAGAGAGAAATGAGTGAAGGGGGAAGGGATTTTAGTGAGGAAAAAGGGGTTTTAGTATAGGGAAAAAGGTTTTTTAAGAAAGGGGAAAGGCCAAATGAGGGGGTTTTATGTTGAACATGAGATTTTCAGAGCATGAGGGTGTTAGAAAAGGTAAAATGAGAGACAATGGATAGGTTAAATGAAGGTAACGAAGGCAGTGAGATTTCTTAAAATAAATGATAGTCAAGGAATGTTATTTTCAGCGGACTGTAGAAAATCCATAGTCATCTAGTGATATTGTAGAATACAGGAGACTAACACCTTGATTTACTGATCTCATAGAGTTTTCTTGGTTGTTGGATCATTGTTTTCGGTTATCTACAACGGACATTATTGAAGCTGGAGGCCAACACGTTTGGAAACAACGAGATGCCAATGATCAATTTTAATCTTCTAATTTGGTTTGCATAATCGAACCAATCCTATTTCATTAGAATCCCACCATTTACAATCATATTTTTATTGACTAAAAGGAAGGATTTCCCCATAGCTTGACAGATGGAAAGGCTCATAGCCTACTCTCATTGATCCATTCATGTCATTAACTATGGATTGAACTACCCCCACTAGGTGTCCAATCATACAAATGGAGTCAACTCATTGGAGGTGTATTCTATTTCATTATATGTTCTATGATGGACCAATTATTCTTCCTTGCTACCCCATTTAGCTGAGGGTTTTCAACTCCATTCATGCATCTTTGTGAAAGGAATCAAACTTTTTGGAGGTGTATTCTCTTCCATTATTTGGTCTTAGCATCTTAATATCCTTATCTATCTAGTTCTCCACAAGAGCTTTGAACTCCTAGAACATATTAAAGACCTTTATCCCTAGTATTCATAAAATACATTTAGGTTTTTGTAGGGGAGTCATTAAAAATGTTATTTTGTCAATGAAATTGATGGCATAGTTCCACACACATCTGAATGATTCAAATTAAGAATTTCTCTCGATCTATGCTAATTAGTAGGCAGAGAAGTTTTAATGTGCTTTATGAGTGCACAATCCTTGCACATTCCCGTATTCTTTATCTTGATGTCTAGCTTTCCCTATGTGAAATTTTTTTAGTATTACTTTATGTAGAAACCCTACTATTAATTCTGGTTATATTTCTCCTACTTAAACAAGTTATTAATGCTGAAATCTTCAGATTAACATCGAAGTAAACGCACAACAGACTTTCACTGATTTAAATCTAAAAAGAAGTACATGCACATAGACAAAGTGACACACAAGATTTTCTGGACAACTGTCCCCGAAAAAACCCAATGCGGGAAAACTTGTCTTCTGGCTGCTAGAGGGTTTATATTATTAAGTAGTTTCTAAATACAACAAATTTGGGTACCTTACTGGTTAACCCGACAGAGAAAAAATAGATCTGCAACTAACCTGTTGTTCTGGAGACTGAAAACTTGACTGATCCACACCCTCATGTGAAAATTCTATTGTAGTATCATGGTTTACTTCTCCTACTTGATTAAATTATACAAGTTATCTTTAGAAATAAGATTAAGAAAATACTGAAGTAAACACAACTAACAATCTACACATGCAGATAATTTACTGAATATTATGCTCATTCAAACAAAGTGACACACTAATTTTTGGACATAAGTCCCTGGAAAAACCCAAAGCGGGAAAACTGGTGCAATAGCTATGAGGGTTTATTATTATTAAGTAGATTTTGAGTACAACAAATTTGGGCACCAAATCTGGTTCACTCGACAGAGAATAAAATTAGTTCTGTAGCTAACCTGCTGTTCTAAGACCAAAATTCTCACTGATCCACACCCTCAAACGGGATTTACAAGGCTCAGCCCAGATCTGTCCCTAGAAACTCCAGCACTGCCCCTGAAGCCCCAACGTCAGCCTTGCTAGACTTTGCGTGCCTCTGCGCTGCTCAGAGAGGGACTGCGTAGCCCCAGAGTGGGTGACACAGTCCTGACGTTGCCTCTGGAGGCCTCTGCGTAACTTTGAAGCCCTCTGAAGCTACAACAATGCCCCTTCCTGGGCTTGCGTAGCAGCTGAAGCCTTTGCACTGCACAGCCGCTGTTGCTGCCCTTGCTCCTCTGCGCTGTCCTTGAAAGCTGCTCCTCTGCCTCTTGCTGACTCTTGGTTTCGGGATCAGATCATCCCCTCAGCCAATATTACCCCTCGTTGTAGAAAGCTCCTCTGGAAATTCTTTGCAAACCCCGCCCTAGAATTCCAAATCAGTCTCTCAGCTCTGCATTTGTGTGTATGTCTCCAACTGACCCTCAAGCCTTTCTTTTATACCTTTTTGTTGAACACTTCAACGACCGAGATTAAAACACTCATCAACGGCTGAGATTAAAAGATTGCTTGATCCACATCATCTAGAACATTTAAACACGTGTTAATTAATTCACTTTAATTATTTAATTTTCCTAAGTTTAGACTTAAGAAATACATTAAAATAATTAATTATTTGAATAACTTGAACACCAGTTGAAATTTCTCCAAACGCTTTCTGGGTTTTGGAGTTCAAGTGTATCTTAGCCCCTCCACAAAATTTCAGGGCTAGAGCACACTCGATGCTACCCCAACTACACAAAATATCAACACTCCCTCTTAGCACAGAGTGTGCTCTAGCAATACATACACACCATGTACTGCAAAATCTTGATGTTGGTTTATGTGCTGTTTATGCTTGGCCTGCTACCCTCCATCCACTGCACTGCTGCCCATGTTAATGCCACTGACACTGCCACATTTGTACTGCAGCTCCCTCTCAAATTGCTGCATCATGCTGCCCATAGCACTGCTACTGCTAAATGTTACACTACAACTTAGTTGCTGAGAAGTAAGAAACTGAAGGACTCCTGCCCAATCGTTGACAGACAAGTCAGGCTGCCTCCCATCACTGAAGCTCCCTTGGCCGCTGATTTACGCTCCTCCTGGAACCACTGCGCTGCGACAACTTCTGCATTGAGTGAGCACTGCCTCTCTGCGCTGTTGAAGTCCCATCAGCCTTTGCGCTGCTACCTCCACGCTGCTGCTGCCTTTGCATTATGCTGCTCCCTCTTCAGCTCTCCCCTCTGCTTCACTGTGACCTTCTGCAACCATCTCCCGACTCATCCCGCTACTGTCTTAAGGCTCCCGTAGCTTGTATGTGAGCCAAGAGTAGGGCTAACTCAAGGATCCCGTCACTCCTGTCTATAGATGCTCTATAGATCCATGTCACCCCACCTCTTCTCTTGAGGCACATGAGCACTCATGGTTGCATCATCATCAGAGCCATCATCCTTTGCTGCTACAGCCTTAGATTCAGAAGATCCTTTGTCTTCTTAGGACAAGTGCTAGCGAAGTGTCCAAGATTGCCATAGTTAAAGCACTGGACCTTGGATAGTTCCCTCTTCTTCTTCCCCTATTGCATCCTTTCCTTTGATGCAAGGGCTGCATCATCCTACTCTTCTTTCTTCACTCTAGTTGATCCGCTTCCGTTGCTTTGCCTCTTCGTGATTCTCCTGATTTCCTTCTGACAGTGGATTCCCCACATGTCTGCCCATGATGGTAACACTGCCCTGCCCAGAATGCTCTGGACAAACGTTTCCCATTTTTTCGAGACTGCATTTAGGGCAGTCCTCACTAGAAGCCCCTTATTCAGATTTGCACCCATGGCAATCAGTTGATCATGGATAGTCTGAAGCTTGAAGAGGAATGGATCTATCATCTGGAACAACCGCATCTGATTCTCTAGAAGCATTCTTCGTTGGACAGAGCCTCCTTGATACAACGTGTCTAATGCTACCCACATCTCATTTGTCGTATTCTTTCCAGCAATATGAAGCACGACGTGGTCTTTGACTTTGTCCATGATCAAACGCTTAGTTCGCACTTGATTTTCTTCGTACTTCTTTAGAGGATCTGCATCGGTTGGTACAACTAGAACTTTCTCTGCATGATCCTTGAGACCATACTCATCCAGAACTGATAGGATTCTGGCCCTCCAGATAACAAAGTTGGACATGCCATCCAACCTATCCTGATCTCCAGTACATATCGCGCCATTTGCTCAGATTTGTCAGAACAAATACTCCTCTCCCTCTTTCTGTTGCACTAGTCAACAAAAAATGTTGGATTTGGGTTTCTTTGTGATTTTGAAACCCTCTATAGTAACTGCTCCCTCTGACAACTGATTTCCTTCCTAGAAATCTTTACCCAAACACAATCGGACAGTACTCTCCGATCCCCCTGATCGAAACTCAGATCTGTTTGGCTCAGATCTGCTGAGTGACTGTCTTCCTCCTACTCTTTGTTGACTTAGCTAGGCACAATTCTGCACCGACAAAATCTCTACCACACCAGCACTGTTGAAGATCTGAAGCACTGCTTTCGGATCTTTGAAAAACTTCTCTGCAACAAGAAGAATGACTAGACTGCGTCTCACTGACTGGCCCAGCATAGCCTCAGCGCTGCCCAGAAGTGGACTGCGTAACCCCAGTTGGGTGACACAATCCTTATGCTGGCCTGGGAAGGCTCTACGTAAGCCTGGTGGGCTTCTGTAGCTGTAGCGCTGCCCTTTCCTGGGTCTGTGTCCTCCTGCTACCACGCTGCCCCTTTCGGATCTCTGTTGCTTCTGCTGTTGCCCTACAAAAAAAATATTCTTCAGCTAATTTTTTGGAGATTCAGCTTGATCTGCTATTGCTATGATACCATGTGAAAATTCTACTGTAGTATCATGGTTTACTTCTCCTACTTGATTAACTTATACAAGTTATCTTCAGAAATAAGATTCAAAAGATACTGAAGTAAACACAACTAACAACCTACACATGCATTTACTGAATATTACGCTCATTCAAACAAAGTGACACTGATTTTTGGACATAAGTCCCCGGAAAAACCCAAAGCAAGAAAACCGGTGCAACAGATATGAGGGTTTATTATTATTAAGTAGATTTTGAGTACAACAAATCTGGGCACCAAATTTGGTTCACTCGACAAAGAATAAAAGTAGATCTGCAGCTAATTTGCTATTCTGAGACCAAAATTTTCACTGATCCACGCCCTCAAACGGGATTTACAAGACAGCCGTTATTTGGCCCTAGAAACTCCAATGCTGCCCCTGAAGCCCAAACGTCAGCCCTACTAGGCTCTGTGTGCCTCTGTGCTGCCCAGAGAGGGACTGCGGAACCCCAGAGTGGATGATGCAGTCCTTACGTTGCCTTTGGAGGCCTCTACGTAACTCTGAAACCTCCTGGGGCCGCAAGCGCCCTTCCGTTCCCATCACAGCTCTACGCCGCGCGCCTGTCGCCACGCCTGCCCTCCTGGGTGACCGGCTCCCGAAAGGCCGCCTCTCCTCCTCGCCTGTCTCTGTCTCCCGGGATCGCATCATCCTTGCCGCCCAATACTACCCCTTGCCTAAAACCTCCGTATTTTTTGCAACCTCGCTCTCTAAATTTCGAGATCGCTCTCTCACCGTTGCATCCGTGTGTATGTCTCCAACCGACCCTTCTCCAACTGAGCCTCAAGCCTTTCTCTTATACTTTTTCGTCGAACACTTCAACAGCCGAGATTAAAACACTCATCAATGGCTAAGATTAAAAGACTGCTTGATCCGTGTCATTTAGAACAATTCAGCACGTGTTAATTAATTCACTTTAACTATTTAATTTTCCTAAGTTTAGACTTAGGACATACATTAAAATAATTCATTATTTGAATAACTTGAACACTAGCTAAAATTTCTCCAAACGCTTTCTAGGTTTTGGAGTTCAAGTGTGTCTTAGCCCCTCCACAAAATTTTAGGGCTACAGCACACCCGATGCTACCATAACTACACAAAATCTCAACAATCTATAGGACTCAGCCCTTTCTGGCCTCTAGAAACCCCAGCGCTGCCCCTAAAGCGCTTGCATCATCCTCTGCGTGTGTCTGCATTGTCCTCGAGAGGGTTGCATAACCCCAGATTGGGTGACACAGTCCCTACGCTGCCCTAGCTGGACCAACGTAACCCTGGAGGGCCTCCTACTACTCAGCGCTGCACTTTCTGGGCCTGGGTAGCGGTTGAAGCTCTCTGCGCTGCACAACTGCTGCGTAGCTGCTGTTGCTACCCCTACTCCTTTGTGCTGCTCCTGGTTGCTGCCTCTCTGCCTCTTGCTGATTCTTGGAACTGGGATCAGATCATCCCCTTAGCCAATACTACCCCTCTCTGCAGCTGAAACACTTCTGAAAATTTTTAGCAAACCCTACCCTTGAATTTCAGCTTAGTCTCAGTGCTCTGCCTCCATGTGTGTGTTCTCCAATTGACCCCAAGCCTTTCCTTTATACTTTTCTCGTTGGGAAACCAACAACCATGATCTAATCTTGAATCGATGGCTAAGATTTAAAGAAAGCTTGATTCGTGTGACTTGAGTCATTTCCATCACATGTTTAAATTAATTACCTTTAATATTTTAATTTTCCTAAGTTAGACTTAGGGTCCTTAATTAAAAATATTCATTAATTAATTATCTCGCAAACTGGATGGAATTTCCCAAATCCCTTTCTGGTTCTTGGAGATCTCATGTACTCTAGTCCCTCCACAAATTTTGGGAGCTAGAGCACATCCGATGCTATCCCAACACTCAAGAAAACTCAACACTCCCTCTTAGCTAGGAATGTGCTCTAGTACAACTCTGCTTCACCCAGAAGCTCTGCACTAATCTCTGGTGTGGGTCTCTGCACTGATGCTGGACCTGCTGCCCTTCATCACTGTTTTGTTGCTCCCATTCTATATTGCTGCCCATGACGTTGCCACTGCTACTGCCACATCTGTACTATAACTCCCTCTCAATCCGCTGCATTGTGCTGCCATCTGTTGCACTGCAACTTCAGTTGTTGAGAGAAACAACTGAAGCTCCTACCTAATCTTTGACAGACAAGTCAGTTGGGTTGCATCCTCATCACTGAAGCTCCATAGGCTGCTGATCTGTGTTGACATTTGGAGGTACTGCACAGCTACAGCTCTGCGCTGCGTAAGCAGTCCTCCTTTGCACTGCTGACGTCACATCAGCCTCTGCACTGAAGTCCCCTACACTGTTGTTGCACTGCGCTGTCCTCCTGAAGCCTCTACGCTGCTACAACTCTGCTCTGCGTAAGCAGATCTGCTCTGCACTGCTGAAGTCACATCAGCCCTGCGTTGTTGCTACTGCATTTGCACTTTCGCTGCTCCCTTCAACCTTCAGCTCCGCCTCTGCTTCATCCGTGATTCTCTACACTAACTGCTCCACTTGTCCCGCTACTGTCTTAAGGCTCCTGTAGCTCGGATGTGATCCAAGAGCTGAACTACTCAAGGATCCTGCCACCACTCTGTAGCTTCTCTACAGATCCATGGCGCCCCACTTTCGTGGTTCATGAGCGCTCATGGCTACGTCATCTTCAGAATCATTGTCCGCCACAGCAGCCTTGGAAGTAGAAGCTTCATTTTCCTTCTTCTTCTGAGGACAATTGCTGGTGAAATGTCCTAATTCGCCGCACTAGAAATACTTGATCTTGGATAGATCTCGTCTTCTTCCCTTACTACCTCTTTGATGCCAAGTTGCATCCTCTTCCTCTTCCTTCTTCACCTTGATCCCGTGCTGTACTGCCTCTTGGTGAATCGGCGGAGTTCTTCTTGACGAAGGATTGACCAAGCTATGTGTGGAACTATATGATCCTTAACCCCATCCATTATCAAGCGTTTGGCATGTTCCACAGCCTCATCGTGCTTTTCCAAGAGAACAACATCAGTTGGCGTGGCCAGTACTTTTTCTGCATGTTCCCTTAGACCATATGCCTCCATGACTACCATGATTCTGGCTCCAGACTGCAAAGATGGACAGGTCGTCCAATCTATCCTGATCACGTAGTCAGTGAGGTGCCATCTGCTCAGCAAATCTGTCGGAACTCCTCTCTATGCTAGAGATTTGGATCTAGGGTCCTTAGCAAAACATACACCCTCTGCTCCCTTTGACCTCCTCTCTTGGAAGTCTGCCAAATCAATCAACGAAACAACTCTCTTCGATCCTATGATCGATCTGCAGATTTATTTGGCTATAAACCCTCTGAGAATCTGATCTCCCGCTCTTTTTCTCCTAGTGCTTAGGCTAAATTTTGAATCTTTAGAAATTTAACCCCACTAGCAACTTCTGAAGTTCTGCAGCACTGTTTTCGGCACTTTTGAATCAACATGTCTTCAGATCTGCGTCACCCTAGCTGGCCTCTGCGTGAGCAGACGGTCCCAGTGTTGTCTTTGCACAGTAAGTACGTGGGCTTGGGTGGAGACTGCGTAAGACTGTGTCACTCTGGCCTCTGGGTGGCTCTGCTCCCTCTGTTGCCGTGCTGTCCCTTCAGATATGCCTTTCTGCGGCTGCTGTTGCTCTCTCTGCTGCTTTCTGCAGCAAGGATTCTCTAGTCTTCTACTTGTGACCCTGCTAGATCTGCAATCACTCTGAAACCATGTGAAAATTTCTGAATATTACGTTATATAGAAATACTACTATTAATTATGGTTATACTTCTACTTAAACAAGTTATTAATGCTGAAATCTTCAGATTATCATCGAAGTAAACACATAACAGACTTTCACCTCTTCAGATCTAAAACAGAAGTACATGCGCATAGACAAAGTGACACAAGATTTTCTAGACAACTGTCCCCAGAAAAACCCAATGCGGGAAAATCAGTCTTCTAGCTGCTGGAGGGTTTATATTATTAAGTAGTTTCTGAATACAGCAAAATCTGGGCATCTTACTAGTTAACCCGATGGCAGGATCCGTAGCCAAACCGTTGTCTCGCAGACCGAAATTTGGATCGATCCACACCCTCAAATGGGATTTATTAGGACTTAGCCCTTTCCGGCTCTCTAGAAACCGCAAAGATCGCCCCTTGAAGCTCGCGTGCCTCTCCGGGCTGTCCCGGAGAGAAGGGCGTAACCCCGCACCGGGCATGCAACTTCACGCCGTTCCTGCATGGACCGGGGCCGTAACCCCAGAGGGCCTTCACAAGCCGCCGCTCTTTCTCTGGGCATGCGTAGTGGTTGAAGCTCGGCACAAGGCACCGGCCGCCCTCTTCCTCTCGTGCCGCCCGGTTGGCCGCCTCCGCCTCTCGTCGATTCCCTTAGCCACTACCCCTCTCTGCAGCTGAAACACTTCTGAAAATTCTTAGCAAACCCTGCCCTAGAATTTCAGCTTAGTCTCAGTGCCCTGCGTTCGTATGTGTGTTCTCCAACTGACCCCAAGCCTTTCCTTCATACTTTTTTCGTTGGGAAACCAACGACCATAATCTAAACTTGAATCGACGGCTAAGATTAAAAGAAAGTTTGATCTGTGTGACTTGTGTCATTTCCATCACATGTTTAAATTGATTACCTTTAATATTTTAATTTTCCTAAGTTAGACTTACGATACTTAATTAAAAATATTAATTAATTAATTATCTCCCAAACTGGATGGAATTTCCCAAATCCCTTTCTGGGTCTTAGAGATATCATGTACTCTAGTCCCTCCACAAATTTTGGGAGCTAGAGCACATCCGATGCTACCCCAATGCTCAAGAAAACTCAACACCCTACACCATTTCCTTAAAGAGAAGTGCTGGTCCATGTTGCAGGTAACAATCTCTTATGCCAAAGCTTGTATTGTTGGTCACTGTCACTTATTAGGGCTCCATGTTTAATAATATTAGCAAGAAACTTGTAAAGAACACATTCTCGTAGGCCTCTGGCCAAAAGTTGACCATTATCTAGGCTGCAATCTCTGACAATAATTTGTTGATCGTCAACTCAGCCACACATGTAAGATTTATCATGGTTGAAATTGAAAGAAGGTTCCTCATTAAACCAGGAACATATGTGGAGATGAAATGGATAGAATATGCAATTTAACAGATCAAGAAATCAAAGTAAGTGCATTCAAGCTAACCAAACCACTAGAATACAACTAACAACTATCCAACCAAGAGATTCCAAGAGCTAAAGACGAGTCATAGTCAAACAAAATTAGTATGTTAATCAAGATATTTAATTGCATTGTAATAACAACACATAATAGGTTGTAATAGTCCTACTAGTATGAATTGACAGAATGTGGATCTAGAGGGTGGGGGGATTATGCAAATCCCACTATTTTAGTCTACTTAGAAGACTGTCCATGCTTCTCCTAATCTTTAAACTCTGTATATGTAGAAGCCACCACCAAGGGACTATGACTGGTGATGGAAGAAAGCAATAAAAACAAGCCGATATTTGTCATACTTGACATGCATGCCAATTATGGTTTGTTGTGCTATTTGGATAGATTTTTTGTTATGTATACCGACTTCCAACAATAAAATTGCTAATTTATTGTCCAGAGAAAAGAAATGTGTATATTTCTCCATCCAAAATTTCTTTGTGGCTTGTTGTAGTTGCTAGTCATAAAAAACAACACTAAACCTGCCAAGAATACTCTCTTCTAGCTCTAATATTGGGTAAAGGACAACTGTTTTTCCCCCAGGTATATTGAGTAAACCAACAGATTGTTGTTGTTTTCTTGCTGCAAGTTGCTAGAAACCTTCTGGTAGTTTTTGAATGATTGCCATTATTTTTGAATGATAGAAATTTCCTCAAACCGTTCACCTCCATGCTTTAGTCTTACCCTAAAGCTATTGTTCTCCCAATTATAATGAAAAGTTGCTGCAAATAACTGTTGAGATTTTGTATAGTGGCTGTAGCATCGGGTGTGCTCTAGCCCTGAAATTTTGTGGAGGGGCTAGGACACACTTGATCTCCAAAACCCAGAAAGTGTTTTGAGAAATTTCAGTTGGTGTTCAAATTATTCAAATAATTAATTATTTTAATGTATTTCCTAAGTCTAAACTTAGGAAAATTAAATAATTAAAATGAATTATTTAACACGTGCTGAAATGTTCTAAAAGACACGGATCAAGCAGTGTTTTAATCTCAGCCGTTCATGAATGTTTTAATCTCAACTGTTGATGAGATGAATGAAAAAGTATAAGAGAAAGGCTTGAGGGTCAGTTGGAGAGACACAGTTGCAGAGTTGAGGAATAGATTTGGAATTCTAGGGCAGGTTTGCTAAGAATTTTTGGAGGAATTTCCTACTGCGAGGGGTAGTATTGGCTAAGGGGATGATCTGATCCCAGAGCCAAGAGACAGTAAGAGGCAGAGGAGCAACAACAAGGAGAACACAGAGAAGCAGAGCAGCAGTTACGCAGGTGCTGCGCAGTCACTACACAGGACAACGAAGAGGCTCCAGGGGGCTGCAAAAGTTACGCAGAGGGTCTCCAGGGCGAGCGTAAGGCTTGCGTCACCCTTCCAGGGTTACGCACCTCTCCTGGGCAACGAGAAGCACACCGAGGCTAGTGTTATCTTACGTCGGGTTGTAAGGGCCGCTGAGTGTTTCTACGGCCAAATCCGGGCTAAAATATTTAAATCCCATTTGAGGGTGTGGATCAGTCAGATATTTGGCACTAGAACTTCAGGTTAGCTGCAGATTTGATTTCTTTTATTCCCTGCCAGGTTTTCCAGATCTGGAACCCAGATTTACTGTACTCAGAATCTACTTAATAGTAAACCTTCATATTTGCTGCATCGGTTTTCCTGCTTTGGGTTTTTTCTAGGGACTTATGTCCAAAAATACATGTGTCACTTTGTTGTATGAGCATATTATTCAGTAAATGATCTGCATGTGTAGGCTATAGTTGTCTTTATTTCGGTATTTTCTGAAAATAACTTGTATTAATTTAAATCAAGTAGGAGAAATAAACCAAGATACTGTAGTAGAATTTTCACATGGTATTAGTGCGATAGCAGATCAAGCTGAATCTCCAACAATCAGCTGAAGAAATATTTTTCTGCAGGGTGGCAGAAGAAGCAGGAGATCCGAAAAGGGCATCTTGATTATAGGAGAACGCAGATCCAGAAGAAGACGGTGCTGAAGCTGCAAAAGGTCATCAGGCTTACGCAGACCCTTCCCAAGGCAGCGTAAGGACTGTGTCACCCAGTCTGGGGTTACACAATCCACTTCTAGCAGCGCTGGGCCAATCAATGAGACACAGTCCAGTCATTTCTCTAGTTGCAAAAGAGTTTTGCCAAGATCCGAAAGCAGTGTTTCAGATCTTCAGCAGTGCTGGTGGGGTGGAGATTCTGCAGGTGCAGAATTGTGCCTAGCTAAGTCAACAAAGGCTGGAGGAATACAGTTACTCAATAGATCTGAGCCAAACAGATCTGAGATTCGATCAGGAGGATCAGAGAGTGTTGTCCGTTTGTGTTTGGGTGAAAGATTTCTAGGAAGGAAATCAGTGTTTCAGCAGAAGCAGTTACTAGAGGGTTTCTAATCACCAAGAAACCCAGATCCAGAGGGAGAAGTATTGTTTCTGTCAGATCTGAGCAAGATGGCTCGATATTGACTGAGGGATCAAGATAGATTGGACGTTATGTCCAACTATGTTATCTGGAGAGCCAGAATCCTTTCAGTTCTGGATGACTATGGTCTCAAAGATCATGCAGAGAAGGTTCTTGCTGTACCAACCAATGCAGATCCTCTCAAGAATTATGAAGAAAATCAAGCGCGGACAAAGCATTTGATCATAGACGGAGTCAAGGACCATGTTATACCTCATATTGCTGGGAAGAATACAACAAATGACATGTGGGTAGCCTTGGACATGGTGTACCAAGGAGGCTCTGTACAAAGAAGAATGCTTCTGGAGAACCAAATGCAGTTGTTCCAAATGCTGAAGGATGAAGAGATAGATCCATTCCTCTTCAGGCTTCAAGCCATCCGAGATTAGCTGGTTGGCATTGGTGCTTCTCTAGATGAGGGGCTCTTAGTGAGGACTGCTCTGAATGCAGTCTCAGAATATTGCGAAACGTTTGTCCAGAGCATTCTGGGAAGGGCAGCGTTACCATCTTGGGCTGACATGTGGGCTATCCTCCGCCAAGAGGAGATCAGGAGGGTCACCAAGCGGCAGAATATCAGTGGGGGAAGCGGAAAGGCCAAAGTCAAGGAAGAGGAGGAGGATGCAGCCCTTGCATCAAGGGAGAAGAAACAACAAGGGAAGAAGAAGAAGGACCTTTCCAAGGTCAGATGCTTTAACTGTGGTGATCTTGGACATTTCGCCAGCAGTTATCATAAGAAGAAAGACAAAGGCTCTTCTGATTCCAAGGTTGCAGCAGCAAAAGAAGATGGCTCTGATGATGATGTAGCCATGAGTGCTCATGTGCCTTGAGAGAAGAGGTGGGGTGACATGGATCTATAGAGCATCTACATAAAAGTGGTGGGATCCTTGAGTTAGCCCTACTCTTGGATCACATACGAGCTACAAGAGCCTTAAGACGGTAGCGGGATGAGCGAGAGATGGTTGCAGAAGGGCACATTGATGCAGAAGAGGGAGCTGAAGAGGGAGCAACGTAATGCAGAGACAACAACAACGTGGAGGTAGCAGCGCAGAGGGGCTGATGGGACTTCAGCAGCACAGAGAAGTTGTGCTCACGTAGTGCAGTGTTGCAACATGACAGTGTCTCCAATAGGACATCGTAAATTAGCATCCAGGGAGCTTCAGTGGTGGAAGGCAACTTGACTTATCTGTCAAACAGTTGGCCATAATTCTTTCAGTTGCTTCTCAGCAACTGAGTTGCAGTGCAACAATTCGCAGTGGCAGTGCTATGGGCAACATAATGCAACAATTTGAGAGGGAGCTGTAGTACAGATGTGGCAATGGCATGGGCAGTAGTATAGAGAGCAACAATGCAGTGGATGGGGGCCAGCAGGCTAAGTATCAACAACACAGAATCCAGCTTCAAGGTCTTGTAGTGCATGGTGTGGATGCATTAATAGAGTACACTTCCTTAGAGCACACTCTGTGCTAAGAGGGAGTGTTGAGATTTTGTATAGTCGGTGTAGCATCGGGTGTGCTCTAGCCCTGCAATTTTGTGGAGGGGTTAGGACACACTTGATCTCCAAAACCCAGAAAGTGTTTTGAGAAATTTTAGTTGGTGTTCAAGTTATTCAAATAATTAATTATTTTAATGTATTTCCTAAGTCTAAACCTAGGAAAATTAAATAATTAAAGTGAATTAATTGACACATGTGTTGAAATGTTCTAAAAGATACAGATCAAGCACAGAATTACACAGTTGCAAAGTTGAGGAATAGATCTGGAATTCTAGGGCAGGTTTGCTAAGAATTTCTGGAGGAATTTCCTACAGCGAGGGGTAGTATTGGCCAAGGGGATGATCTGATCCTAGAGCCAAGAGATAGTAAGCGGCAGAGGAGCAGCAACAAGGACAACGCAGACAAGTAAAGCAGTAGCGACGCAGGTGCTGCATAGTCGCTACGCAGGACAACGTAGAGGCTCCATGGGGCTGCAGAAGTTACGCAGAGAGTCTCTAGGGCCAACGTAAGGCCCGCGTCACCCTTCCAGGGGTTACGCAGTCTCTCTCTGGGCAGCACAGTGGCATTCTGAGGCTAGCATGGCTGACACTGGGGCTTCAGGGGCAGTGCTGAGGGTTTCTAGGGCCAGATCCGAGCTGAGTTCTGTAAATCCTGTTTGAGGGTGTGGATCAGTCAGATATTTGGCACTAGAACTTCAGGTTAGCTGCAGATTTGATTTCTTTTATTCTCTGTCGCGTTTTCCAGATCTAGAACCCAGATTTACTGTACTCAGAATCTACTTCATAATAAACCCTCATATCTGCTGCACTGGTTTTCCCACTTTGGGTTTTTCCGGGGACTTATATCCAAAAATCCATGTGTCACTTTGCTGTATGAGCATATTATTCAGTAAATGATCTGCATGTGTTGGCTGTAGTTGTGTTTATTTCGGTATTTTCTGAATCTAATTTCTGAAAATAACTTGTATTAATCTAAATCAAGTAGGAGAAATAAACCAAGATACTACAGTAGAATTTTCACAATAGCAACACCCAATGTTGGCTTTCCATAGTAATCCAATACACATCTAGAATAGTTGTTATTCCAACTACCCTCTTTTAAAACCATACTTTATTATTTGCAATTGTCAAATGCTTATTGAAAATAAATTATAATCACTGCACTATCACTAAAACTTGTAACGAGCATTCTTGAGAAGTTAAATAATGATGTTGTATTAGGGTTGATGTTGGTAAAAGTAACATAACCAATTTCTCTAGAGTTTCTAAAACATCTCTTATGATTATTTTGATCAAAGAGAATTGAATTAGGATTTAAATCAAGGATTAGATAAAGAAGAAGAATGAAAGTTGACATAGCCTTTTCTATTCTATAAACATGGTAACAAAAAGTTCATAGGGATTTTTTTGCTTAAATAAAGTTAGGAATTAGAGTTATGGTTTTGGACTTGCTAATGTTATTAAATCAATTTAGACTTTTGTCTAGACCATTTAGGGTGTTTGAAAAGTAAAATATGCTAGAAGAAGACCTAAACATGGCTATTTGAATTGGGGTTTTGGAAAGCAATTTGAAATTTAACCAACCAACCCATACTGTGCTTCATCTTATCCCCACTCCTCATCCTCATGTGCATTAGGTTGGCATTCATTCTATTTTTCATTTTTCTTTTCTGTATTTATTTCTTCAAAATGATGAAATTTGGTCAAAAAGGAGCATGGGAGCATCTTATTTTTTAAGTGTGATATCCCTTGTTGTCTCCAGCACAGAAGAGCACATGGGAAAATGTTCCCCAGGAGTACCCACATTCCAGAATGTGGGAGCACATGGAGCACATCCCCTACCCTCAGGAAAGTAACCATATGTAACACCCAATGTTTTCTGTTGATTTGGGTGGTTGTGCATCCATTTCCATATCGGTTTGTCCAATCCGCAGACACAGCTAGCAAAAGAGCTCTTGTTTTGTTTATTTCCCTTGTAAATCATCAAGCATTGTCATAAGAAACAAATGCTCTGTAATAGTGGTGTCTGTTGTAATATTGTTGAGTTTCTTTTACACATTAGATTTGCTTCTGCTTCTCAAACACAAGAAAAGTAACCTGTGTTTGTTGAATGAGGCTATGAGCCCCCATCATAGTTGTCTTGTTTTTTTTATTATAACATGAAATGACTTATTAAGATGCCACTCCATTATCATCAAAAATATTCCACTTCAACATCTGTTTGCATGCCTCCACATGCCCAAAACTCTACTTGCAAGATTCAGAAAGAAATAATTCTGAAAATCTATGAATCATCCTAACAAATTCAATCTGCTACATGCTGAAAGCATCATAGGAAAAAGGGTTCGTCTTCCTAACTTCAAAATCCTCCAAATCTCTCCTATATCAGTGCTCAATTTTAGGTCTTAGAATAGAGCAGCAATTTACTCTATTTCACTTCTTGCATCTTGCTTTATTTAGGAGCTGTTTTTTGTGCTCTTACTATATCTTGACACTGTTGTACTCAATAGTCCCATTGACCTCTTTTTGACATTTGTGGTAATTTGTTGGACATAAATAAAATTATCTTACTATATTTTATCTCACTTGGATCATGTTATTTGTTTGGATGAGTTTTATTCAAACATTAGAACATCCTTGTGAAGATATTGGGCTTAACATACAGATTTGCAAGGACATAGCTTGTCTTAACAAGATCAATTTATGGGCACAGATAGGGGAAAGTTAGAAGCGGGAATTAGGAAATATCAAAATGGAAATTAAAGATACATTATTTCTCAGCATGGTTGCATCTTCATGTGACACAATTAATTCATCGCATGATTTGATCACAAGCTCAAAGGCGTACAATCCTAAAAATTCCTATATGGCAGCAATCAGTTTTCATCCTCTGTTAAGAGGAGTACAGTTCGTACAGAGACCAAAAACCAGAAAACATAGAACCATAACCCAACCTGAATTTTGCCATTGCAAACAACCCTTAATTGAAGCTCCTTGATCTACCATTTCCAAGGTGTTTGGCTGGCTTGTCTGCATATAATACTTCATATTGATTGTCGTGCGCATTAGTATCCACTTTATTTTGAATTTAGAGGATCAGTCTAATGTCCATCACCCTAACTTTAAATAATGTTCCAAGGTATGGTGAATGGAGCTCCTTGAACTGCCATTCCCAAGGTGTTTGGCTGGCTTGTTTGCATTGAGTACTTCATATTCATTGTTGTGCACATTAATATCCACTTTATTTTGAATTTAGGGTATCAGTCTAAATTCCATCAACTCATCATTTAATAATGTTCCAGGGCTAAAGTTCAGAAGCTAACATGGCCCAATGATCTGCCTCCTCATTCATTTCTCACTTGAAAGAATCAGATTCATTTGAAAACAGAGAGAATGTTGTTTGATTCTGGAAAGGAGAGTCTTTCATATGTACTTTTCTTGATTGGATTGGTCAATTGTTGCTTTTATGACAAGATTATTCAAAATATTTCGTGTTGTCTATTAGACGTTTTCGAGTTTTTGGCCAGAATCTAGTGAATAATTTATTTGTCAAATCTTGATTTGTGTTGTTTAAACTGGGTTTTCGACTACATATATGGATTCAGCACCCTGGAAAATCCCTTAAGCACTTGGATTTTTTGAGAAATCTAGGGCATCAAGTATTAGCTGATTTCTCTTCAATTAGTAACTGCTTGTGAGTGCTTTTTACTTCTTTAGATTAGGATCTTCTTTTACTTAGGTTATTAGTGTTCTTCTTTATCAAACAACTACCAATGCATGAACATAAATAAACAAGAGACACAGAATGTAGGTTATCAGCCAAGGCCAAAACCTCTCAACCTTTGACAGGAAAACCCACTCAAATTCTTCTTATAAAGATTCCAATTGATGAATACCAAGACCAAGACCCTTGAACTATTTTCCACTCCAAGATCAAGACACAAGTTCTCTTGACAGCCGGTATTCTTCGTTTAGAGATTCTTCCATCAAGTCATTCATGTTTGTTCTTCCTCTCACTGTGTTAGGATACATTGATGTCACTATGTTTTGCACTGAGATCATTATGGCACCGAGATCCTCTCACTGTAGTATCCTTGAGACCTCATCACTGTCATGACACCGAGTTGCACTGTGACCCTCTCTTTGTGGTAGCATTGAGATCATCTTCTATCCAAGCTTCTTCTTGTGGTGATATTGAAGTAGAGATAGCATCGAAACTATGTCTTTACTTAACTATAATGACAAGAAAATAGAGAGACCTCATTTCTGTGATTATATCGAACCTTGTCATCTGAAATAGCACTAAACCATACTGTGACATGTGATCGAAACTGTGTCTAACATATTCACTGCAATCTGCACTATGATCTCTGCATTTAGACCGAGATTCTTTGTACCTTTATCCGATCTTCTTTCCTGAAATGACATCCGAACTTGTAACTGTAATTTCCCATCCGAATTTCAGAGGTGATCGAACTTCTTGACTGTGGAATAGGTTGATTTGCCTATTTATAGTAGTATGTCCATGTATATTAGCTAGCATGACCATATGAAGAATTGTGTCTCCAATTTAGGTGAGCTGATATGAGTTCTACATTTCATCTTGAAGCTGACTTGAAGAAGGATAACTTGTGCTTGTCTGGGAGGGCTACTTGACAGTTCTATTGACTTATATACATTTGTAACATGCCCAAGAAGGGTTCTTCATACATGAAACTGACTCTCTTTGACTTTTATGACTAGATGGCAAATCCTAAAGGCTCACAATGGGAGCCATCTAAAAATAAAATTCCTTGCTCATGAAACCCATGAGGCAAGCATTACAATAATTTTTTTTTTCTTCTTTAAATCATTTACATAAAAATCACAATTAGATGTCATTATGAAGACCGAACCTTAGTTACACTTTTTCAACACTTCCTCTTAACTAGGGAGGTATTCATAATGGTATTTAGTCATTCTCAATCTGAAGAATTGCTCATAAGAAGAATTGGATTGGTAACCCATCTGTATAACATCATATCAACTAGCATTATCACATAGCAAGGCCTTGACTACAAACTCTAGCTCTCCACGAGATCCGAGCACAATGTTGGTGAGACCAATGATTTATAGACACCCTCATCATTGTCCCTCCTGGAACATACCCCACCTAGGTTCTCAGGGTGTGTTCCACCAAGATTATTCTTATCTTGGATTCCCAGTCCTCAAAGAATATCAATCCAATACGACTACCCTTATCTTGGATGCCCTAACTCATCCTCAAAGAGCATCGGATGCCAAATGTTTACCCAATCCTCCATTTTGTCTTCTCAAGTGAATAAAATAATGATGTGTCTATCTCTCCCTCTTAATTAGGGAAGACATATATATTCCACTAAAGGAATGTATTCATTCCTACGAAAGGAATGTACCTAAGCTCCGTCTTGGCTTAGGAATTTTTTCTTCCAAGTTTCTACCAAGTAAGAAACTTGTTTTCAAGCTCCCTCTTAATTACGAACCTTTAGCAGCTCCTTAGGTGGAGATAATAGGACAACCAACTGCTTGAAGAACTCCTTCCTTCGATGTCATGAATTTCTTCTTCGTCATGGAGTCTTCACAATCTTCTTCATAGGGCACAAACCATCCATCACTTTCATCCATGAGTCAATTATGTCATCATTCCTTTCATTGGAAAGTGATCCATCAGTCCATATCTGCCCTTCCTTCATGTCATGTTTCTGGAAGGTTCTTTCATCCTGCTACATGGTCCCCTTGGAAGACATTGTGAAAGTTCCCAGATTTAACAATCTCAGGAATCCTACTGCAGCCAGCTGAATTTACTGCTCTTATTTTGTAAATTACATGACAAAATTAATTCAAATTTTTTCATGAATTATTGCAGTAAATTACTGAAGCAGACTACACTTAATACTTTATGATTCTGAAACAAGGAAACTGAGCAAAGTACAAAGCACACATAGGACGCATTATTTTTGGCCGAAAGTTCTCGCAAAAACCCAATGCGGGAAAACCAGTGCAACGGATCTAAGGATTTGTATTATTAAGAAGTAGCAATTTCTGAATACATCGTTGAATACCTCAAGGGTTATTTAGTTATAGAGAGAGAAATATTGGCAGAAAGAATGTGAGTTTTACCTCACTCAATCATTGGAAAATCTGGTTGATCCGATCACTAGATGAGGCGCCCTTGGTAGGCTCTGCATTGCCACTGCACAGTCCCTGCGTCACCCTCTCTGGGCACCGTGTCCCCTCAGATATAGATCAATCTAACTTTTGAAATCTCAGATCTCAGCCTCTTGGTCTCACACCCCAGCTCCCGACTTCTGGAACTGATCCGACAGTAAAATCTTAGAAACCCTGTCAGCCACTGTGCAACCTTTGTGTAGCCCTGCATGGCTCTGCGTTGGCTTTGCGTCAGCCTGTCTGGCTCTGCGCTGGCTATGTTATACATCTCTCTGCCTCTCTTTGTTGATGATTCTCTGGCTGAGAAAATCACTCTCTTCGGAAGCTACTCTGCCTCTCTGTGCACTGGAATCATGTAGATCTGATCTTTGTCAGAGCATTGTCCAGTCAGAAGAATTAGATCATTAGATCTACTCGATGTGTCTTTCCAAATGTTCCTCAAGTCTTCCTTTATAGTCTTCTCGTTAAGATATGAACGACCTAGATTAGATCTCTAATCAATGGCTAAGATTATAACATGACTTGATCTTCGCTTTCTCTAGATAATTCCCACTATGTTTTATTAATACCCTTTAATTATTTAATTTCCCTAAGTTAGACTTAGGGTCCCCATTAAAATAATTAATCATTACAATAAAACATAATGCGAGTGGAATTTTCACAAACGGTTTCTGGGTTATTTGGAATACCATTGCCTAATCCTCTCCACAAAATTCGAGACTTATTGCACTTCCGACGCTATCAAAAATCAACACTCCCTCTTAGCGAGGAAAGTGCTCTAACAATATGCCTGTTGTATACTGCTCTGACCCTGAAGAATCCTCTGCGATGTTGAAGTCTGACAATTTGTCCATCAGCCACTGCTCTGCTGCTGCAACTGTACTGCTGCCCATGACATTGCCACTACCACTGTTGCATCCGTACTACAACTCCCTCTCAAGTGTTGCATCTGATATGCTAACTCTGCCACTACTAACATTGCGTCTGCACTGCAACTCAGTTGCTGAGAGAAGCAACTGAAATCACCCAAAAACTGAACAAGTGTTCAGTGGATGCACCTCGGTGCTGAAAACTCAAATTGTTGATAGCTACTGCATTGCCCCCCTGATGCAATGTGTTGTTGCTTCTCTGCACTACTCTGTTGTGCATTGTGCAACAATGCTTTGTTGTGCACTGCGTTGTTGCTACTTTGCTCTATGTTGTTGATTCTCTTCTCTGCGTTGCTCCAGAAGTAGGCACTGCTACCTACTGTAACTGTCGTCCCATCACTCCTCTGCACTCACTGAAAACTCCTCCATCCCGCCACTACTGATTTAGGGCACCCGTGGCAAGGTTGTGATCCAAGAGGTGGGCTCCTCAAGGATCCTGCCCAACTGAAGTTCAAGATGAATTACAGTTCTATGTCACCCCATTTCTCTCCTGGAGAAGTGTGGGCACTCATGGCAAACTCATCTTGCTCGATCTTTGCGGCTGCAACTTTGGGATCCTGTTTTTCATCCTTGTCCTTTTTCTTCAAAGGACATTGTGATGCAAAGTGGCCCATCTCGCCACATCTGAAACACTTCACCTTCGAGACATTTCTCTTTTGTCTCTGTTGCCCTTGCTGTCCCTTCGATGCGAGGGTTGTTTTCTCTTCCTCCTCCTGATTCTTCGATCCGCTCCCGCTGCTGCCGTCAAGCTTGCACTTGACTAGATCTTTCCTCGTCTCCTCCTCTTAAAGTGCTACCCACATTTGCTCCCAACTAGGAAGTGTTGATTTTTGTAGCATCAAAAAGTGTTCCAAGTCTCAAACTTTGCAAGTAGGCTTGGAGAACAGTATTCCAAACCCATAAACCGTTTTGGAAATTCCACTTGGTTCATGACTTATTAAAATAATCAATTATTTTAATGGAGACCCTAAGTCTAAACTTAGGGAAATGAAATAATTAAAGGGTATTAATAAGTTAGAGTGTGAATCTTCTAGAAAACAAAGATCAAGTCAAGTTCTAATCTTAGCCATTGATTAAACTTCTAGTCTGGGTCGTTGATTCACCAACGAGAAGATTATAAAAGAAGGCTTGAGGGTCATTTGGAAATTAAGTCGGGCATATACTCAGTACCCGAAGGAGATCAATTATGAAGTAAGAGAATTTGATCTGATTGGGAGAGTTGTAGGGTAGAGATTTGCAAAAGCAGAAAGAGGAGGGAGTCAGCAAGTGACTGAGGTCAAGGATAGAGGAACGCAATGGGTCACAGGAGGCAGCTCTGGGTTGCAATGCAGTAGACCCATGCAAACCCTACGTAGACTTACGTAGTCCAGCGCTGGGACTGCGCAGAGAACCATGCAGACAACCACAGGAGATAGTAGAGGTTGATCACGGTGTCAGAGATTTGTTGGGAGGAGCAACTGAAATCACCCAAAAACTGAACAAGTGTTCAGTGGATGCACCTCAATGCTGAAGACTCAAACTGTTGATAGATACTGCGAGGTCCCTCTGATGCACTGTGTTGCTGCTTCTCTGCACTGCACTACACTTCTTTGTTGTGCACTGCGCTATTGCTGCTTTGCTCTATGTTGTTGTTGCTCTGCTCTGTGTTGCTCCAAAAGTAGGTGCTGCTACCTACTGCAACTATCACCTCATCACTCCTCGGCTCCCATTGAAAGCTCCTTCATCTCGCTACTGCTGATTTAGGGAACCCGTAGCAAGGTTGTGATCCAAGAGTTGGCCTCATCAAGGATCATGTCCAACTGAAGTTCAAGATGAATTACAGTTCTATGTCGCCCTGTTTCTCTCCTGGAGAAGCGTGGGCACTCATGGCAAACTCATCCTGCTCGATCTTTGCGGCTGCTACTTTGGGGTTATGTTTTTCGTCCTTGTCCTTTTCCTTCAAAGGACATTGTGATGCAAAGTGGCCCCTCTTGCCACATCTGAAACACTTCACCTTCGAGATATTTCTCTTTTGTCTTTGTTGCCTTTGTTGTCCCTTCCATGCGAGGGTTGTATTCTCTTCCTCCTCCTCATTCTTCGATCTGCTCCCACTGCTGTCGTTAAGCTTGCACTTGACTAGATCTCTCCTCAGCTCCTCCTCCTAAAGTGCTGCCCACATCTACTCCCAAATAGGAAGCGTATCCCTGCCCAAAATACTTTGGAAAAAAACTTGCCACTCCATGACTGCGTAAGGCCTAGACTCACCATAGTTGTCATAGTTGGGGTGGATTCCACAATTGCCAATTGGTCTTGAATCTCCGGAAGTCTCCTAAGGAATGGAGCAATGCACTCCCCCTTTTGGATTTGGATCATCCGGAGCTTCTGCTCCAAGTACATCTTCCGCTGCTCGGAAGTTCCTTTGTATAGCAAGGACAATGCCTTCCATATCTCCCTGGTGGTGTTCTTGCCATATATATGGGAGACTATGTGATCCTTGACACCATCAAGGATTAGTCTCTTGGCCTTTTCCATATCGAACTTGTACTTCTTGTTCTAATCTAGATCTGTAGGTACAACAACCACATTGTCCACATACGCTTTGAGACCGTATTCATCTAGAAGGAATTTGTTTCTTTCCTTCCAGATTACATAGTTAGAGGATCCCCGCTATGTGCTCTTCCTCTTCTTCTTCAGACACTTCTCTGCGCAGCAACTTCCTGTAGAAAACTGTGTCCCTCTGGCTCTACATGAAGGCTCTGCGTTGCTCCCTTTGCCTCGACAAGATCTCGATCCGGAAGTCTTTTCTCTCTGTCGACTCACTCAGAGAGAGACAACCTTGAAAAATTAGCCCTCCTGGCTAGAACTGTGCAATCTCTCTCGGGATTCGATCTGCTGTTACTGTAGCAATTCAACCTTCACTTCAGTGCTCAAATCTTCTCTTCTTGTTTCACATAAAATGCTCTCATACCATGTGAAAATTCCTAGATCTAACAATCTCAGGAATCCTACTGCAACCAGTTGAATTTACTAATATTTTGTAAATTACGTTACAAAATTAATTTAGATTTCTTCATGAATTATTGTAGTAAATTACTGAAGCGGCCTACACTTAATACTTTATGATTTTGAAACAAGGAAATTGAGCAAAGAACACATCACACATTGGATACCATTATTTTTGGATGAAAGTCCTCGGAAAAACCCAATGCAGGAAAATCAGTGCAGCAGATCTGAGGGTTTGTTTTATTAAGCAATAGCAATTTTTGAATACATTGTTGAATACCTCAAGGGTTATTCAGTTAAAGAGAGAGAAATACTGGAAGAAACAATGTGTGTTTTACCTCACTCAATCACTGGAAAATCCAATTGATTTGGTCACTGGATGAGGTGCCCCTTGCAGGCTTTGCGCTACCACTGCATTGTCCCTGTGTCACCCAACCTATGGATCAGTCTGACTCCCGAAATCTCAGATCTCAACCTCTCGATCTCACACCCCGGCTCTCGACTTCTGGAACCGATCCGACAGCAAAATCTCAAAAACCCTCTCAGCCATTGCGCAGCCCTTGTGTAGCCCTGCTTGGCTCTGCGTTGGCTATGTTGGACGTCTCTCTGCCTCTCTTCGTCGATGATTCTCTGGCTGAGAAAATCATTCTCTCCGGAAGCTACTCTATCCCTCTCTGCATTGCAATCACTTAGATCTGATCTTCGTCAGAGCACTACTCTGTCAGAAGAATTTGATCACTATATTCACTCAGTGTGTCTTTCCAAATGACCTTCAAGTCTTCTTTTATAGTCTTCTCGTTGAGATATTAAAAACCAAGATTAGATCTATAATCAACGACTAAGATTATAACATGGCTTGATCTTCACTTTTCTAGATCATTCTCACTATGTTTTATTAATACCCTTTAATTATTTAATTTCCCTAAGTTTGACTTAGGATCCCCACTACAATAATTATTTTTACAATAAAAAATAATCCGAGTCGAATTTTCACAAATGGTTTCTGGGTTCTTTGGAATACCAATGCCTAAGTCACTCCACAAAATTTGAGACTTAGAGCACTTCCGATGCTACCAAAAATCAACAGACATCCACAGTTCTTCCCTTAGCATCCCTGCATAAGCCCATCCAGATATTTGTTCAAAAATAAGAAATGAACACCTAAATTTAAATTACCTTTTTGATGGTCTTTCATCATGACATCTTCCTATTGGCATCAACATCCTACATACATGTTGACATATATATATATATTGTCAAGGGTCTCCATCTTTTTCAGACTTCCATCAGAGTCTTCATATCTTTCCAGGAGATATCATAGTCAAATCTTTCGGTTCTTGGATGTTGATTGCCTTTTTCCATGGTTGCATATTCCATGATTTCTTCCTTCCTTTTTCACACATTTCATTCCCGAGAACTTCCAATCAAAGTTCCTCCAGTTCCTGTCAACCACCTCATATTCCGTATGAGGACATATTATGTTGATTTCATCTAGTGTGACCCATGCCTTCTTGCCTCCTTTCAGAGGAGGAGATCTTTTTCTTTTTTATCATGCTCTCAAGATAGAGCATTGATCTATGTTACCTGCAACCATATGAAATGACTCTATAATATTGAATACAAGCATACATACCTCATTTTCCTTTAGGTCATCTAAGCTTCCTTCAGCAGCTTCCTTGATTGAAAAGAGCTTCAATCCCTTGATCTGCTTCATCTCTTATGTCACCATATCATCATTCCATGAATTCCACAAATTGGAATTCTCGATGAAACACTTTTGCTTCTTCTCAGGATCGGTGAACCTTCCAATGAAGATTCCATCAGAGAATCGTGCAGACCTTGAATATCCCCATCCAACAGATGTTTCCTTTTGAGTGATGTATGATGAGACTTGTCTTGGATGACTTCTTCCTTTTTCCATAAGTGTTATTTATGATTTCAATGAGCTATATCCTTCATAGTTGATTGCCATAGATTTTGTTCTAGACATTCTTCATGTTTCCTATGGTGATGTCACAATCTCTTACTTCTAATGCTTCTATGATGCCATGATGCATCCCATCATTTATTATAGTCATATATTATAACATAAGACTTAGTAACTATGAAAATAACTTCAGTGAGGAAGAATATCTCAGTCATAGTAGAAATCTCTCACTTCCTCTTTCTGGGGCTTATTCTTTTCATATTCCTCCATTTCTTCAGTGATATGTGCTTCTTCTCTTCCTCTTTTATTGTCCTTCTTGACCTTAGGACAATCTCTTTTGTAGTGCCCATATTCCTTCTCCCACATCAGATTTTGCATTTAGTCTAGATTCTTCAATCTTGCATAGTGACCATAGATCCTAGAATGGAGTAGCTTCTTTTGACTTCTTGACATTGGACAAACACTAGAAGCACTCAATGGGTGCTTGACCTATAAAATAAAATACCTTGATCATGAAACCCATGCTGTAAAAATAATAATAATAATTCTCTTTCATTTTACGATATACAAGAATCAAAAGTACATTTCATATTTATGAAGACCGAACCTAGTTACACATTTTTCAACTTACTTTGAGAGGAAAACCCACACGAATTCTTCTCTTCTTATAGAATCTTCAAATGAAAATTTCCAAGATCTAAGACGCAAGACAAAGACCCCTCGAAGACCAAGTCAACCTCTCCTTTGATGATGAGGTTTTATTCCACAAGGTCAATGCAGTCAAACTGCTTCAACTCTTCATATTTTCGGTTTCACTTCATAATTTTGGCTTCTATTATAGGTCTGCAATTTTTGACCTTCCTGAAATCACTACAGTTTCGCACATGTGGGAGGAATATGGTAAATCTGATCTCCTTCTTCCTTTGCTCAGTATCCTTCTCTTTCCTTGATGATTCGGTCTTCAATCTTTATGCTTTTGACACTACATTCAACTCCTTGATATGACTGCAATTCAGTTTTGTTGCAACTAAAAGATGCCCTAATTCTTTTCGCACGTGTGAGAGTATTTAGCCAAAAATAATCTCTCAAAAAACTTCGCGCTTTCTTCTTTTCATTCTCCTCTTCTTCACTTTCCTTTTAAGTCACTATCTTCTCCTTGATCAAACTTCTTGGATGTGATACAAATTGCTGAAAAGTGTAACTAGGTCGGTCTTCATGTTGGCTATGTAATTATGTATTTATGTATAGAAGATGTCAATAATGATAAAATGTATTTGGTATACTTGTCTCATGGGTTTCATGAGAAATATTATGTAGATAGACTTCTTCTTGATGTCTATTAGGTTTATGTCTTCTAGGAATAAATACTACTAGGTGTCATATTCATGAAGGATTCAACACTCATATAATGTTGTAATCAAGTGAAGTCAATTTGCTGAAGTAACACCTCTTGGAAAGTAACTACAAGTCATGGTCGGCCCACATGTCATGATGAAGTCGGCTTAAACCATAATTGATGGTCGGCCTAAAAGGTGAGAACTGTCCACTATATATTAGCCAAGTCTGCGGATAATTTGGATGGACAAGCAAGGCAGACAACACACTATTGAATACAGACTGTTTTATAGATTGCAGACTTACGGTTACCACAGTAACGATGAAGGATATACATACGAAGTATTTGCGGTTATCACTACAGAGACGAAGGATAAGTATACAAAGATCTTGCGGTTATCATAGCAGAGACGAAGTTTATATTTACGAATACACTACGGACACCACAATAGATATTGCGTTAAGTAATTACGAACACCTCAGCAGAATGGAATTGCAGACACCATATTAAAGAATGTGTGTTACAAAAGGATAGTGTGGAATTCACAACAGAATATAAAAGATAGTGATCTGAAAGAGAAGAAAGAGCAACAGTGAGGAAGGTAAATCCTTGATTTACCTTCTCACAGTTCAAGTAATTTAAATACCAGCATTCTCAAGGTGAAGATTGTAGTTCTGAAAGAAAATTTGTGTCTTGGGTCTTGATAATTGACTTGATGAAAGACTAACATAACTAAAAGAAGAGAAGACATAAGAACGTTTACAAGTAATTATCAAGGAGAGAATTTTATTAACCTATAGCTTTTCAAATTCTCAACATGGTTTCAGAGCTTTGGTTACAAGAAAGGGCTATTAGTGATACTTCATTTCAGATGCATGGGTTAAACAAGCTCAGACTCCTTTGAAGTTTCGGGAGGAATTACAGTAAGATATATCTCTGAGATTTCAGAAGGATTCAACAGAGATAAGGTGCGGATCTACCAAAGTGATCCTCCTCGGCATATCTCTGTAATTTTCGGTGAATGAAACAAGAAGAAGTTCAGATCACAGTGATCACAGCGCAAACTAGTCAGAGAAGATTTTTCGGATGGTTAATTATAGTGTTGCAGTTCGGATGGAGCCATAGAATCTCCTCAGCATACTTCTGAGGTTTATGTGATGAGATCAGTGGACCTCCACAAAGAGGCATCACAGAAATGCAGATGGATGATCTCAGTCAGACTTTTGGTCTATATCACAGTTTGGCTAAGGTCTCGGTACTGTGCAAATAAGGTGATGCTCGGTGTCAAGTATTGTCACAACAAATGACCTCGGTGATTCTAGATACAATGCTTGGTGGTGCAATGATGTTATGATGATCATTGATGATCATGATGTAGCTCAGAGCTAGTGACAATATGAAGATATGATGTGCATTCTGAAAATTTTGGGGATATACTACAGTTCAGAGGGTAATCACATATCACAGTGACATTCTCGGCATGACTAAATAGACAAGGCTCCGGTCATTATTACTACCATAGTAATAGAACTATGGTACTATCATAATTCGTTGTAGTCACAACCTTGGAAGAATACAGTCTGAAAGTTCAGCTACGCGAATGAATGACATATGATCTCAAGTCTGGAACAACCCAAGAAGAAGATCATTCAAGGAAGAACAAGGTGAAGATCTCTTCTTCACTTGCCAAGTAAGTATCTTTCATTTTCATTTTCATTTTGGTTAAATGACTTCGATTTGCAAGGAGATACATAAGGTGGTTGTATTACCAAAGATCCTTGCATGAAACAAGGAGGATAGTCATGGTCCTCATAGATAACTGAAGTCGTAGATAAGGGTATTCTTTGAATTCATGTAAAGGAACTCTTAAGGTTCTCTCACATGAACAATATTGGAGACACAAAAGAAGTTGAAAGAAGAATTATGAACAGTACCAGAAAGTTCATGTCACCATAATGGATGGAAAGAGGGAGTAAGAGATCATTAAGACTAGTCTCTCTCATTATAAGTCTCTATAGCTCCTAGATTCTACTTAAGAATTGATGCGATGTGACATCATGGAAGTATAAGAAACAAGAACTCATATGATCATGAGGGTAACAAAAATCATGGAATAAGTAAATTACCTCACTCATCAACCTCGGGTTTCTATGGAAGAAGTCAAGTTGAAGACAATAGTTTGGCAGAACTCAAACATTTGTAGAAAAGGAAGAACCTGATTCAAAGAAAATCTAAGAATGAAGAAGCAAGGGATCTACACTACGATTGAGAACATCTTCTTCTTTAAGTGATTTATGTTGGTTATATGATAGGAAGCAGTGTAGCATCCTAACGAAAGCATGGTAGGAGCACCTGGTGAATCAACTCCAGGAAAACCTCTCTGATAACATCACTAATGGAAAGCAATCATCAAGAGCAAGGGTCATCATGGAAACAGATTTCTGGGATATTGATGAAGCATGCCAAGAGAATGAAGCTCTTCATTCTTGAGAAATTGCTACAGGATGACTAAAGGGAAAAGGGTATGACGTACGTATATATTTATATGCTAACATTGGATGCTGTGAAGTCATGTCATATGGTTGCAGGTAATGAATTTTTGTATTTAGAAGTATGATCTATAGAGGAGTATCTCTCAGTGCACGGACAGATGAAATCAACATAATATGTCCTCATGGGATATGAGGTGGTTGTATATGAACAAGAAACTAGAAAGGTTATAAGTTCCTGGGAATAAAGAATGTGCAGAGAGGAAGAGATCATGAAATGCAACCATGTCAAGAGGCAGTTATCATCCGTAGGCCAAGATGTGACTAGGAGATCTCCTGGGAAGATATGTAGACTCTGACAAAAGTTTGGTAAAGAAGAAGACCCTTGGAAAAACAAATCATTAGGAGATGGGTCAATCTGTATGAAGGATATCGATGCCTATAGGAAGATGTCATGGTGAAAGATCATCATTGAGGTAACTTTTGTTCTAAAAGTTCATATGTATATGTTTATCTAGATAAATTTGTGCAGGGCTGCTAATCATAAGAAAGGATGTATGATCCTTGGAGATGATTCGAAGGAAAGCGACATAACACATAACAATGGACAGGATTGGAAATCGGTGATCCTTTACAATAGTTAACAGCTTGGATGTGTTTAATGATGATTATACGTGCCTTATGAAGCTAAAAGTTGTAGATTCCTCAATATGAGAATCCATGACATGAAAGAGGACATGGTTCTTCACAGGTAGCTAGTTATAATACCATTGTTAACAAAGGGAGTCACCATTTGGGAGACTTGTGACAAGTTCTTACTTGGAAGAAAATTGGTAATTCCTAAGGATGAGCTTAGGTACATTATTTGTATAAGAATGAGTACATTCCCCTGTGGAATAAGGTCCTCCCTGGGAGGGAGAGATAAACACATCATTATGGTCTTGGGAAGACAAAATAGAGGATTGGGTAATCATCTAGCATTCGATACTCTTTGAGAATGTATTAGGGCATTCAAGATAAGAGTAGTCGGGGACTGATATTCTTTGAGGGCTAGCTACCCAAGAGAAGAATAGTCCAAGAAGGTCATACTTTGGGAACACCCAGGTGGAGTATGTACCTTGGAGAGACAATGACGAAGGTGTCTATAAGTCATGTGTCTCGCCAGCATTGTAGCCCATTGTCTCGTTGAGAGATGGGGTTGTTAGTCAAGGCCTTGCACTAGGAAAATGCTGGTTGATATGATGCTATACAGATGCTATTACTAATCTGATTCTTCTTATGAGATTCTTCAGTATGAAAGTGACCATGTACCTGTATGAATACCTCCCTAGTTAAGAGGGAGTGTTGAAAAGTGTAACTAGGCCGGTCTTCATGTTGGCTATGTAATTATGTATTTATGTATAGAAGATGTTAATGATAGTAAAATGTATTTGGTATACTTGTCTCATGGGTTTCATGAGCAATATTATGTAGATAAACTTCTTCTTGATGTCTATTAGGTTTATGTATTCTAGGAATAAATACTGTTAGGTGTCATATTCATGAAGGATTCAACACTCATATAATGTTGTAATCAAGTGAAGTCAATCTGTTGAAGTAACACTGCTTGGAAAGTAACTACAAGTCATGGTTGGCCCACATGTCATGATGAAGTCGGCTTAAACCATAATTGATGGTTGGCCTAAAAGGTGAGAACTGTCCACTATATATTAGCCAAGTTTGCGGATCATTTGGATGGACAAGTAAGGCATACATCACACTATTGAATACAGACTCTTTTATAGATTACAGACTTACGATTACCACATTAAAGACGGAGGATATACATACGAAGTATTTGCGGTTATCACTACAGAGACGAAGGATAAGTATACAAAGATCTTGCGATTACCACAACAGAGACGAAGTTTATATTTACGAATACATTACAGACACCACAATAGATATTGCGTTAAGTAATTACGGACACCTCAACAGAAGGGAATTGCGGACACCATATTAAAGAATGCGTGTTACAAAAGGATAGTGTGGAATCCACATCAGACTTAAGTGCAGATATATATATACTGAGTGCGGATAAAAGACAATGATCTGAAAGAGAAGCAAGAGCAATAGTGAGGAAGGTACATCCTTGATTTACCTTCTCAGAGTTCAAGTAATTTAAATACCAGCATTCTCAAGGTGAAGATTGTAGTTCTGAAAGCAAATCTGTGTCTTGGGTCTTGATAATTGACTTGATGAAAGACTAACATAACGAAAAGAAGAGAAGACATAAGAACATTCACAAGTAATTATCAAGGAGAGAATTTTATTAACCTATAGCTTTTCAAATTCTCAAAACAAATTAGGTCGAGTGTCTCTTATATATATGCTTCTAGGGAACCTTAATAAGGCCGACTTGATCTTGGAGGGTCTTTAGACATGGTTTTGACTCAACTCAATACTTTTGAGTTGATACATGATGCCCAAATGACTCTTTGACTTCTTTGACTTTTTAACAAAGCCCTAGAAGCAGCACAATGGGTGCTTGACCTATAAATAAATTAACCTAGAGCATGAAACCCATGTTATAAAATAATAATAATATTTGTTCTTTCTCTTTTACATCAAATACAAAAATCAAGATTACATAATACATTATGAAGACCAAACCTAGTTACATATTTCAATACTCCCTCTTAACTAGGGAATTATTTGTAATACATACATGGTACATGGAAATTCTCATCCTGAAAAATTATCATTAGAAGATTCGGATTGGTAAGCCATTTTATAAGCTAACTTTTCATCTTATATCAGTGCATCTCATCATATTAGCTAGGCCTTGACTAATAACTCTATCACTTCACTAGATTAGAGCGCAATGTTGGGGAGACAAATGATTTATAGACACCTTCATCATTGTCTCTCATGGCACATACCCCATCTGTAGGTTCAAGGTATGTCCTTTAGGACCATTCCAGTCTTGGATTTCCACATCCTCAAGGAATTTCATCTTTGACTATTTTTTCCAATTGGATTCCCTACCTCATCCTCAAAGAGTATCATAATTCAGATGCTTACACAATCCTCCATTCTTTCTTCATGACATGAACACAAGAATGATGTGTCTATCTCTCCCTCTCAACTAGGGAGGATCTACTCATTCATATAAAAGGAATATACCCAAGCTCCCTCTTAACTAGGGACTTGTTACCAACAACTATGTTTTTCGATGGAGATCTTGGTACTATAAGTTGCTTGTAGGGATCCTCCTTTCGTCATCATGTCATGGATGAAATTCAACTTCTTCATCATGGATCCATCTTTTTCATAACTTCTTCGTAGTGCTCGACCATCTTCTACATCACTTCCCTTCAAAGAAACATCATGTTAAACTAATTGTCATGTCATACAAGTCATGTTCCTTCCAGGATTTTCCATAAAGTCTATGTGTACTATTTGTATATTAATTTCTACAACCATATTCTGGTAGCCCTGTTCCAACCCAACCAGATGCTTGCTTTCAAAAATAAAAAAGTGAACTTCAAAAATGTAATTACCTCTTCATGATGTCCTTTCTTCATAGTATCAACTTCTGTAACATCAACATCCTGCATATTGTACAAATCCATCTCCAAGACATTTACTTTCAAGGTTCTCCTTCTTCATCATGCATACCAGGGTCTTCATACCTTCTCCATGGAGATGTCATAGCTAATCCTTCTAATTAGATGTTGATTACTCATTTTATCTCAAGTGACTATAGATACATCTTTACGAACTCTTCTAGCTTCATCATATACTGCATCCTTGGGATATCAATACATCTTTCCTTCATTATAGGAACCATGGTTTCCAACCACCTCATATTATTCATGAGGTCATGTAATGGTGATTCCATCATGTCATCATATATAGAAGAGTTCAAGACATGTTGTATACATGCCTTTGTGTATTTCAATCATGCTCATGAGATAGAGAATTCTAACTATTCTAACTTTTTCAAGTGATGACATGACTTTATTCATTTATCAAAGCTAACAAAATATATGCATACCTATTTCTTCATGTAATCACCTATGCTTTCTTCAACAACTTCCCTTTCCTTGCTTTAAGATGAAAATGCTTCAACCAACTTGACATGTTGCACTTTTCTGTCAGCATACCTTCATCCTTCTAAACTATGGATCCCACACTAGGTGGAATGTAGCTATTTGTGTGACATTTGCTTCTTCTAAGTAGAGGTGAACCATTTAACAAAGATTCCAATCGAGGATCTTGATGATCCTAATTCTGCAATTGCTTCTTTCTAGTGATGATAATGTATGGTGATTTATCTTTATATCTGGTAGATGACTTATTTCAATCATATAAACCTTTTCTTCGGCTATTCTTCCATGCTTCTAGAATGATGTTCTCGTGAACAACTTTCTTTCTATCATGTGAGATTATTGCTACAACCATATTAATATTTTACATGTTTCTAATATGATGCCATCTTAATCACTACTACAATGCATGTTTATCATAATTTTCATGATTGCTATCTTATTCATAGTAAAGGTCTTTCACTTCCTCCTCCTTTGTTTTCTTCTTTTCTAGTTCTTCTACTTCTTCACTGACATGGGCTTCATTTCTTTCCTTTATTTTCTTTTTGTCCCTTTTGAGTTTAGGACAATTCCTTTTGAAGTGACCATATTCATTACATTCATGACACTAGATTTTATATATGTCAATTTTCTTTTGAAAGTTCTTTTGAGGTTCAAATTTTCCAAACATCCCTTTCCTCCTTATCATCATTGCATAAGCTTGTGTTTGCTCATTTGATCCATCGTCATTATTCGCCTTCAATCTAGATTCTTCAATTTTATATAATGACCACAAATAGTTGAATGGAGTAGCTTCCTTCTTTCTGTAGATGCTTGATACAAAGTTGCCCCATTCATCTGGTAATGCATTGAGTACAAGAGTGGTCATATATGGATCTGATATTGTTTCTCCTACCTATTGTAGTTGATATATTATTTGAGATACCTTAATGAGATATGAAGCTATCCATTATTCCCTTGATACTTTCATATTGTATAATCCGGTTCTTAAAGATATTATTTATCCTACAGTACTTACAAAAAATAACTCCACCAACTTGTCATACATCTCTTTATATGTCTTAAACTTTGCTACATAGGGGATGAGATAATCCTTGATTGATTCAATGAGGATCCTTGGAGCCCTTATTTCTCCTTTCATGTACTGTGACAATGCTTGATGTTTCTCTTGTGGTGGTTTGGTGATTAAGCCCTTGACATATTCAATAACTTCATTCTTCATGATAATTACATCTATTCTCTTCTTCCATGTAAGGTAGTTTGATATCCCAACAAATTTATTGTTCTCCTTGCAGAAATAAGTCATTTGGTTTGTAGGTTGAGACATAAAATATAAAGTACTTAATTTTGAAATTAAGATACATCCTTGATGGTGTCTTCCACTGGTTGCTTCCTTGATGATGTCTTCCTTCTTCAAGAATGATAATGCTTCTTCTTCAATATAAGGAGAGATGTTTAAGGTGTGATCCTTTCAACAATGAGAGGGAGATAACTTTGACTTCTTTGATGAAGTTGAAGTGTTCTTCTTGCTTCCTTTTGGATGATGATGTAGAGTGTGTAGAGTCCTTTTATTTTTATTTTTTTAATGGAGGTAGGGTCCTTGAGGCCTTCCTTCTTCTAAGATTTCTTCCTTCAAGATGATATGATCCTTGTGATATGATGGACGAGTCTCCTTGATGCTCTTAGTTCTCATTGATGATTCGATTTCCTTGATGCTCTTCTTATGCTTGGCCCTTATGTATCCTTCTTCAATTGAGTGATCTAAAGTTGCCTCTTCTTGATGTCACCTTAGCTCTGATACCATGTTGAGAAATCTAGGGAAGCTAGATTAGGGTGATCTCTCTTTACTTTGATAATTTCTTGTGATGTTCTTTTAATTCAATTTGATGTACTTGTAATCAACTTCTCCTTTAGTTGATTATTATGGTATTCTTATCATCAAATAACTACCAAACTATTAATATCAATGAGAGAAGAGGACACATGATATAGGTTGCTAGCTAGGGCCAAAACCTCTCCTTTGAGAGGAAAATCCACAAGAATTCTTCTTTCTTATAGAATATTCAAATGACTATTTCCAAGACCTAAGACCCAAGACAATAAAACATAACCTGAGTGGAATTTTCACAAACGGTTTTTGGGTTCTTTGGAATACCAGTGCCTAAGCCTCTCCACAAAATTCGAGACTTGGAGAACTTCTGATGCTATAAAAAATCAACACTCCCTCTTAGCGAGGAAAGTGCTCTAACAATATGCATGTTGCATATTGCTCTGACCCTGAAGAATCCTCTGTGTTGTTGAAGTCTGAAAATTCATCCATCAGCCACTACATTGTTGTTGCAACTGTATTGTTGCCCATGACATATCCACTACCACTGTTGCACCCGTACTACATCTCCCTCTCAAGTGTTGCATCTGCTATGCTAACACTGCCACTGCTAACACTGCATCTACACTACAACTCAGTTGCTGAGAGAAGCAACTTAAATCACCCAAAAACTGAACAAGTGTTCAATGGATGCACCTCGGTGTTGAAGACTCAGACTGCTGATAGCTATTGCGTTGTCCCTCTGATGCACTGTGTTGCTTCTTCTCTGCACTGCTCTATTGTGCACTGCGCTGCTGCTGCTTTGCTCTATGTTTTTGTTGCTCTACTTTGCGTTGCTCTAGAAGTAGGCGCTGCTAACTACTACAATTGTCACCCCATCACTCCTCGGCTCCCACTGAAAACTCCTCCATCCTGCTACTGCTGATTTATGGCACTCGTAGCAAGGTTTTGATCCAAGAGGTGGGATCCTCAAGGATCCTGCCCAACTAAACTTCAAGATGAATTACATTTCTATGTCGCCCCATTTCTCTCCTGGAGAAGTGTGGGCACTCATGGCAAACTCATCCTACTCGATCTTTGCGGCTGCAACTTTGGGATTGTGTTTTTTATCCTTTTCCTTTTTCTTCAAAGGACATTGTGTTGCAAAGTGGCCCATCTCGCCACATTTGAAACACTTTACCTTCGAGACGTTTCTCTTCTGTCTCTATTGCCCTTGTTGTCCCTTCGATGCAAGGGTTATGGTCTCTTCCTCCTGATTCTTCGATCTGCTCCTGCTGCTGCCGACAAGCTTGCACTTGACTAGATCTATCCTCGGCTCCTCCTCCTGACCACATCTACTCCCAACTAGGAAGCGTAGCCCTGCCCAAAATACTTTGGACAAAAACATGCCACTCATCCATGACTGCGTTAAGGGTTAGCGTCACAATAGTTGCCTCAGTTCGGGTGAATCCCACAGCTGCCAACTGGTCTCAAATCCCCTGAAGTCTCATAAGGAATGGAGCAATGCACTCCCCCTTTTGCATTTGGATAATCCAGAGCTTCTGCTCCAAGTACATCTTCCGTTGCTTGGAAATTCATTTGTATAGCAAGGAGAAGGCCTCCCATATCTCCCTGGCGGTGTTCTTGCCAGATATATGAAAGACTATGTGATCCATGACACCATCAAGGATTAGTCTCTTGGCCTTTGCCATATCAAACTTGTACTTCTTGTTCTGATCCGAATCTATAGGTACAACAACCGCATTATCCACAAACGCTTTGAGATCGTATTCATATAGAAGGAATTTGATTCTTTCCTTCTAGATTACGTAGTTAGAGGATCCCTCCAACCAGTTTTGTTTTCTCAGTCCGTGAGATGCCATTTCAGCTGGAAACTGTCGAACTGCTCCTCTTCTTCCCCAACTGCCCAGCACTAGACAGGCTTACGCACTCCTTATGGAGCTCGTAGATCTACTTCTTGGATTTGCTGCTCAGATCTTGCAAAAATGTTGAATTCCTCGGCAATGAACTCACTGAGGAAGAATTCCCCTCTATGTGCTCTTCTTCTTCTTCTGACGCTTCTCTGCCCAACAACATCCTACAGAAAACTGCGTTCCTCTAGATCTGCATGAAGGCTCTGCGTTTCTCCCTTTGCCTTGGCAAGATCTCAATCCGGAAGTCTTTTCTCTGTCGACTCACTCAGAGAGAGACAACCTCAAAAAATTAGCCCTCCTGGCTAGAACTGCGCAATCCCTCTAGGGATTCGATCTGTTGTTGATGCAACAATTAGACCTTCACTTCAGTGCTCAGATACACTCTTCTTGTTTCACATAAAATGCTCTCATATCATGTGAAAATTCCTAGATCTAACAATCTCAGGAATCCTACTGCAACCAATTGAATTTACTACTATTTTGTAAATTACGTTACAAAATTAATTTAGATTTCTTGATGAAGTATTGTAGTAAATTACTGAAGCAACTTACACTTAATACTTTATGATTCTGAAACGAGGAAACTGAGCAAAGAACAAAGCACACATTGGACACCATTATTTTTGGACAAAAGTCCCCGGAAAAACCCAATCCAGGAAAATCGGTAAAACAGATACGAGGGTTTTTTTTATTAAGCAATAGCAATTTCTTAATACATCGTTGAATACCTCAAGGTTTATTCAGTTACAGAGAGAGAAATACTGGTAGAAAGAATGTGAGTTTTACCTCACTAAATCACTTGAAAATCCAGTTAATTTGGTTACTAGATGAGGTGCCCCTGGCAAGCTCTGTACTGCCACTACGCATTCCCTGCGTCACCCCAGCTATGGATCGATCTGACCCCTAGAGTCTCAGATCTCAGCCTCCTGATCTTGAACCCCGACGCCCAGCTTTTGGAACTTATCCGACAATAAAATCTCAGAAACCCTCCCAGCCACTACGCAACCCCTGTGTAGCCCTGCGTGGCTCTACGTTGGCTCAGCCTGTCTAGCTCTGCATTGGCTATGCCGGATGTCTCTCTGCCTCTCTTTGTTGATGATTCTCCAGCTAATAAAATCACTCTCTTTGGAAGCTACTATGCCCCTCTCTGCGCTGCAATCACTTAGTTCTGATCTTCGTCAAAGCATTGCTCCCTCAGAAGAATTCGATCACTAGATTCACTCGGTGTGTCTTTCTAAATGACCCTCAAGTCTTCCTTTATATTCTTCTCGTTGAGATATCAACATCTGATCATTCTCACTTTTTCTGGATCATTCTCACTTTTTATAGTCTTCACTTTTTCTGGATCATTCTCACTCTGTTTTATTAATACCCTTTAATTATTTAATTTCCCTAAGTTAGACTTAGGATCCCCACTAAAATAATTATTTTTACAATAAAACATAATCCGAGTCGAATTTTCACAAAAGGTTTCTGGGTTCTTTGGAATACCAGTGCCTAAGCCCCTCCACAAAATTTGAGACTGAGCACTTCCGCTACTACCAAAAATCAACAGACATCCACATTTCTTCCCTTAGCATCCTTGTATAAGCCCATCCAGATATTTGTTTAAAAATAAGAAATGAACACTTAAATTTAAATTACCTTTGTGATGGTCTTTCATCATGACATCTTCCTATTGGCATCAAAATCCTACATACGTGTTGACACATCTCCCAAAGATATATATATATATATATATATTGTCAGGGGTCTCCACCTTTTTAAGACTTCCATTAGAGTCTTCATATCTTTCCAAGACATATCATAGTCAAATCTTTCAGTTCTTGGATGTTGATTTCCTTTTTATCATGCTCTCAAGATAGAGCATTGATCTATGTTACTTGCAACCATATGACATGACTCTATAATATTGAATACAAGCATACATACCTCATTTTCCCTTAGGTCATTTAAGCTTCCTTGATTGAAAAGAGCTTCGATCCCTTGATCTTCTTCTTCTCTAATGTCACCATACCATCATTCCATGAATTCCACAAATTGGAATTCTCAATGAAACACTTTGCTTCCTCTCTAGATCGGTGAACCTTCCAATGAATATTCCATTAGAGAATATTCCTGATCTTGAATATCCCCATCCAACAGATGTTTCCTTTTGAGTGATGTATGATGAGACTTATCCTGGATGACTTCTTCCTTTTTCCAAGTGTTATTTATGCTTTCAATGAGCTATATCCTTCATAGTTGACTATCATAGATTTTGCTCCAGACATTCTTCATGTTTCCTATGGTGATGTCACAATCTCTTACTTCTAATGCTTATATGATGCCACGATGCATTCCATCATTTATTATAGTCATATCTTATAACATAAGACTTAGTAACTATGAAAATAACTTCGGTGAGGAAAACTATCTCAGTCATAGTAGAGATCTCTCACTTCCTCTTTCTTGGGCTTCTTCTTTTCATATTCCTCCACTTCTTTGGTGATATGTGCTTCTTCTCTTCCTCTTTTATTGTCGTTCTTGACCTTAGGAAAATCTCTTTTGTAGTGCCCATAGTCCTTCTCCCACATCAGATTTGGCCTTTAGTCTAGATTCTTCAATCTTGCATAGCGACCATAGATCCTGGAATGGAGTAGCTTCTTTCTTCCCATAGATGCTTGAAGTAAAGTTACCCCACTCCTGATTTGATATATCCTCATAAAGTATGAGGCTATTTCATCTTCTCTTAACATCTTTAGCTTGTAGAGTTCCTACCTTAATGAGATGACTTCTCCAACAGTGCTTACGGAATACAACTTTACCAATTTGTCATAGGTTTCTTTTGAAGTTTTGAGTTTAGATACATATGGGATGAGGGGATCGTTGATGGATTCTATGAGAATCCATTGAGCCCTAAACATGTTCCATGAGCTCATTCTCAATAAGATTCAGATATGTCATTTTCTTCCATGCAAGAAAGTTTGAATGCCCAACCAATTTGTTGCTTTCCTTGCAAAAAGACATTTTGATAGATTCAGATGAAGTCATAAATATAATTTAATTTTGTAGATGCTTCTTTCTCCACTTGCTCCCTCCTTGAATTTGATGATGATATAGATAGTAGAAAAACTCCTCCTTGATGAAGATAATTTTCAAAGAGAGAATCCATACAGGTGAAATAGATTATGGTAGAGAGGAATAACCTGTTTCTGAGTTTTTCTAATAACCCAACGTTTCGGACTATCTAAGTGAGTCCATCGTCGGGGGTATACGCCAAAAGTTCTTTGAAAAGATGATTTTCTTCAAGAGTGATTCTTGACTCCACAAGGAGATATATCACCTTAGATCTTTGATGATAAATGTTCTTGATGATGATGATTAATGATGGCTTGATGATGTCTTCAATGATGATGACCTTGATTTAATGAGAGGGAGATCACCTTATAACTTTTTGAAGATAATGATCACACCCTTGATCTTTCTTTTGTAAGAAGGAACTTGATGTATAAGTCCATTAACTTGAATAGGGTCTTTGTGGTCTCTTTAGATGGTTTGAGGGTTCCACCAATTTTTTTGTAGAATTCTTCTTTGATTTAGGGTTGTGATGCTTCCTTTGAAGACCTTGTCTTCACGATGATCTTCGCTTTGATGCCTTTCTTGAAACTTGATCCTTGGGTGTCCCTTGATTAGATGCCTTTCCTTGACTTAGTCACCTTAGCTCTGAAACCATGTTGAGAAATATAGGGCATCAAGTATTAGGTGTTTTCTCTTCAATTAGTAACTTCTTGTAAGTGATTTTTACTTCTTTAGATTAAGATTTTATTTTACTTAGGTTATTAATGTTCTTATTCATCAAAGAGCTACCAATGCATGAACATAAATAGATAAGAGACACATAATATAGACTATCAACGAGGGCCAAAACCTCTCACTCTTTGAGGGAAAAACCCACACAAATTCTTCTTATAGAGATTCCAATTGACAAATACCAATACTAAGACCCTTAACCTATTTTCCACTCCAAGACCAAGACACAAGTTCTCCTAACATTCTATAATCTTCCTTCAAATATTCTTCCATCAAGTCATTCATGTTTGTTCTTCCTCTCACTGTGTTAGCATACTAGGATTCATGTCTTTGTGTTTTGCACCGAGATCATTATGGCACCAAGATACTCTCATTGTAGTATCCCTGAGACCTCATTACTGTCATGACACCGAGTTGTACTATGACCCTCTCTCTGTGGTAGCGCCGAGATCATCTCCTACTAGAGCTTCTTCTTGTGGTGATACTGAAGTAGAGATAACACCGAAACGGTGTCTTTAATTAACTGTAATGACACCAAGATGGAGAGACCTGATCCTCTCTGTGATTGTATCGAACCTTGTCATCTGAAATAGCACTAAGCCATACTATGACATGTGACTGAAACCATGTCTAACATCTCTACTGAAATCCGCACTATGATCTCTACAATTAGACCCAGATTCTTTGTACCTTTATCTGAGCTTATTTCCTAAAATGACATCCGAACTTGTCACTGCAATTTCCCATCCGAATTTCAGAGGTGATCGAACTTCTTGACTGTGGAATAGGTCGAGCTACATATTTATAGTAGTCTATCCATGTATATTAGCCAGCATGACCATATGAAGAGTTGTCTCCGATTTAGGTGAATCGATATGAGTTCTACATTTCATCTTGAAGTTTACTTGAAGAAGGATAATTTGTGCTTGTTTGGGAGGGCTACTTGACAATCCTATTGACTTGTATACATTTGTAAAATTCCCAAGAAGGGTTCTTCATACATGACATTAACTCTCTTTGAATTTTATGACTAGATGAAAAATCCTAAAGACTCACATTGGATTATGGAGATTTCACAACTCAAAATTGTGATTCCAACAAATCCTTGCAAGATTTTGGGCAAATGAGACCAGAAAATAGGCATTGGAAAAACATCCAAAATGTCTAACAAATAAACTATGGCTGCATAATAGGCTATCTTATTTCCTCTCGGATCGTGAAGACCTACCTCACATGTTGTACCTAGTCTATCTATCTATCAAATTCATCCATAATTTTTTTTGTTTTTGGTCTTTTCATTTATGTTTGTGTGGTGGCAGTTCTGTGATTCTTTAACAAGAATTATATTTTGTAACAGTTGGAAACAATTGTCTTACAAAACAAATGTGATTTAATCACAAATTAATGCTTTGTGTTATCGTTGCTAGCTTTATATATCCATTTCCTCTTGTATTTTTATGTATCGGGATGTTTGTGTGTTAATTTGATAGGTGAAATAGATTTTTATAAAAGAAATATTTTAGATATAACAAAAGATGTTAATGTAACATATAACAAAATATGTTAATGAAACAACTAATGTCCATATATGGAATACTTGGTCCATCTAAAGGAATCACACAATTAGGACTCCAAATTCGTACTTGTTTCTTGCTTGACAAATCTTCTGCAAATATTATGAGTAAGATCCACCATATTTATGGATATATTTGAGAAAACAATTTATGTGCCATGTAGTTAGCCTGCTTGAAAAATCTCCAATGTTTTTAACAAAAATATAGAATCTTTGAATATTATTTTCTGCAAGTATTTATGAGTATATGTACCATGTAGTTAACATGCTTGACAAATCTCCAATTTTTTCTACAAAAATATGAAATATTTCATTTGAATGATATTGGAATCTGGTATGGGAAGATTACAAGAAATGGGATTGGAAAAAGGACGGGGAGACAATGCAAAGAATTCCTTGGATATGATTCATTTGTTGTTGGAGATCCTTTAGGCACCTGATCCATCGACTTTGGAAATGTTTTTAGAAAGGATTCCTATGTTTTTTAATTTCGTGATTCTTTCACCTCATGGTTATTTTGGGCAAGCATTTTTAGGAATGCCAAACACTATTGGACAGGTAAACATACTTTTTAGACTTTGGAAATGTTTTTAGAAAGGATTCCTATTTTTTTAAATTTCCTGATTCTTTCACCTCATGGTTATTTTGGGCAAGCATTTTTAGGAATATTTATGAGTAAGATCCATAGTATTTTTGGATATATTTGAAAACAATTTGTCTTTCCAAGTAGTTGCTTTGCTTGAAAAAGCTCCAATGTTTTTAACAAAAATATAGAATCTTTGAATATTATTTTCTGCAAGTATTTATGAGTATATGTACCATGCATTTAACATGCTTGACAAATCTCCAATTTTTTCTACAAAAATATGAAATATTTCATTTGAATGATATTGGAATCTGGTATGGGAAGATTACAAGAAATGGGATTGGAAAAAGGACGGGGAGACAATGCAAAGAATTCCTTGGATATGATTCATTTGTTGTTGGAGATCCTTTAGGCACCTGATCCATCGACTTTGGAAATGTTTTTAGAAAGGATTCCTATGTTTTTTAATTTCGTGATTCTTTCACCTCATGGTTATTTTGGGCAAGCATTTTTAGGAATGCCAAACACTATTGGACAGGTAAACATACTTTTTAGACTTTGGAAATGTTTTTAGAAAGGATTCCTATTTTTTTAAATTTCCTGATTCTTTCACCTCATGGTTATTTTGGGCAAGCATTTTTAGGAATGCCAAACATTGCTGGACAGGTAAACATACTTTTTATAATTGCACTGCCCATTCCATGATATTCTCTATTTATTGTTTGATTGTATTTGAAAATTTTGATTTTTTTAATTCTTTTAACTATAAAATTGAAAATACTTGGTAGCATATCCATTTAAACAACACCCAAAACTTGAAGAGAATATTAGTTTTATAGTGGTTTTGTGTTAAAATATTTTCAGATTCACAGTTTATAGATATAAAAAATAAAAAATAAAATATCAATTCCTTCGTTTGATTGTTACTTGACTCTGGTGTGGACAGGTTACAAGAAATGTGATTGGAAAATGGATGGTGAGACAATGTCGAGCATGACTTGGATATGATTCATTTGCTATTGGAGATCCTTTAGGCACTTGAGTCATCAACTTTGGAAATCTTTCTAGTAGGGATTCCTATGGTTTTTAATGTTGTGATTCTTTCACCTCATTGATTATTTTGGACAAGCAAATGTTTTAGGAATTTCGGACAAGACATCGGTGGACAGGTAAATAGTTTTTTTATAATTGCAATGTCCATTCCATGATATCTTATTTATTTATTTTATTGTATTTTGAACATTTCTTTTGATTTTGTTTTACCTTTTAACTATGAAATTGAAAATGCTTGGTATCATGTCCATTTAAACAACAACCAAATCTTGAAGATGAAATTAGTATTACACGATATTGATTGAAATTATTTTAGTTGTTTTGTGTTAAAATATTTTCATGACTAGTAGAAAAGTTTATGTTCATGTTGTTATTTGAGCACATGTTGTTTATATATTAGAGAATGAAATGTTTTTGCGAATAAAATGACAAGGATTAGACATCACACCTCATATTATTTGTTTTCACAAGTTATCTACAACTTGATATTTTTAGCATGTAACTTAGTTGGCATGATTGTACCTTAAGCTTTTTCTGAAAGTTGAATATTAAGTTACTAAGGTGTTCTTTTCTATGGTGATGTTTTATTTGCTTTGTTTATACATGTCATCTGGAAAAATAATGGTCACTATCACCCCACTGAAGAAAACTTGTTCGAGTTGCTTGCTTTTGTGGGGAAAATGGCTTTGACATTGCTGAACTTTAGTTTATATTCTAATGTTTGTTGTCTTTCATGTCTTACACTCTGCACTGTATCTCTTTTTGTTTTCAGAAAAGGAACTCATAACTCAATATTGATGGTAAGAAGCAAGAATTGATGAAAGAGGAGAACAATAACACTAGAGCGACAAATGCAAAAAGAGGGAGAAGAGAATCGATTTAGTGATACCCTTAGAGCCAATATCTCACATAAGACACACACATAGAGACTGATGGTCAAGTCTTCAGAATTGGTGAATTCACCTACAATGGCTTGACAACACAATGATCATGTTTTGAAGTGATGAAACAACATTTCATGTGTAAATTGTAGTCCAACTAATATTAAGTTGGAAACTCATATTGTAATATTTGACATTTTATATAATATAATTTATGTGGTTGAAATTATTTATAGTTGCACTTGATATTGTTTAATATTGTAATTAATATATGTAACTTCGCGTTTTTATATTAGATGAACATGCACATTGTATGATTTATTTTTTAATGTAGTTCCAAAATCATATTAATTAATTTATGTGGATTAATAATGAATACATAAAATTAATCTAAAAATACTAAATTAGTAGTTTATATTGACATGAACACAAATAAAATGAATATACGACTACACTAGTTTTTTATAATGATTATTAATTAAAGTAAATTAAATGAATATAAACTACTAAATTAATCATTTATATAATGAATATGAAACTACCAAAAAGAGATAAATGACCACTGCAAATGATAAATTTGTGGTTACAAATGACGACTAAATTTTGCATATATACAACTATTAGTAGCTAATTTACAGTGTCTTATAATAAGACCAAAATATAGTCATATTTTTTTGGTAATTAATTGGTTTCAAATGATGACTAAATTTTGCATTTATATGACTATTAGTAGCTAATTTATAGTATTTTATAATGCAAACAACATTTTGGTCATTCATTAGTTTTCTCAGTGTTCATATAGTAATATATTTTGTTGTATATTTAGTCATTAATTGTAACAATTAATGACTAAATCAATGACTAGATTAATGAGAAAATTTATGACTAAATATACTAATAGATGATAAAATTGAGACAACCAACTAATGACTAAGCTAAAAACGATTAAAAGATGGTCGCGTTATAAGATATTGTAAATTACCTACTACTGGTCCTCGACTGAAAAATGGTCGTCTATATGCAAATTTTAGTCCTTTTTTTAGTAACTAAATAGCCATTTGTACTAGTTAAGGGTAACGCCCAAAAGAGGTCAAGGGAACAAGAGCACAAACTAAGTCCACTCTTTCTGCCAAATCCTCCCATCAATCCATGCCTAGAAGTGTTCATGATAAGTAAACCCAATACTCAATTACCAAATGACAAGACATACCTTTAAATTTGGGAGTCCCACCTTCAAATATACGATCAATACAGATGGGTGAGGGTCCACATGATTAGCTCAAGTGGCGGAAAAATGGCATAACGAGCTAGTTGAGGGTTGCAAGGGTTGCTCGTCGTCGTCTCAGGTCCATCATGGAGAAAAAATTCCTCCTAAGGATATCACCCACAAAGTAGTGGGTAACAGGAAGCTCTCCTTGATCTCCATTTGCTTTTCATCAATCCTATAAATCAATACATCACGTGTGACTTTTACAGGCTGCAACTTCACCAACATTCAGCGATATCCACATGATTTTTCGAATGAGTCCACTATGAGCAAGTTGCCACTCTTCAAGGGAACAATGTTATCAACGTTGAAACTCATATAAAGAAGTTCAATTGTTTCATTCAAGGGAACAATGCTATCAATGTTGAAACTCATACAAAGAAGTTCAATTGTTTCATCCAAATATTTGCACATGTTACTGCCTACAATTATGAAGATGTTTGGATGAAATTATTTTTTCTTTCCTTAGAAGATGATGCTCTCGACTGGTTTCAAGATAAAGTTGATAACACCTTTGATTCTTTAAGGTCTCTTCTTGATGCATCCAAAGATAAATATGGAGATAATAGAGAAGTAAAATATTTGGTTAAGGAATTCAACACTATTAAGAAAAGGGAAAATGAGAAAGTGGTGAAATTTAACCAAATATTTAATAAATTGTTAAGGGACATGACTAAAGACTACAAGCCTCCTGACAAGATAATTCTAGAACAATATCCTGAGGTTTACCCCATAGAGACTCAATATGAGATAAGGCATGCTCATCCAAATACTCTACCTATTGCCCAAAGCACAATTGAAGAATTGGAAAAGGACAAGAAAGCCTCAAGAAAGTCAGAAATCCTAGCTTTTGAAATTAGTCTAGTCAAGTCTCAAGGAAAAGAATTTAAAGAAGAAGAGTCAGAATCAGTTAAGGAATTGAATCAATTAATGAAAGAAATGAAGATTGAACATGTTAGACAATAAGAAAGATGAAAAATTAGTTAATACAAATGGAAAGGGTTTGAATGCAGAATATGCCGCCTAGGAATAATAATAATAACATAGGAACAACAATAGTCCATGGACAAGAAGAAATCCCCCGAGTGATCAAAGGCATCCTACGTTGTTTGAATATTCTAATATGATTGATGAGCATGTCCCTTTCTGCAAACCTTGTGAGAGTTTCCATGAGGAAATTACATGTGCCTTTGCTAGAAGAATCTTGGAGGGAAGTAGAAATCGACAAGATAATAGAAAAATTCAAAAGCCTCATCTTTAAGGCCTTAGCCATTTCTCAACATGAAAAACTTACTACTCATCATAAAGATCATCAACCTTCTTTCTGACATTGGATATAAATGATCATTTGCTCCATAATTGCATGTTTGACTATAGTGCATCTTCAAATGTTATGGCTAAGAAAGTTCTGGAACAATTAAACTTAAGAATTTCGATACCTTATCATAACATTTTCTCAATCGAGTCTAGAAAATTTGAAGTCCTTGGCGTGGTTAAACATCTACATGTCTCCTTAGTTGATTACCCATACAGGATCATCGCCATGGGCATAGCAGTAATTAATGCGCTAGATGTATGGGGAATGCTTCTTTCTAGATGACCAACAATTTTCTCTTCTTGACATAAAGGCCATACACCTTCCGCGCCCGGTCTTCCTTCTCCATCGTCTCCAGCCAACTATTGACCTTCTCAAAAAACTAAAGGCCATGTTGCAATGACTTATACATCTTCATGAAAGGGATACAGTAAGAAAGCTTCGATTGGATTGGTAGTCCTGCAATTCTCATCTTGGTACTGTCATAGATACAAACTGGTGTTTTCGTTGCCATTCCACCCTCTTCATATATGTTTAGCTGTCAGTTCAATACCACAGGTTCAAAGGAAATGTAAAGAACATAAAATGCAATGTGCTTGGTTCCAAACACTTTTGGATTGCAATTAATGCAATATTATGTTGTTTTATATGCACTTTTTCACTCACCATCATGGATACAATATAGTTTGCAACTCTTCCTATGTTTCAGGACATATCGAATAAATATATTAGAAACTAAAGCAGCCACTTTTATAAGTTTTTGAATCTTATAAATACATAATGCTACCTTTTGTTGATTTGAATATAGAGTCATAACTTCGAATTTGATCAAGACCACTATTATTTTAAAGCCTTTCAAAGAGCTTGTATATTGTCTTTATAATATAGAAATTGAAAATTAGTTATTGAATGTAAAGGCAATCACCCATCATGTCTTCAAAGTTATAAATGTGATATTTGTTCCTTTGTAACTGTTTTTTATTCATTTCAATTTAGTACTCATTGCAGATGCCATTAATTCCCTTACATTTACCATCATCATAACAAAATCTTGTTCCAATCTCTCGTGAACCTTCTCCACGCCTAGTTGAAGAAAAAACCACAGTTAGTTAAAAATACGGGTTGTATGTAACTCGTTTCTTCAACACTAAATAACAAAGTAGCATAGATTTCACAGTTAATGATCCATCTCTTTAATTTCAACAGAATTCTCCTTAGGCGCAAATTTGTCTGGCATTGGATATTGTCTTTAATTTCAAAAAAATTCTCCCTGGAGGGGCAAATTTGTCTGCAATATACTTAATAAAATTTCTATAAAGGTGACACCAAATCGACCAGAAGATAACACAAGTGACCTTGCAAATTTCTATAAAAGGTGACCTTTCTTTCTTCTAATAATATTTTCTTGCAAATGACACAATTTATTCAGAATAGAAAATGACACAATTTATTCAGAATAATATAGAATGCTCAACATTTTGTTCAAATAGTCTAAAATAATATGAGAATATCGGGTTTCAGAAGTGGGTTTTCTGTAACTCCATTCAATTTGTTTAACTAATTTTATCGGTGCTCTTCTTTGTGAGGCTCTCTAGTCAGTTTTAGGGATTTCTGGTATATTGATTTCAATTCATCATTCATTACTTTGAAATTTATATTGATTTAAACTCACAGTTTCAGGGCTTTCTGATATCTTGCTTTAAATTCATGAGTCATTACTTTGAAATCTATATTGATTTAAAGTCATCCTTAGAATAATTGAAATTAGTTGAACTAAAAAATTCTCAATAGGGTTGATAGAAATGATCAATTGTTCAAAGGGGTCCATACTTGGTATTGATCCCATGCATATGGGGAGTTTGGCAAAAAAATCCACAATACCAAGGATGATACCTAGTCCTCGTGGCAGATCTTAGGGCCTCTCTAATGGATCAAGAGAATGATCTGTCTCCTGAGGTTAAGGATAAATTTTTACCCATATATTTATGATGCAGAATAATGTTTAGGAGCTATTGAATCTTCCAACTACGAACTAATTGAATCTTCATTTCACGTTGAATGGCCTTGCATGTAAGGTGTTCCAGTGGTACATGTGTAGAATGGAAGGTTGGTTTTCCACATACATTGATACAATATCTGGCAGATGTTGGACTGAGGTGAGAGCCCACTTTGTTATGTCATTTTCCATGTTATCTTATTTTTTGAAAATGTATTCAGGATTTGGTCTAACTACAGTCTAAAAGTGCAGGAAAAAATGCTTGATGGGGGTCACGCCCTAATGCTGCAAGGGCACTCCCCTATTATAGAGTCTCTTTCTAGAGGCCTTGACATTTGAAACAAATCATAGGTGTATTATTTTTTCTCAAAAAGACCTTGACTATCTTGGTGTGTTGAAAGCAACCTTGGTAAAATTCGAACCAACTTTGTGAGAGTGGAAAGTAGCAACAATCGCAGATTTAGCGATTGGGAATCATAAAAAGGTTGCTTTGTTCTTTGATCAAATTTGTTGGTCGAATATTGAATTCTTTGGGATTGTTTCACCTACCACATATGCTTGTAGCCACTTGTTGAACACACATAAAACAACTGGACATCCTATTCTTGTGTGCATGCCTACAAGAAGGCTTGCAGATGACATAGAAAATATGTTTGTTTTAGAGGCTGTCAACATTGCACTGTTGCAACTAAAGAGGATTCTACCTCATCTATCACAACCAGTAACCAATAAGTTGATTATGGCAGGACACTTCTCTTCGCTAGGTTTAAATTTTTTGATTCAATTACAATAATTCTTTCCATCAAAATGCTTAGGTTGCCACTTTGCAACTGTTCGGATATCTCTGCCTTTTTTCTCTTTACAGATACGATCGCTACTATCAATTTTTTGTGCAGACATAGATACTGTTGCATGTTACATCCATGATATTGTGGGAAAGCCTCGTGACCTTTATCAATGCATACGTATTCTTGTGGATAATTTATTTCTTACAAGTGAAGCTACAAACAAAAAATTCCCAAGCATGTTGCATGGTGCTTTTGCCACAACCATAGTGGTTGTTGTTGAATGTATAAGAGGAATTCATAGGTTTTGGTTCGAAGTGGTACAGTGCTAGGGTTGGTTTTCACATAATGTCTTGCTGTAGTGGCGTGGGAAAAATCATTGTGCACATCTTTGGACATCAATAGTGGCAATAGATGAGTTCGCGAAGGAAAAACCCCTTATAGAGACAAAGCTTCAGCACCAGGGAGATGGATTTATCACTTTCTCGACAAAAGGAGACATGGTTGTAGTCTGTGGGATCCTTCTATCATGTGTGCAGAACTATGCTATTGTTGTTCTACATCTTTTGGAAGAAAACAATCATTTGAATTTGTTTCAGTCTATAACCGGGGAGTAGCTCATAACTGAGCAAATACCTCTGCAAATATCAGGGATGTGGATATGAAGATATACGCAATATACCCTCAGAATAGTCATGATTTGCTGGCCTCACAAAGCTTTTGTAATTATTAGACTTGGAATTCTACAGGATCATGCGTTTGTCCAACATCTTGGAGCCCTTAATATATGTCAATTTCCTAAGATATACCAATGAAGTTATCCTAGCCCAATACACCTTCTACTTAGAGGACGCATCCTTATGAAAAAATGTTTATAACATCATTTAGCATTTGGAACTATTCAATACAACATACATATAATACATATTTTTTGTATAGATCTATTTGAATCCTTTAAATCCCAACTTGTGAGGAAACAACTATTCAAACTTCATAAGTGTAGAATCTTCAATTTTCCTCGTGTTTTAACATAAATGGATTAAACTTTACCTAAATTTCGTCAAAACTTACCAAATGATATATTTACTTAGTGCTTTAACATAGTTATTTTATCCTCATATAGTGGTTGATTTGTTGTACAATATAGTAAGTTCTTTAGGTATGTTCACATTAGAGGCTTGCCACATGTTGCAAAGTCAAACAATCGGTCTTAGATACATGACATTGATACATCACTTTTTCTTGTATTCTCTTTCTCTTCTTGAATTGAGTACAACACAATGATACCATCAATGCAAAATACCTTTCAATTGTTCACACAAGATGCAACTCTTTCATTTGTATAATCTACCATGTATATTTTCCTCACATTTTGGATGTGGCATTGTCACATGATTTTCGACATAATGCCAAAATATTATATCTCTTGCACTGCCATGCATATATACACCTCTCTTAGAGGAAGAGTTACCTGCTTAACCTGATTAATTCAGTTCCTCCCCTTTTACCTTCTCCCTCTCTCTACTTGTTTATGAGGGATTTGATCACCCTAGTAACTTCCCCTATTTTGATAGCACACCCAGGTGCCACATGCAGTCTAATTTACCATTTCCATTCCATTCCCCCTCGCTAACTATTTCTGATACCTTCCACATCCACACCCTCACCCTCGTTTCCTGCAGAACTGCCTCAATGACACTCTACATTCTTTGCGCCCTCCTGGTGCAAATGTTAGTTCTATTCTACGCACAGGTATTTCTTAGCTCTCATGGCATCCATAGTCGCCACGTCTAAGCAATATTTGGCAGAGCCCGCTTAACATACCTCTCCCATCAATCCCCTGCCTTCACTCCAATCATCTCACCTCCACGCAGTGTCCACATCTAGGCCCCCGTGGTCTCTTCCTTTCTGAGCTACGTTTCCGGTTAGTTTTTAGCTTGTGGCTACCACACAAGCTCAGAGAGTGGAGCCTGTGGCTACCATATATATATATATATTACATACATTTTTACCAAGGCTATTACAGAACCCTCCCCCTCGGGGGAACACCGTCCTCGGTGTTCAATGACACCTATAGACTAGTAAACAACTGAAAACAAAAGATATTGCCTATGGAGATTTATAACACAACTCGTTGCAATATTTACAATGAATAACCTACTAAAACATGATAATCATATTGTTTATTGGATATTATAACATAGCTCATTACGGTACTTACAATCACAACCACATATACTAATCTGAATCTGAATGTTAGTTTTGTTGTGCTAATTTCATCTTCAGAATTATAAATAAGTTGATGATATTTTGCTTCATTTGCATAGGTTTCTTAAGGTGTTTGTGAGTGTTAAACAAGTAAATGCATTATGTTTTATGTTAAATTCATGGGCATAATAACATTAAAATGTAATGTTGAACAGTAGCAATAAAATATACAACAAACCATCAAAATTATCCATTAACAGTTTTTTGATGGAGTTCACCCTCCTGGGCTTCATCTCCTTGGTCCAGCTTCCATGGCTTGGGCCTCTGTATTAGCTCAAAATGGAAAACAGTGTTGTTTAAAATCCTCTACTACTCTTGAAACCTACTCCAACATGCTCAAAATATCCAAATCTTTTAGGATAGACTCTTCTTGAGCCCAATTTGGTCGAATTTTGCAAAAGTTATGGCCTAATCAATTCTGGCCTAGGAAACCCCACTAAAACTGGAGAAACTCCAATTAGTGCCACTAATTTTGGAGTCCCGCCGAAAATGGCAGACTCCGCCAAACTGGTCATCGAATTAAGAGTGGATTTATTAAAGTTAAGTGTGGTTTAACTGATGGTTTAGGCGCATTAAGGGCATTTAAAACAAATTTGAATTAAAGATTTGATTAGCGCAAATGTATGGTTAGGGGTTAATTAAATATGGTTTAGTGGCAACTCCCACCATAAGTTATGGCCTCCGCCATAGGTCACGACATAAGCTTATATGGTGAGGGGGTTGGCCCCCTCCTTATCCCTGTCGGTTCAACAGTATTGCGATAAATATAAGTCGTGACCATACATTGTTAAGTCCTTTGGCATGGTCTATTGGTATATCGTATGGTTTGTGTGGGGGAGGTTGCGGGGTCGAGCCCTGACCTCTGCCCTTCCCCTTGCATAATATTTTTCCACATTGTATACCATATGATTTAAACCTTAGGAAACATTTTGCTCATCATATATAGTCCTCCAACCATAAAATATTTCGACCATGACTTAATAAATAATTCGGCCTTGGGGGGGGGCATGTGGCGGCCTCCGGGCTTGCCATGTGGCCTCTTCCCATTGGCTCCTCCCAAATCCAATAAAATTACAAGAAGTCACCCACTTCGAAAACTAACCACAAATTGACACTTGGCATAGTTTGCTAGCTAGGCTGCCATGTCACCATTCTTTCCTTTCTGCAAAATTTTTAGTTGTTTAGGAAAACTAACAGTAGGCCCTATCTTCCTCATACAGAGTCAGTTTTCAATGAAACGAATTGCGTCGACTTCTTGACGACGAGCACTTGGCTTTCGTTTAGGTTCCAATCGATTTTGACCACTTCCATTTTTGAGCTTAACACTAAGCACCTAATCATTCCTCCCCACTAGAAGCCTTTTGGACCCCAAAAGCTCTTTGATTACTGAACATGTGGATGAGGGTGCAATTCCCTCACCCTTCTAGTCTCAATCCACTGAAATTTTCCCATTTTCATCAACTTGAGCTTTTCACAAAAACTAAGTTTTTTTCTTAACTCTTGAGACCCTCTCTTGATGTTGTAGACACCGTCATGCTGTAATTTCCCTAAATTTGCAGAGCAGCAAACTATCCTTGCAGAAACAAACTTGTTCCCACCTTGGTCACCAATCAAAGGAAACTTGAAAATTGTCTCACCTCGAACACTGTCGTCATGGCGATTCTTATATGATCTTACTTTGTACTTGCGTCGACTTTTGACCAAGTTTTTTCGCCATTGCCATGGACCCTTTGGAAACCAAAAACAAGCACTTGTGGACCTATGCCTTCTTTGTCAAATTTCTTTGGCGCTTTCTCTTTGACCTTTGCTCTTTCTTACATCGGCATCTTGTTTCCAACATTGCTCAACATTGATGTTGATTGTTGCAATTCTTTCACATCTTGTTCACCTCCTTTCAAATGAAATATGTTAGAGTCCTTAAACATCTCATTACATGCATAAGCAACTTTAATGAAATCAACTTGTTCATTCAGTGCATATTTTTGAAGGGTCTTATTCAAAACATCTCTATTCTTGATCATTAACAAAGTCATTTTTTGACTTGCATTCACTGTTCTCTTCAGTTCTCCTGCATGTATAAGAGACAAACTTGTCTTTTTCTTATGCTCTCTAACTATGTACTAAATTCCATTTTTAAACAAGTGATAATTATTCTCATGGTGATGAAATATTTCTTTCCTATAAAAAATATAAGGACTTCCCAAAACAATACCTGAAATCTCAAGTGACACTACATCAAGTTCAACTTCATCAAGAAAGTTTGAATTGATTGCAAACCTTAGAATGCACTTCCTTGTTACTTGCAAGTTTGCATTCTTTCATATCCACCCTAAAGGATAAGGTGTTGTATGTATAATAGTTTCAAGGTTTAGCTCCTTAACTAAGTCTTTGGAAGTCAAATTATCTTGAGAACCACTATCAAATAGTGTGTCTATCTTGGTATGTTTAGAAACGACTCTAATATGAAAGAGTTCAATTCTTATATTTTCATCTTGAGTTACATTGTAATAACTTGAAGAACTAGTGTTTTCTATGTTATTTCTTTTCAAACCCATTGTTGTAATCTTGGTTTCATCTCCTGAATCTGAATCTAAGTCATGTTCAATGATTGCAACATTTTCCCCCTTATCTTTGGCTTTTAGTTTGTTTGGCTTCAACTATGGATGCAGTTGCCAACAATGGTCTTCATGATGGTCATTCTTCGAACAATGTTTACGTGTGAGTTTATCTTTCTCTTTTTTGATAGAGCTATTTATCTTTCCTCTTCCATTAAACTTTCCCTTTCCTTTACCCTCATACTCGAGGAAACTATCACTTTTCTCATCTACACTCGGTTTCCCTATTTCTTCTAAATGTGTGGCTTGAACGCAAGCCTCATCTAAGTTTGTGGGATTGAACATGAGAATATTGTGCCTAAGGTGACTGTGAAAACCCTCAATATACTTTAACAAAGTTTCTTGAGAATACAAATTAATACCCAAAATAAGAGCTCTTCTCCTAAATTCATTAGTATAATCTTGCACACTTTTCCCTTTCAATTTTCTAAAATTCTACTAGTCCATAATGGCTTTTTTCATGTAAGCTACAGGATAAAATTTCCTTTTAATGGCAACAATAAAACTTGACCAAGACATTGAGATATTACCGTGGTTTTTAATCTCTTCTTGCGTCCTTGCTTCCCACCATACAAGTGTTGATCCCTCCATCCTCAAGGAAGCCAATTGAATCTTTATGTCATCTTCTTGAAGGTTCTGAATTCTGCAATAAACCTCCAATTGACGAATCCAATTATCCAACTTCTCTGCATGAACTTCGCCATTATCCATTGGAAGCTCAAATTTGACATCAAGTTTTAAAGCCCTACTTGCACAAAACTCAAGAAAATCAAGAAAATAACCTTTGAACCTTGGGCTTTGATACCACCTTGATCTGAATCTAAATGTTAGCTTTGTCGTGCTAATTTCATCTTCAGAAATATATCTAATTTGTTGATCTTTTGCTTCATGTGCATAGGTTTCTTGAGGTGTTTGTGAGTGTTAAACAAGTAAATGTATTGAGTTTTATGTTAAATTCATGACCATAATAACATTAAAACATAATGTTATACGACAACAATAAAATATACAGCAAACCATCAAAATGATCCATTAACAAGGTTTTTTGATGAAGGAGTTCACCCCTTTTGGGCTACATCTCCTTGGTCCAACTTCCATGGCTTGGTCCTCTGTATTAGCTCAAAATGGAAAAATGAGTTTTTCACAATCCTTTACTGCTCTTGAAACCCGCTTCAACATGCTCATAATATCCAAATATGCTAGGATAGACTCTTCTTGAGCCCAATTTGGTCGAATTTTGCAAAATTTACGACCTAATCAATTATGGCCTAGGAAACCCCATTAAAACTGGAGAAAATCCAGTTAGTTCCGTTAATTTTGGAGTCCCATCGAAAATGGTGGACTCCGCCAAACTGGTCGTCGAATTAAGAGTGGGTTTATTAAAGTTAAGTGTGGTTTAACTGGTGGTTTAGGTGCATTAAGCGCGTTTAAAAAAAATATGGATTAAATATTTGATTAGCGCAAATGCATGGTTAGGGGATAATTAAATATGGTTTAGTGGTAACTCCCACCATAATTTCTAGACTCTCCCATAGGTCACAATATAAGGTTATATGGTGAGGGGGCTAGCCCCCTCCTTACCCCCGTTAGTTTAACAGTATTGCAATAAATATAAGCCGCGACCATACGTTGTTAAGCCATTCAACATGGTCTATTGGTATATCATATGGTTTGTGTGGGGGAGGTCACAGGGTCGAGCCCTGACCTCCGCCCTTCCGCCTGTATTATATTTTGCCACACCATATATCATTATGATTTAAACCTTAGGAAATATTTCGCTCATCATATATAGTCCTCCGACCATAAAATATTTTGACCATGACTTAATAAATAATTCAGCCTTGGAGGGGGAGTGGCACATGGTGACCTCCGAGCTTGCCACATGGCTTCTTTCCATTGGCTCCTCCCAAATCCAATAAAATTACAAGTCACCCACTCCAAAAACTAGTCACCCACTCCAAAAACTAACCACAAATTGACACTTGGCATAGTGTCATTGGGCAATTTTAAGGAATATTCCCAGAATATTATTTTTTTACTGACTAGGCTGCCATGTCACCATTCTGTCCTTTCTACAAATTTTTTAGCTATTTATGAAAACGAACAACAGGCCCTATCTTCCTCATACAAAGTCAGTTTTCAATGAAACAAATTGCATCGGATTCTTGATGATGAGCACTTTGTTGTCGTTCAGGTTCCAATCAATTCTGAGAACTTTCATTTTTGAGCTTAACACTAAGAACCTAATCATATAATTATGCACATTTTCTTCAACCAAAAAATAACCATACTGTTTGTGGAGATTTATAAACAAGCTCGATACGTTATTTACAATAATATACACATATACACATTTTCTCAACTAGAAAATAGAAGGATACAATGCATGTATCAACAAGAAGGGAATCCAAAGGCTCACACCTCCACCCTCAAAATAGTACCAGGATTCACCTCCTACTCAGGAAGTCTAGAATCCACTATCAAAGTCAAATCTGCATCCAATGTCCGGTGCTAAAATCCTGTGCCACTTGTTCACTCAGGGAACAGTTACCAACTCATTGTTCCAGGGCACACTCCCAATGTGCATTTGTTTCCATCCGATAATTCTAATGATGAAAACAAATCTATCCAGGCCCACCCTTCTCTGCTACACGGTCCCTTGGGAACCTGTTCACCCCTTTCGTGTAGTCACTCACCTTCCAAGTTCCGATGGCACCCCTATCCCAAGCAGTCCATCCCTTGGAAATTATTCCTCACATCAAAAGTTCGAACCAAAAAGGCATATACCTGACTAAAAACCATCATACGGTCATAACATGCTCATGGAAATCAATAGACAATATTGGGCACCAGTGTCCCACAATGGCCCTGCTCCTGAAGTGCTTTACCAATAGTATTTGCTGCCTAATTCAATTCCTTTTTCTGACACTGCTAGTTCTTGCAATAGTTTTCAACCACCCAACCGAGAATTTTTGTGCTTCCTATACCATGCACATAACTGCCATTAGATTAAAAAATATTGAAACAAATTCAGATCATACCTCATTAGTAGCTCATCAATAAGGTACACTTTCAATTTTGTTCACTTCTTGTCACACAAGTCAAACCAGTCGTTTTATCAAATCATCATGTATAAACATATCATCTCTAGTTAGCTAAAAATGCAACCATCATAGATAAAAATCATAAATCACGTGCGATCATCATAAACCAAAATCATAAATCACATGTAACCATCATAATTCATAATCAGATATCACATGCATAATAAAATATCGATACTTATCCTTCATCGATCCGTACTTCTGCCTTTTTTCTTTATGTACACATATCGGATCGGTTGCCACACCCCACAAGCACCCAGACAGAATGTTCAACATGTACATCCACACAATGCATGCAACACCACACAATACATACGCTCACACTTGGTGTACAACACAACACAATATATATACATATACAAAGTACAACACAACGAATACATGTCACGACACCACAACTACACCATGCACATACATAGTACTGCATGCCCACAACACAACATGTATGGCATGCACACACAATACCACATGTATACCAGTGCCATATGCAAAACATGTACACAGTACCACATGTACACACACTACCTTCACAATGTGTGCACAACATCACATGTACAAAACACCACCTGTAAAATTTGTACACAATACCACATGTACATAGCACCACAAGCACAACATGTGAACGAAACCATATGTACATAGCACCACATGCATGACATGTACATGGCACAAGATGCACACAACACCACATGTACAACCTGTACATAGCACCACATGCACACAACACCATCTGTACAATCGTGCACACAACACCAAATGCACGTTGAACCATATGCACATCATGCACACAACACCATATGTACATAGCACTTCATATTCAACATTTACATAGCACCATACGTACACAGCACCATATATCCAACATGTACATAGCACCATATATACCTAGCATTGCATATGCAACATCATATATACAACAGGCATACAACATCATATATATACAATACTAGATATGAAACATTACAAATCACCATATGTAGAATCACTGAATATACAACATGCACAACATATACACAAAAAAATCATTATACATACAAAGACCACACATTGACCCCACAATCAATCTTGCTTCTAGTGTCTTTCCACTATCCATACTTATCCTAGCATGTCGCATATCACACTACTTTCACTTCACTAATTTACCCTTCAACGTTACATGTCCATAACATAAACATAGGCATAGTACAAGCATATAATATTAATTCATGTCCACATGATACTGACCTCGTAGATTTGTCAAAGTTATGATGCCACTTGATTCCTTATATCTAGGAACTTCTTTATGCCATTAACTTGCATAAGCAATCATTCCTCCACAAGAATTATCCTTGAAAACTGTGTCGTACAGTGACATAAATACATACATACATACATATAATCATTAGCATAAAACAAACATATAAACCATCAAGATCCATGATGACCCTGTCAATCAACGACATACATACACACATACATGCATATATACATATATTGACGTCATCATAATTACAACATGATTACAAAATATCATAAGGTTTAGGTTGAGAGAAATTCCTTTATCCATGCACATCATGCACAATATTGAGAGCAACAGTTCCCAACATAGCTAAGGTATCTGATATCTCAGATCCATTTACTTTACCTTACCTGATTACCTTTCTCATGACTGTACTGCCACCATCCATTCACCACAATGGATCCAACTCGTCCAACTGGTTGTCATATTCTTACCTTCAGTTGCGCTTACTCATGCACTGAGCCTCATTCGGCTCTTACATTACTTATTGGGTACCAAAAATCTCTCGCTGAGCTACATCAACTTTCCTCTTTCCCAACCAATTCCCAAGACTTAAAACATAGAATACAATGAAAATAACAAGAAACAAACAAGAAGAAAACCAGGAAAACCAATAGCAATAAGACATCAAACAAAAAGTGGCATAGCTATGCACCAAACATAAAAAAAACCACAAATCAAGCTCAAGAAATCACCAACGACCAAAAACACAAGACTAACAACAAACATTGTGACTTAATCCCCATGGTTCCCAAGGAAATCTCAACCTAAGCCTTCTTCAATATTTCATAGCAGTCTCTCTTGTCATGTAATCCTTGCATCGTATTGTCATAAACACATCACCGTCAGTGCATAAATAAACATAGGGCATGTTGTTTACCTTACCTTGGTGTGCTAAGCACGTTGACCTGTAATTGATGACACATGTCAGCCATATGTACCAAACATCAAGATAACATATCTATCAATTCGTAACCAAATTTTACCCAGACTAACAACCATTTCATAATCAAATAATAGTCAAAATCATAATAATACAACTATCACCTACTTATACTCAAGTACATATCATCCGTCCCAACACATATGTATTAGTAAAACCATCTTAAAACACGATCATTTATTCATGCAATATTATAGATACAAACTCATATCATGCAATTAATCAAACATTCAAACAACTTGCAAACATACCATGCTAAATAAATCAACTAGATGACATAATCAAACACTCAAAACAATCAAGCACCAAGTATACGACATAAGCAAACTCATACCTCAATGTATCTCAGGGGAGGTTATCTTGTCTGCACAATCAATTTAGATTAGCACAATATAACTTCACAACACCTCAACTCAACATAAATAAGATCAAGATATCCATAAAAGTAACCAACTAACATGTTCACATCATAAACTTATAATCAATTTTCATTCATACATAACAATCACATATGCACAATCAGCCTAAATTAGTACAATACAATATCACAATTATATCGATTCATACATGAACGTAATAACCCTAAACATCTACATAAGCCAATCCAAGGGAATATGATACATATAACATCAATATATTAATGAAATAAACCTAATCATAAAGTTACTAGTATATACCAACAACAAGCTATATATCACGCTCATCAACAACATGTAACCTAATCATCAAGCTAACTAGCATACCACAACAATAAATTAACATATAACATGCTCATCAACAATGTAAAACATAGTCATTGAGCTAACTACAAGTTAACATATTCATCAATGGCATATAACATAATCATCAAGTTAGTACCATGCTTGACTAACCGACACATGTACATATGATCACACTAATTAATTAGCATCTATCATGTATGTAACCATAACATCAATAGAATGACAATAATACACATAAACATAGTAATAATAGAATGACAAACATATAAGTAACTCTAATTCTTACAACAACCATGAATCACATACCTACATGCCAAGCATACAACTTGTATGACGATCTGATCTTGCCTCACGGTCCAATGCTGCAACTTCACTTTGATGAGATGCATCTCCTACTCTATCTCATCCAACACATTAGCATCATAACATAACAATATCATCATGATGGCCTAATTGCATACAATGACCTTATGCATAAAAACCTCAGCCAAACCAATGCAAACTTGACCATATGCACCCATTTGACATATATAACCAATCAGGAATGACCAATGCATGTTTAGCATATAACCTCACACAAGCAAGCATACATGGATAACATGCAAGCATGAAAAATATGTGACCTAGCATAAACAAGCAATGCACGTAAAATATGTAGAAAAATGTAAGCAAGCATGCACGGACAATACATAAGTGAGAGCAACACACAATCATTCATACATTCATGACAACATATTGACGACAACACTATCAGCACTTCCATGCTAACACCACTGCCACCATGGTAAACACAACATGGATGCATCAACCACATACAACATGGGTATTAAAACACATAAGAAATCAACATAAAAGCATGACCAACACACCGCCCATCCAGTCTAAGGGTTGAACCATGCTCTAATACAACTCGGTGGTATCAGATATCACACAAAGAGAACATAAACCAAACACCACCACCATGCATAAAAAAAAATCATATAGAACATAAGCTTGAGGAATACATATGCAAGTTACATGTATGCACGACAAACACACACAGTACAAAGAGAATGCAACCATGCTCTAATATCATTGTGTAACACCCTCTTCCCACATCTACCCAAGTAATCGGCCAACCAAGTTAAACTTGTGACGAGAGGCTAATAATGTGATATTCAACCGCCTATATGATCTAGATTTATGCAGGAATGTAATAGAATACAGATATAACCATAAACGTAGAGAGGCAACAGAAATAATGCTTCATTTTATTAATAAAAGAATGACTGAAATATGCTTACAGACATAATGGAAATAAACTAGCTAGGGTGCTGATAGCGTATCTCTAAGAAGTGATGTGGTAGCTACAGACCTCTGAACTGTGTTACAATCAGGCTTGAAGGCCTATTTATTATTGAGAAACAATGGAAAAACTGAAACGTCCAAAAACCTAACCCTAGGAGATGAAGCGCCAAAACTGTGGGTCCCGTTTGGGTAAATTGGTGTTTCAACTTCCCGGGGACGTAACTTTGGCATCCAACCTTCGTTTGACGTACTCAATAGCTCGTTAGAAAGATATATCCAAGGAGTACAACTTTCTCTGTGAGCAACATCGGTCCATGGACCCATGTTGCTCCTGTTTTTCCCAAAAAACGTCGTTTAGGGCCTCAAAACGGCTTTGAAAGTTCAAGACCCGAAAAAATGCTAAAAATAGTAAGTTGTGCTGCAACTTAAAAATTGAATGAACCAATGGTGGGGGTTCAAATGGAATAGGTGGGTGGCCACCAATATACACCTGGATCATTAAGGCCCCAAAACGGCTACAGGAGTGCAGGACCCAAAAACCTGCTAAAAAGTAAGTTGTGCTCAATGTGAAAAGTTGCAAGAATTGATGGTGTCGGTCTAAATGGAATAGGTGGGTGGCCACTGATATCCACCTGGATCATTCCTCCCTCCTTAGGAATCAATGGTCCCCATTGCGTTGAAATCCTCCATGAGATGAGGCAAATTCTGTTGAACTGGGTATTAGATTTGTCGAAAATGTGGACCTGCGAGCAGACATGCTGGATGCGTTTAGTAATTTTGGTTTCTTTATCAGCCTCAGACAGTACATGTGTGGATTCTATATGTGTAGTTGTAGGAGGTATGTCAACATCAGGTAGTGGTGAGTCGGGGGTCAGATCAATGGAGTGCTTGTCCTGATGGTGTAGAGGAACCTCTGCGAGTGAGGAGAAAATGTCCTCATATTCCTCCATGACTTTTTCCATCTGCTGCAGCCGTGCAAGGGAGCCCTATTTCAAGGCTGTGGCCACAATATTCTTCTTTCCCTGTGAGCGAGTTGTAAGGAAAATAAATTTCCTGGTTTGGGAAACAATCTTATTGCATTGTTTTGCAGTAGTCAAAGAGATGACAGGAGGCGGTACTACCTCCGGTATCCTGTACAAGTTATTTCCCAAAGTAATAATAACAACACGAGGCCTAGACTCATACACAGCATGTCGCCTCCACAAGTATGGTTGGCCCAATAATACATCAGCTACATCATGAGGAGCAACATCACATAATACCTCATCCGTGAATGGCTTGATGCTGTCTGGAAGGCGACACTGTTTGCAGATGCAGATATCTCTCCCTGGGTGAAGCCACCCTTGCGGGTGTTCTATGGTCGGCAGGCCGAGCCGCTTCATGACCTCTGGTGGAATGAGGTTCTTTTGGCTTCTGCTATCGACAAGGAATTGCAGTGGAGAACCCTTCACCCACATCTGCGAATGGAAGAGGCGCTCCCCCTCCTTTGGATCCTTGGGATCCTCCCTCTGGATCTTGGTGGTGGTAACAATGGCACTGTGTTCCGCATCAATGATTTTCTTCCCTTTGTCATTGCCTTTGTTTAGTTCTGACTAAGGATTATAAAATGCATCTGATTTGGGTGCCTTTAGTTCGGCCACCAATAATTGTTTGGCTCAACACTCGTTTGTGCTATGAGTGGGGCTGTTATGAAATTCACACCACTTTCCTGTGTTCTTCTTTGGATTTTTGGTGTTGTTCTGAGTCGCCTCGCTTTTTCCTTTCCCCTTGTTCTACGGTTTAGGGGCACCTTTCCCTAGCTTCGGATTCGTAGATCCAAAGTCTCGCTTCTTCTGCTTAAATTTCTGCTCAATCTTGGCGGCATAGCAATATGCCGTGCCAAGTGATGTAATGTCGAGGAACTCCATTTCCTCCTGAATGTGTTTATGCAGACAACCACGGTACTTGAACACCAAATGTCTCTCTAAATCTTAAATACCCAACTTTGTGCGCAGGGTATGGAACAAATTCATTAGTTCATGCACATCTTGATCCCTTTGTTGTCGCAGCGTGGTCCATTGGATGCATTTGTCCTCATAACTCCCCATGGGGTAATATTATTCCTTGATGTTATCTCGAACCGAATTCCAAGTGGGTGTGGCTGAGAATAGAGAGGTTTCCCCTTTGTGCTTTTGCTCACAGTAGCTATCCCACCAGTCTTTGACATGGGGAGCGGCTTTGAGGAGTGCAGAAATAATCTTTTCTCGGTTGGAGAAATCATGGACCAAGAAATACGCTTCCAGCAAATTTAACCATCTATCTACAACATCTGCATCTATCTGGCCTTCAAATACAGGAATGTTAAAGTTTACCTATACCTTAAAGGGAGTGGTGCCTCTAGAGTGGCTGTTGGATGTAGATGCGCCGTAGGTGGGAAATTGTTGAAGGATCTGAGCAAAGTTATCCATCATCGCGTTCCTTTGTTTCTCGAGTGCCTCCTCGAGCAATATTTTGATAGGATCTCCTGCTCCATCGTATTTCTTTTCTTCCGCCATGGGAGGTCGTCGGGGTTTGCGAGGTTGATCTTGCAAGGGTTCAACCAAATCAAACCCTAACTCCTTATACCCTGACCGCGTTGAGGACATGCAAAGAAAAAATAGAGAAAGAGCAGACCGCTCTGATACCACTGATCTGGATTTATGTAGGAACGCAATAGAATACAGATACAACCATAAATTTAGAGATGCAGCAGAAATAATGCTTCATTTTATTAATAAAAGAATGACTGAAATATGCCTACAGACATAATGGAAATAAACTAGCTAGGGTATTAGTAGCGTATCTCTAAGAAGAGATGTGGCGGCTACAAACCTCTGAACTATGTTACAATGAGGCTCGAGGACCTATTTATTATTGAGAAGCAATGGAAAAACTGAAACGTCCAAAAACCTAACCCTAGGAGTTGAAGTGCCAAAACTGTGGGTCCCGTTTGGGTAAATTGGTGTTTCAACTTCCCGAGGACATAACTTTGGAATATGATCTTTGTTTGACATGCTCAATATCTCGTTAGAAATATCTATCCAAGGAGTAGAACTTTCGATGTGAGCAACGTTGCTCATGGTTTTCCCAAAAAACGTCGTTTAGGGCCTCAAAACGGCTCTGGAAGTTCAGGACCTGAAAAAATACTAAAAATAGTAACTTGTGCTGCAACTTAAAAACTGAACTAACTGATGGTAGGGTTCAAATGGAGTAGGTGGGTGGCCACCAATATCCACCTGGATCATTAAAGCCCCAAAACGGCTCTGGGAGTGCAGGACCCGAAAACCTGCTAAAAATAGTAAGTTGTGTTGAATGTGAAAAGATGCAAGAATTGATGGTTCCGGTCCAAATGGAATAGGTGGGTGGCCATCGATATCCACCTGGATCACTATATGACCTTAAGGAAGTGGAATCGATGGAAACACCAAAAACACACCTTACATTCCATCATTTACATCCCAGGAGGTTACCCAACCTCCCAAGGCCCTGTTCTCTAAGGGGGGACCAATTTTTAGCCCCTTTGAGGCTGAGCCACATGATTGTAATGGAAAGGGAGAGAATCTAGACCCTAGAGCCATGGGCTAGCTCTGGCCCAAACAACAAATTTTCTGCTTGTAGATCTGGGATTTGTGCCACATTTTCAGCCTCTGAGCCCAAGTCACTGACCAGAACTTCTTGTAACTTTAGGAGAGGGTAAATAACATTGAAACAAGCATATGTAAGTAATCACATCATCAGGAACTCATTCGACCCCACCTCTCCATGACATGAATTTCGTCAAACATGTCACAAACATAACATCTATAGGTATAAACAATATCTTTAAACAAATGGGTCTCTTTCTTATCTGAAAATGGCTAAAAAGAATTGCTCCCCTACAGTATAAGATATCATTTAATCAATTTAACCATAGATATTTTATGCATTCATTTATAAGTAAAAACATGGAGAGGCATACCTCATCACTATCACAATACATGTTTATAACCAGCGTAATACCAACAGAAGTACCATGGATACATCAACAATAGAATCCATATATAGACTAGTTCATATACACATCAAATACCAATGAAATGAACCTTTCATTAATGAATGTAAAAACCAACCTGGAATGGGACTTCCACGTTCCACCCGACCATATACATGGTTGAGCCAAATCTCACTGCAGCTAGTCACCCCCGTGCCATATTCCAAGCATGAATGTGGGAATTTAAAAAACACATCAATCAACACCAAACCAGGGCTCTAAAGACCACACCATCTCAACCCCAAACAGGCGATTCTACCTCACGTTTGGACATCACTAACATCACGGCTCCAGGGATCTAGAGTGTTTGTTCCAACCAGGGCTTCTAGGAATATTAACTCAATTGTAGGTTTTAAACCTATATAGAAATTATCTGCAAACAAATTCTTAAATACAGAAAATAAACAATAGCGAGAGCATAAAACATAAAAAAAAATATACACAAATATTTTCCCCTGGATCCCAAATTGGGACTACCAGCTTGATTTTCATTATATTCCTTTTAGTGTTGCAACACATAAATATACATACCTAAGCATTCATAAACCCCAATCCATTAACCCTGGATTAGAATATAACCGTAGTTCCCTTGATCGGATCTACAAAATACTAGGGGTTGAAAACCATCATGCTCCAAAACCATGTGCAAACCCATGCACAAAACCATAGGCGGGTCTGCCCACCAAAAAATAAGGAAAACAAAATTTTCTAGGGGGCTACCTACCCCCTGCGAACCCCTGGAATCTACAAATACCAGGGTCCAAAAACCATCATGCCCCAAATCCATGTGCAAACTCATGAACAAAACCATAGGTGAGTACACCCACCAAAAAAAAAGGAGTTTTTTTTTTCCAGGGGGCTATCCGCCCCCTACAAACCCCTAGATAGGGGGGGTTTTCGCCCCCCCTATGACACCCCCCCCCGGCCCCCCGTGTGTGTGACTAATCATGGAAAGAATATAAAACATACCCAACATTCTCCCACTTGATGTTTTCCTTCTACATGGGGCCACAAGAGAGCTTTTTCATTAGTCCAATCCTGCAACACCCATTGTTTATCTACACCAAGAGAACTTCTGAGTGCTCACATACTTTGTCAATGCATCTGCAACATTCTTCAAAGTGTCCACCTTTACTAGCAACACCTTTTTATCCTCAACCATATCTCTTACAAAGTGATATTGAACATCAATCTGCTTTGTCTTTTAATGATAAACAAGGTTTTTAGCCAAGAAAATTTCACTTGGGTTATCACATTCTATCCTTATAGCATGTTACACAAACCCCATACTTGAACACAATCTTTGTAACCAAACTTCTTCCTTGCTTGCATGAGTGGCTGCCATGTATTTTGCCTCTGTAGTTGAAAGAGCCACTATAGACTATCTTTTACTCATCCAACTGACTGCACCTCCAAATAGGCTAAACACATACCCACTTGTAGATCTTATTTGGTCCAGATCTCCAGCCCAGTCTGCATCTACAAAACCACGAATGTCCAAAACTCTGTCTAATCCTGGTCTTCCCTAGTAACACAAACCATAATAACTAGTGCCACACAAATATCTGAAAACTCGTTTCATTGTTGTCCAATGATCCTTCCCTGGTTTTGACATAAACCTACTCAATACTCCCAATGCATGTGCAATGTCTAGTCTAGTACAGACCATTGCATACATCAGGCTACCCACTGCACTTGCATATGGAACACGAGAAATATCCTTCTCTTCTTCTTGTGTCTTGGGAAACTGTTCAGCAGATAGCTTTACACCTACAGGAATAGGAACCTTCACCGGTCTACTATCCTGCATATTGAACCTCCGCAATATTGTATCGACATACTTCCTTTGGTTTACCTAGAGCTTCCTCTTTTCCCGTTCTCTCTTAATTTCCATGCCCAAAATATAGTTTTCAGAACCAAGATTCTTCATGTCGAATTTGGAGAACAATTGGGTCTTCAAATCCTAGATAATTTCTTTGTCATTTCCAATGAACAACATATCATCCACATACAAGACCAAATAAATAACACAGTCACCAATTAATTTAAAATACACACAGCGATCCTCTTTTTTTCTGGTGAAGCCAAGTCCACGTATATAAGTATCAAATTTCTGATACCACATCCTTGGTGACTATTTTAACCCATAGAGAGACCTTTTTAACCTGCATACCAGTTATTTCATATCCTTCACCGTAAATCCTTCAGGTTGCTTCATGTAGATCTCCTCTACCAGATCCCCGTGAAGAAATTTTATCTTCACATCTATCTGTTCTACCTCAAAATCAAATGCAACAACAACATATACAAGTAATCTTATAGAAGTAACCTTGGCAACAGGAGAAAAAATATCACCAAAATCAATTCTCGGCACCTGGGAATAACCTTTTGCTACCAACCGAGCTTTGTATTTATCCACCTTGCTTTCTACATTCATCTTCTTCTTAAACAACCATTTTCTCCTGATGGGATTCCTTCCAGTCGACAACTCCACCAGATCCCATGCCTCATTTTTGTGCAAGGATGGCATTTCATCAACCATGGACTCCTTCTAGAGTTTTCCATCCTCTAAATCCACTACCTCCCTGACAGTTTTGGGATCATCATTAGTGATAGTTAAAGCAAAGTTTGAACAGAAATCAGATGTACTATACCTTTATGGTTGCCTTCTTTCCCGAACTGATCTTCTCACAGCTGGAGTTTTTGGCTCTTCTTCTTCTGAATCTTGTTTTGTTGTAGAGTCTGATTCATCCTCCTTTAGCTCAAACATTATCTTCTCAGGTTCCTTTAGTAGGAATTCATGTTTAACAACAAATTTCACCTCTCTAAACACTACTTCTCGACTGTACACAACCTTCCTTGTTTCTGGGTTCCAAAGCATGTAACCTTTTAAACCATCCTTATGCCCAATAAAGATGCACCTTTCAGATTTATTATCCAACTTGGTCCTTTTCTCCTTTGGAATATGTACATATGCATCACATCCATATACTGTCAAATGTGAAAGAGAGGGTTTATTACCAGTCCATACCTCATGTGAAGTCTTATCTTCCAATGTTGATGAAGGTGATCTGTTAACTAGGTAACATGCAATCTCCACTGCCTATGCCTAGAATTCCTTCCCTAACCCGGTACCACTAAGCATGCTTCTTTCCTTTTCCATCAGCATTTTGTTCATTCTTTCTTCAACTCCATTTTTTTTAGGTGTGTATGGAGTAGTCTTCTGATGTGCTATACCACACTTCTTACAAAACTCTTCAAATTCCTTCTTGCAGAACTCTCCACCATTATCTGTCCTCAACACCTTTATCTTCTTCTTTGTCTGGTTTTCCACCAAAGCTTTAAATTCTTTAAATTTTTCAAAGTCTTCAGATTTCTTCCTCAAGAAATATATCCATGTATTCCTTGAGAAGTCATATATGAATGAAACATAGTACACAAAATTTCCCAATGATGGAACCAACACAGGTCCAAACACATCACTGTGCACAAGCTCTAATATATTGTTCAACCTCTTAGCACCAGAAGGAAAACTCACCCGATTCTGCTTCCCATATACACAATGTTCACAGAAATTGAAATCCAGAGAGAAATTAGACATACCTTCTACCATACCATTACCATGCAGTATTTGAAGGCCCTTCTCTCCAATATGTCCAAGATTTTGATGCCATAGCATGGTCTTTTCTCCAAAGATCGCTAGACTTTCTTCTCCACTTTCAGGAACCACAAAATTGTTGCACCCATCAATAATAGTGCTACGCTGAAGCTTGTACAGAGTTCCAATCCGAACTCCCCACATTAATACCAGTGCTCCCCGAACCATATTACATGTATCTTTCTCGAACATTGTTTTAACATCTGCATAATCCTTCCACCTTGCAGCTTCAACTTGAATTTTCCACATCCGACAATTTTGGCATTCCTATCATCTCCTAAGAAGACATAACCACCATCATAATTCTAATACTTGCAGAACCACTCCCTATGGGGAGTGAAGTGAAAGGATGCACCCGAGGAAATCAATCATGCCTCATGATCTACATGTGTATTTGAAAACATCCCCACCTTTATCTGAGGTGATTTTTGCCTCTAAAGAAGAAGCATGATAAAATCCCTTTCCTTTCTCAGGAGCTTTATATATGTAGTCATTTTTGTAACGACCTTCCTTTTCGCATTTCTAGCACACATTTACATGCTTTCCTGGAGATTTAGATCTCCCTCTAGATTTATATCTCCCACTCAAAAAAATATTTTTGTTTCTATTATGGGACCTTCCTCGTACAGATTCTCCATTCTGGCCCTCCATATTTCTCCGTCTCATTTCCTCCGACAGCAAGGCTGAGAAAATTTCATCAAAATTCAAGGTAGTTGTATTGCTACCTATTGCAATAACCAAACTGTCCCACAAAACTGGTAGAGAACACAAAAAACTGATGCACTTATCTTCATATAATATTTTAATATCAACATATGAAAACTAACTTACCGTAGTATTGATGGCGTTCAAATGCTCTACCACCAAGTCTCCATCTTTCATCCTCATGTTATACAACTTTTTCCGCATGAACAATTTATTCACCAGAGACTTAGATTGGTGCAAAGTCCCTAACTTGACCCACAAAGTCTTCATCATAGCTTCCCCATATACATTCAACAATACCAAATCTGAGATACACAACCGTATTGTGGTATTTTCTTTTCGATCCACCTTTTCCTAGTCTTCATTTGACATTGATGTTTGTTTAGTACTCGGATCTACCGTGATCCACTGATTTTTATCCTCCCGCAGATCCTCCATCTTGATCTTCCACAACTCAAAACTTTTACCCTTAAATTTATCAATCTCTATCTTTCCACTACTCGCCATATTATTTGACTGCAAGAATCGATCCCACAGATCTCCCACTAAACAGGGCCTACCACAAGCCCAAGAAAAAAACCCCTCAGCAGCAAAGGCATCCCATTGAAGATGAAATAAATCTGATACCAAATGTAGGTTTTAACCATGTACACAAATTATTTTCAAACAAATTCTTAAAGACATAAAATAAATAATAGCGATAGCATAAAACATAAAACAGATATATATAGAGATTTTCCCCTGGATCCCAAATCGGGACTACCAGCTTGATTTTTCATTATATTCCTTTTAGCATTACAGCACATATATATACATGCCAAAGCATTCATAAACCCCAATCCATTAACCATGGATTACAACATAACCATAGTTCTCTTGACCAGATCTACAAAATACCAGGGGCCAAAAACCATCATGCCCCAAAACCATGTGAAAACCCATGCAAAAAACCATAGGCGAGCCCGACCACCAAAAAATAAGGTAAAAAAAAAAAAATCTCGGGTCGCTGCCCTGGACCACGCGCAGGGGACTACTTGCCCCCTGCGAACCCCCGGACAGGGGGGGCTACTGCCTGCCCTGTGACCACCCCCGTTTGTGTGACTAATCGTGGGAAGAATATAACACATACCCAATGTGTTGGTGGATTTGGTGCACAAGTGTACCAATCCACACTTTCTTAAGAGGAGTAGTTGTTTCCTCTTAAGTTCTTGGTCACAGGTAGATAATAAAGGGAGTCAGCAGGTTATTGAACATGCTAAGAAATAAAACATACTAGATAATGAAATAGCATGCATATTGAAAAAGAAAACAAAATTAAACTAAACAAAAAACACAAAATCTCTAATAGAGTCAAGAAACATAATAATACGAACGGTGGCGCTTACGTCCTCTCTTATTGAGTGCTATTAGGAATAAATGATGAAACGTTTACCCACTTACCAAGCTTAGAAATATGGAGTTCTAAGACTTGAAGCAAGGACTTCTTTACCTCTAAGCTACCTTGGTGCACCCTCTTTCTACTCTGAAGGATTGGAGTTGTTAGATGGCCAACAATTGAATCCCCTCTTTCTCTGCTCCGGATCACACACTGCTAGATTGCTTGAAGCAATTTTGGCCATCATAACAATGTGTTCTCCCTTTGTTCATCTCTTGGTGGCCTTTTATAGAATAATTCAAACTCTCCTTCCCTCTCTTGGTACATTGATGGATGGTGACCCAAGAGAGGAGGATGATTCCATTGTGTGCCACATTATTCCATTGTTTGATACCTTGAGGTCCTAAGGAGGCTTGGGTGGCTGTCCTTAGGCAACCTCGAGTGTGGGATCAATTTCCTGGAGTGTGCCCTGTGGGCTCAGAAAGTGACTTCTGCCACTCTTAGGTTCGCACGACTTTTTGAGGGAAATTCGTGCAAAGGCGCGCCTATCGAAGAAAAATGCGCACGGAGGTGCATTCTACTATGGTCTTGAGTGCGCAATTTGATTTTTCTTCTATACCTTAGAGATTTTTAATTTCTTCATATTCTCTAATGTGCCTCAGCCCTGTAAATCCTTCTCCCTGACATTTAATAATGTCATCTTTGCTTGTCTGATTTTCTAGTGATAATAGTTGCCCCCTAATGTGTGAAGTCTAGGAAGAATTGTATAGCCGAAATACATAATAGTTTCTTTTTCTGTGTACTGTGCAGAGAGAGAGAGAGACCTGCGTGTAACACGGAGTTGGAAACACCTTACACCGGTTATAAGAGAAACCATGTCCTATGGGAACCCTGAAAGCAATGGTATGACATAATAAATACAATTTTTCTATGAGGCGGGGCATGTCCCATGCTCGTGATGCTTTGGCTAGCTAAAAAAATCTATTTAAAAAATACATATTCTATCTGTGTCACTAGTATGGTAGTGATCTGCTGGTTGATGAAGATGATTGTTGACGCCCTCAGGGGTGTTTTTTCTTTGACAATAGGTGGAATGTGGTACCCATATGTGTAAACTTGGTATGGCATATAAATGTGCATCGTACGCATGGGTGTCTGACTGGGACCTTCCCGTGTAAGCATTGTTGAAATAGATGCTTATAAAGGCACGAGTCTTCGATGAATTTGATCAAAGTGCAATGGTTGTAAGGTATGATACCATCTTGAAATGAAAGCTTGTGTTGTAGTCGAATGTCAGGAGGATCGATGACATATGTGGGAAATGATGGCTCCCACAGTGCCACCTGAGGATGTCCCTTTTGTGGTGAGGGGTGATCCAAGGTACCCCTTCCTTTTTGAAAAATAGGTGTTGATGTCGATAAAAATGAAGCCTCAACCCAAAAAGAGAGTCACTAATGCAAGGGATCATGATCCTGGATGTGATAGGTTTAACATAGGCATGATGATGAGGGGTGAATAAAAACTGATGATGGGGATTCAGGGTCCCAAGGTCGGAGTATAAAAAGCATCTTGACGCCTGTCATAACTATTTCTAATGGGGAAATCCCTAGAGTCGGTAGAACATCTAGGGTGGGTATTTATTGGTTATGAATGTCATGGTGGCTTATGCGTGAGGGTGTGATACTCCGACCAAGGGTGACCAGGGACTATTTCCATGGGAGAAAAAATAGATGGATGAGTGGGGGGCATAGTGCATCATTTGCGGTCTTTGTACACTTACCAAAAGAATGAAATAATGGGGTTTGGATTGTACAAAACAAAGAGACGAGTGCCCCAAAACATGAAATTGTTTGCTCATTGATGATGTGAGGAAGGTGTTTTGCTGAGGGTGGGCCCCATTGGTTGGTCTCATGTGTGGGGTTGATGAAGCAGATGGAAAATTCCACAGATGTGCTATGATGATGGAGGTATGGTAGGCCAAATGCGCGACACGGTGGTGTGCTTTCGATCTGCTTGCAACACTTGGTAGTCCAAGAAAGGGGTTTTATTTCGATATGGTAAAACTTGACTTAATGCATGGTGGGTGAATGGGCATGAGGTGCTTCCCAGAATAAAGTGGTATGGCCATGGTGTCATGATTTTTGTGATATATGGTCTACTTTGGGTGACAGACGACATGGAGGGGAGGCTCTACCAACCAACGAGGATGTTTATCATGTGCAAGGTGGGGTGATGATAAACACAGTCGGGTGCTTGGAACCTATGTTTAATTTCTTGTGGAGAAATGATTTCAGGATATGCAGAGTTTTTCTGGTACTCTAGAATGCTAAGGATAGAATGATACCTTCTCTAGGACTTTCAGTGTATGGAGAGATGGGTGGTTTACATCATACCTATAACAAAAATACCCCAAGTGAAAGCATCTTGATTATTCAAATATTATTGAAAGACATGTGCTAAAAAATAAGATGAGAGAGGGCATACCTGTTGGCACTGAAAATTTATTTTTTCAGATGTGTGAATGTGTGGAGCCTCTGTTGGGCGTTATGAGGTGTTGGTCACTGTGTTGGTTGTGGTTTGGTGATCAGATACTCTGAGCTCCAGTTTTCCCTTGGGAGTTGTTACTTGGCTCCTGGCTTTTATTTCGGTTGGGGTTGCCCCTAGACTGAGATCACAGGGGGCATTGTTGGTTACTGTCCCCTGTCCAGGATCTCCCTTTTGTTTGCTCCTTGGCTTCTTTTTGCAACATTTGGAGGATTTTCATAATTCTCCTGTTTGTATGGTTGCTAATGAGCCTGGAAAGAGTTGCACTAGATTGACTGGCACATTATGCTGTGGCAGTGGTCCATTCTATGTGGGGAATGGGGGATATTGGTTCCCTTGTCCCTGGTTGGTATATGAGTGCTTGGGTGACTTTCATGATATCCAGGTTGTGATACGTTCTGAGTAGAATTGTATGAGTATCGAGAGTACTAATTATTGTTTCCTAGGTGTCCTTGGGCCAAATAGCCAATCAAATCGTCTACAGTATCGACGCACATGGTAGTACTGCTACCTAGGTGATTTTGGGCCAAATACCATATCAAATCGTCTATAGTATCAGCCTACGTGATACTATTGATGCCTATGTGATATTGGGCCAAAGACCCGTATCAAATTGTCTGCAGTATCAACCTACCTGGTACTACTACTACCTAGGTGATCTTGGGCCAAAGACCCGTATCAAATCATCTGCAATATTCATCATGCATGGTAACTGCCCGAGTCTCATAGGTAGTGATTACTATTGCTCAGGTGACCTATGGCCAAAGACTCAATCAAACCATCTGTAGTATACGACGTACCTGAAATCTCTTTGAGTTGAAAGTTCAAAAACTCAAGAGAGTGAGGCAACTAGGTTCCCCTGTCCTTGGTTTGTGAATGGTTGTTGGGGGGGAGCTCTTCCGTTAGCATGTCTAGCTGCATACTGGGTCCCCTGAGCCAAAGGATATGGACCTCCATGCTGATGGTGGTACGATGACGCCCTATTGGTCATGTTTTTAGGAGGTGCATGATGACTCTAGTAGTTGGGTTGCAGTATGTTCTGGTTAGAATTATATGCATAACCAGGGTTCTAAACGCTATTGCTTAGGTGATTTTGGGTCAATGACCCAATCAAACCGTTTGCGGAGTTCGACGCGCTTGGAAATTGTTTGTAAGTTTGTAGGCATGGGGCGTTAGACAGGATATTTTTAAATATATCCTGACTGCATATAGATCATCTCGAGCTGTTGGGCCTTGTTGATGGCGTCCTCTTTGGATATGGGCTTTTGAGTTCCCACATCCTTTGAAATCTCTGCGGTGAGAGTTTTCAAGAATTGGTCTAAAAAAACTCGATCAATTTTGGATTTGCACAAACTGCGACATCACTACCATTTGTGGAGATGGTGAGAGATATGGATGACGGGGATCTGCCTAAAGTGGGTTAGTAATTCCATTTCGAAATCGTGGTGGATGGGTAACTGAAAATAGGTAACGAACACAGTAGCGAGGGCACTAAAAGTTCCATGTGTAGCAGCTGGTTGCTCCACATAAAATTTCGTAGCTATTCCGGTTAGGGTGCATTGAAATAGTCATAGTCAAATAATATCGTCAATGATGTTGTTCGATGAACACCATAGGTGGAAATTCATGACATGATTTCCAGGGTCTTCCGCTTGCTTCCCTTCGAAATTTGGAATGTCTAAAGGGAGGTTCGTGGGCATGGGTGGCCATGTAGGGTTGTGTGCAATGGGGTCGTTTTTCAACTTGGTTAAATCTGGTAAGTTTAATGAAGCTAAGAAATGTGATTGAGAGTTGGTAGCCATTGCACCCTGTGAAAACACAGTGTTCTAGTTAGGTATAGGGTTTGTCTGCGACGTACCCTGCTGTGAGTTCACTTGGCTTCCCGAATGGGTAGCGCTCCTTTGTCCCCTAGGGGTTGTGGGAGGAGTGGTATGTGGTGGCCCTATGGGGGTGTTCACCGGTGTGGCATTGGGTGACCGACGAGGGTTCCCAACTAATGATGCCCCAATAAAAGATGAATCAGTAAGGGTGGTAGTGTTCCATCTTTGATGCCTAAATGGCGAAAGATCTGGAACCCCTCCTGATAATGGGGGGAGGTCCAAAATACGTCTAGATCGACGAGGTCCCATTGGATCCGTTCTGGCGTCAACTAGGTATGGTTTTGGAAATATTTGAGAGGAGAGAGATTATAATCAAAGAAAAATTGTGATCGCATACATAAAAAAAAGCGAAAATGAAAGATAAATTTTCCCTTTAGATTAATCCTATGTGACCAATCAATAAAAAAATTTGGCTTTTGTTTATTTTTTGCATATGATACTCCAATCCTAGAAGACATAACCGTCCTTACATGCTCAAATGTAACTGGGCCTTGAGAAGATATCTTGCGAATACTTGCACAACGTCCCGAAAGAACTAGCAACGCCCCCAGTCAACCGAAGAAAACTGACCAAGGTAAAGGTAGAGGATCTAGTGTTGCCTACGCCATCACCTATAGGGAAGGATGCCCTATTTTTGGCCACTAAGTACCGTCATCCCATGTGAGCGTTCGAGTCTTCAGATTCTTGGTAATTCAGCTACCAGTACCGAGTATTAGATGGGTCAGGTAGCCCCGAATAACACTGCATGCACTGGGCCTAAGCTTGACCCCCTCTGAATCGGGTCTCTGTGGCGCTCAGTTTTTCTTTTCTGTGGGTGGATAGACAGATTTCAAAGTTCCCTAAAAATTCAACTTCTATGTTTCAAGATCTAAACTGAACAAGGCGGCTTATTGGATGCCTAACCCCTTGGTCCTAACTTGAACTATAAATTCTCTTGCGGCCCCTATGGGAAGAGTTTAATGAGTTTAGTTAAGTTAGTTTTAGGTGGCTTTGATTCATTTAAGGTGTGAATGTGTGTGATCAAGAGGTGAACAATCGCATAGTTTTAACATGTGGATATGTGGTGATCCTTTTAAAAATCCCCTATTAAACTACGTTTTGTTGTTCCTTGCTCAAAAGTAAAACATGTGCGGATATGGGCCGCTTACAATGTTTCCTAGTTAATCTAAATGATAAACTATAGAGAGGTGGTAAATTATCAGCAGAGTGTTCATATTCTTGCCTAGGATCACCCAAGGGTGCAAAGGCAGCAGAGATTACTTTCTCTCTAAGGATAATTAGATCCTAGTCCCAAATCCTAGTGCCAAAAATTGAACTAAAATTAATGACTTTAAACTAGGAAAATGAAAAATATTTAGCTAAGCATGTGTGGACTAGGGCCACTTACTTTGGCTAATTACCTATGTATTTTTTGGTGTCTAAATTCGAAAAACATAAATTATTTCAGAATGAAAGTTAATTTCCCCCTACTTAAACTATGTGTTCACTTTGTGAAAATAAACTTGAAATTTTAAAAATAACACCTAAACTACTGAAATGCAGCCAAGAGCGAGTTTTAACAAGTCATGGGACACCTCACACAATGCGGGCAGATTTCTTATGGGCTGCCAGTCACTTTACAAATAGGAAATTGAGGGAAATAACAGAAATTTTTTGCCTCTGGTTTCCGAGCGTAAAAGGCTCACACAGGCGTCAAGCCTACGTGCAGGTCACTGCTGAACGTGTGCGGTCGGGCGCGTCTGTCTGTGAAAAAGCCACGCGATTTTCCTGCAACAATTTTTTGGAGCTTCTAAGTTTCAGCCTCTCACTAAGGGCGAACATGTAGAGAAGAAGAGAAAAGGGGTAGTTCAAGCCAAACTCCCAAGCAAAGAAAGAGGTCTCTGCAAAAGGCACAACCACATTAACTAGGAAGTAAAATCAGTGGAGTCACCAATCCTCTATTGGTGGATTTAGTGCACAAGTGTACCAATCCACACTTGCTTAAGAGGAGTGGTTGTTTCCTCTTAAGTTCCCACTTGCCAAGAGGCCCTTAGAACTATGGAGTTCTAAGACCCGATGCAATGATTTTATTTACCTCTAAGCTACATTGGCGCAAAGTCCCTCTCTCTACTCCAAAGGATTGAAATTGTTGGATGGCCAACAACTGAATCCCCTCTATCTCTGCTACGGATCACACACTGCTAGATTTCTTGAAGCAATTTTGGCGAGCATAACAATGTGTTCTCCCTTTTTTCATCTCTTGGTGGCCTTTCATAGAAGAATTCAAACTCTCCTTTACTCTCTTGGTACATTGATGCATGGTGACCCAAGAGAGGAGGATGATTCCATTGTGTGCCACATTATTCCATTGTGTGCTACCTTGAGGTCCTAAGGAGGCTTGGGAGATTGTCCTTAGGCGGCCTCAAGTGTGGGATCAATTTCCAGGAGTGTGCCTTGTGGTCCCGGAAAGTGACTTCCGCCAATGTCAAGTCTGCGCGACTTTTTGAGGGAAAGTCGCGCAAAGGCGCGCTTATCGAAGAAAAATTTGCGCAGAGGCACATTCTACTATGGTCTTGAGTGTGCAATTTGATATTTCTTCTAGACCTTAGAGATTTTTTAAATTCTTCAGATTATTTAATGTGCTTCAGCCTTGTAAATCCTTCTTCCTGACATTTAATAATTTCATCTTTGCTTGTCCAATTTTCTAGTGATAACACCAAAAATCAACCCCAATTGTTACACAGCTTCCAAAGCATTTGTCCAACCAAGGCTTCCAAGACTAGTAACTCAACCCACCTAGGGCTTCCACTGGGTTTGTCGAACCACGGATTTCAGGACTAGTAACTCAACCCACAGTTGTTTTCTTGGAATCTAGATCATTTTTCCAACCAAGGCTTTCAGTAACTAATAACTCAACCCAACAACTAAAGGAATCATGAGAACCAACCAGAAAATAATCAATGGAAATAAACCCACAATCACCATGGCTATTTGGGAAATGGCAAGGGTAGGAAAATCCACAATCATATTCATGCATGCCAAAAATAGTAAGGAAATTATACATGCAACTCAGTACCTGCACTCAGAACCTGTTGTAGATGTTGATCCTGATGTCCTCTTCCGTTTTCCTTATTTTCCTTTACTTTTTGATCCAAATCTCTAAGTATGCCAAACTCTACAAGAGTGCTCCAATAATACACTAAGTGCTAAAGAGTATGAGAGAGAGAGAGAGAGAGAGAGAGAGAGCATAATGAGAAATCCAAAATTGAACTGACCAAGCCTTGCCCACTAATCCTCAGAAGCCTTTTTATTAATGAGGCCTCTAATTTCTTCATTTTCCATTATTTTCCTTCAATTTCCTCCTCACATGCAACTTGTGACCTTTCACCTTTATTTTATCCTAATTTCCATTATTTTCATAAATAAAATGCCAATTAATGCCTCATGCCTTTCCAAAGCCTTTGTCTTTGCCTTTTCCAATTTCCTTATCCATAATAACCGAAATGAACACCCACTTCACAATGAATTCTAATTCACCTAGTAATTTCATAAGATTGATGAATATTGTGATTCAACCTTATATTGGTAAGTTTTTTGTAGTTTATTTTGATGACATTGTAGTTTTCAATGTGAACAAAGAGTAGCACTTGCAACACTTGAAGATCATATTGGATGTGTTGACAAAATAGAAGATTTATGCGAACTTCAAGAAGTGTTGGTTTATGTAAGAAAGTTTGGTATTTCTGGGGTTTTTCCTCTTGAAAGAAAGTAAAAAGATGTATTTAGAGAAGGTCAAATAAATTCTAGAGTACCCTAGTCCTAGAAGCATAATAGAGGTACGAATTTTTCATGAGCTTGAAACATTTTACAAAAAAATTATTCAAAATTATAGCAATATTGTAGCAGCCATAATAGATTGTACCAAAGGAAAGGAATTCATGTGGACCAAGGAAGCTGAGGAGAGCGTTAAGTTTGTAAATAAGAAGGTAATTGAAGCTACCATATCAACATTACCAAATTTTGATAAAGTGTTTGAGGTAGATTGTGATGACTCACACGTAGGAATTGGAGTTGTGCTTAGCCAAGCAAGCCGGCCAATAGTTTTTTTTAGTCAAATTTTGAATGAGGTAAGGAAGAAATATAACACATACGATGTAGATTTTTATGAAATTGTGCAATCATTATGACACACGAGGAATTATTTAGTGTCGAAGGAGTTTGTGTTATTTACATATCACATGCAATTAAAATATGTGAATGCACAAAAGAAATTGAAAAATAACCATGCAAAATGGGTCTCTTTCATACAAGGCTACACATTTGTTTTGAAGCACAAGTCAAGAAAAAAATAAGGTTGCATTTTCTTTGAGTAGGTACACTATACTTTTGGAAACAATGGAAAATGGGGTTTTTTATTTTTTATGGAATCAAGGATTTGTATTAATATGGTAATGATTTTTGGGAAATTGTGGAACAATTGAAGAATACAGTAGTGGGAAATGTGGATCATATTTGAGGTGAATATATTATGCAAAATGGATACCCATTTAAAGGAAATTAAAAATTCATCCCAATTGGTTCTATGAGAGAAAATATTATCAAAGAGTTTCACTGTAATGGCTTGGTTGGACATTTTGGAAAGGATAAGACAATAGCCTTACTAGAAGATAAATATTATTGGTTGAAGATGAAAAGACGAATGACCAAATATGTGGAAAGGTGTAGGATTTGTCAAGTTACTAAAGGGAACTCATAGAATACAGGGTTGTATATTCCATTACCAGTACCCACACACCCATGGAAATATTTGATCATGGACTTTGTGTTGGAAACTTGACAATATTGAGAGGGGGAGATGAATTACTATTGTGCCCTAGGTAAAACATTTACCACTTTTCTTCATTCATTTACTATTAGCATATTACAATGTATATAAAAAAATATATACACAATATAGAAGCATATTATACATGAATAAACAAGTAAATCATGAGCAACATATAGAACAATCATATCACACATGAGACATAATATGTAAGCCAGAAACCCAAAGGGAGAAAACCACCATCCTCTTCTACACTACATATTATTTTCATTAATCAAAATCTTCTTTTACATATGCACTGGCCACCACCATTGCGCAAGCCACAACTTTCCAATAATGCAACAACACTTGATCTAGGCCACTACCTATCGGAACCCACCACTTCCTGAACTTTGTATACCACCATCTTGTGGAAGCCACTAATCCCATGACTTGGAAAGTCACCACCTGCTAGATGCCTCAACACTCAATAGTATATCCAGCCACCATTGGACAAAATCCATTACTCCCAAGTTCTCAGACCAATACTTGAAGGATGACACTACACCCTAAATCTGCAAGCCACCACTTGCTATCACCGAAGGATCCAACCTTCAAGATCCTTTGTGTTCCAAGTTTCACAATGTTTCAAACTAGGATTCGCCCGACTCAATACAAACAACATGGGCCATGTTTCATTCCACTTTCATACTAGACCCACACAAGCTCTATCACTCATACAACTCAATACAACAACTCTCTACAACTTAACTATCCACTCACAATCAATCTGCCCTCAATAATACATCAATAACATCAACACATAAATCAATCATTAGAGAAATTTTAAGGTCTAAAATTGGCCTCCTAAGTTATATTATAAAATAATAGTGGAAATAATAAGATTAGATTACATCATCAAATTTTAGAGGGGAAAAAGAAAAAACTACTTTTTCAACTCGTATTTTCAACTTATTTCCCTACAATTTTACTCAAATTTCAAACAAGAGCACTCATGGGATGCAAAATTTAATTCCTCATCCAAGGATTACTCATGTTACATACTTTCGATAAACACTGCTAGACGAAAAATGAGAAATGCACGAAAAACGTGATTGAAATTACATTTGTTTATGTATTTCTCATTTTTTGTGTAGCAAGGTCCATCAAAATTATGGAACATGGGTACTCCTTGGATGGGGAATTAATTTCTCATCTAACAAGTGCTCCCACTCGAAATTTGAGTAAAATCATTGGGAGATAAGTTGAAAATACAAGTTCAAAATTTTTTTCTTTTATTATTTTAATCTTTTTACTTTTTTACTCCAAAAATGGTGAATCATCCCCCACACTTGACATCATCAAATTGAATCCTATTAGTTCTTATAAAGTTGATTTTTCTTGTACTTTTTTGTTTTGAGGCCCATTTTATACCTCAAAATTTCTCTAATACTTTGTTCTCAAGTCACCTCACTAACTCATAACTCACAACACCAACTTAGCCCTCAATAAATCATCATCACTAGAAACATCATATACAACTCAGTTAATCAAAAATACAAACCCCTCTCAATACATCAAGCACTCTTTCCTCACAAGATATGGCACACATATAAACTCAACATGACTATACAAAGTTAGAAATTTGACATAGAAATGCACCAAAAACCCTTTTTTATTTAACTCTTGCAACAACACAATTAGCCATGAGATAATACAGTAACTAAACTTTGTCCATTCATCACTCAACTCCTGCAAATAAACACATCAACTGCTACTCTAACCAAATCACACTCTATAGGTGTATACATCAGCCATGAGAACTCCTCTAGCACTTTGCATTCAAAATTTGTTAAAACACTAGAAAATTCGTCATGGTTTGTGAAATATACACAACTACATGTATAATATTGGATTTTCCTTGTGCACACAGGTATCTCTAGCAACTGCGCACTTGATCAATTATTTCACTTAAATTGAATTGATCACCTCTTGGAGTATATTATGTGCACAAGAATCAATCCTCTACCATCACACCAACATCTGCCTAAGAAAAAATCACTCGAAATAACCTCTATCCAACGCTCAAAGAAACCATTAATACACTCTAAAATCTTACATGGTCGAACTATCTATTGCACAACCTCTTGCAAATAAGACATCAACGCACTTTTCTTTGCGCACAACTAGTGCACATTCTAACCATCGACTTTCTTATTGTCTAAACTCGGCATCGAACCACAACAAGGATTATTTATCCACCTAGAGCACAATGGACTAGATCTAATGATGATTAGTTCTATCAACTACCACCATTAACCTGAACCAATGATCATACTATGTTCAAACTAGATCAGTGATCCATCACACTTGGAGCCTAGTGGTTCAGTGACACCCAAAAGCCCCACTCTGATACCAATTGTTGGAAGCTTGACAATAATGAGAGGGGGGAGGTGAATCAGTAATGTTCCCTAGGTCAATCTTTTACCGCTTTTTTCCCTTCTTTAGAAATTAATTGATTCATTCATTCACTAGTATCACATCACAATGTATAGCAACATAACTATACACTAAACACAAGAAGATTACCCACGCATAACCAAGTAAACCATCAACAACATATATACATCAAGGAACATAGAACAATATCACATATGAGACATTGATCCGGATTTATGCAGGAACACAATGAAATATAGAAATACACATAAAAGCAGAGATGTAGCAAAATTAAAACTTCATTTCATTAATAGCAAATAACTGAAATATGTTTACAGACAGAATGGAAATAAACTAGCTATGGCACTAGTAGCTTATCTCTGAGAAGAGATGTGGAAGCTACAGGCCTTTGCACTATGTTACAATGAGGTTCGAGGGCCTATTTATTATTTATAAACAATGGAAAACCCTAAAAATCCAAAAACCTAACCCTAGGAGATGGGCCCCATTTGGGTAAATTGGTACATCAATCTTCCAAGGGACGTAAATTTGGCATACGATCAGTTGTTAGTGCCACGATCATGTGGCTCCGTGTTGAGAACAGTTGTTAGTGCCACGATCGGTGGTCGGTTGAGGCAGTCTGCAACATTATTGGTGTTTCCCTTCTTGTACTTTATGTTCAAATGAAATTGTTACAGATATGTGGACCACATTTTATGGTGATTTTTCTCCAACTTCTCTTGCTTCTATATGAACTGTAGGGGTCGGTGGCCTGTGTGGATGAGTGTTTCCTTCCTCGAAATGTAATGATTTCTTTGTCGGAAAGCCTGCAAAATAGAATACATTTCTTTGTCATAAGTGGGATACTTGCGGATTGTGTCGGACAATGTCTCACTGTGATATGCCACTGGATTCCCCTGTTGAGTAATAACTACCCCAATAGCATAGTCAGAGTCATCTGTCTCAATCTCAAATGGTTGTTGCAAGTCTAGTAATGTGAGCACTAGGGCAGAACAGAGGCGATGTTTCAATTCTACGAACGCCTTCTGTTGATATTCTGACCAAAATAAATTTTCTTTCGCTGCTCCCTTGGTGACTTGACTCATGGGCTAAGTGATATGAGAGAATCCTAATATGAACCTCCGGTAGAAATTAGCAAGACCCAGAAAGATGTGAAGCTCTGTTAGAGTGGTTGGGGTTGGCCAATCCTTAATGACTTGGATCTTGATTGGATCCACATGTACTCCTCGGTCATCAGTAATGTAGCACAGATACTGAACCTCGGTCATGCCAAAAGTGCACTTTTCCAAATTTCCACACAACTTGTGTTGCCGTAGTGTTTGGAGGACCTGTCAGATGTGGTGGAGGTGCTCTTCCCAAGTATGTCTGAATATCATGATGTCATCCAAGTACACTACTACAAATGAGTTGGTGAATGGCCACAAGATGTACTCCATCAACCTCATGACGGTTGCAGGAGCATTCATTAACCCGAAAGGCATGACCAGCCATTCAAAAAGGCCCTCCTTGGTTATGAAGGCAGCCTTCCACACATCGAAGGGTTCAATTGGTACGTGGTGATACCCGGTGTTAGTGTAAGAAGTCACTCCTTAACTGCTTAAGGAGTAAGCCTTACACATCATAGTTCATTTCAAATTTAAAGGGGTTGTTTGAGTGGTGGGATGGATTTCTCAAATATTTTTAAATGATTTTATGTTCTTTAATACATTAATGCATTTGGCAAGTTGTAGAAAGTATAAATTGTGTGGGTAAAAATGTACTATAGGGAGAAGAGTACACAAGTGAAAGAAAATTAATAGATGGTACCTATTTCAGGAAATATTCCTATCCTAAATCAGTCACACAACTATGTTGATGACCTTTAACACAAACTATGTTTATGTTAAGAAAAGAACACTTAGAAAATACATTGCATGTATAAATTATTACACAAATACTTTATGAAATCTTCACTAACATGTTCTATTACACACATATAACTTGCATAAGACTGAAAAGAGATAATTTACTGTTAAATCATTTAACAACTTCTCACTCACACTTCACTAGTTGTTGCAACTTATATTTTAGAAGAAATTAACAATGAAAAGATACAAACCACACATTATATGTTCCTTGAGTCACAAAATCCTCTAGCATGAAGCAAAAGGTTTTTCTATTATTTTCAGTCTTCAGGTAGACTAACATCCAACCTATAAATAGTATTTACAGGTGATATATATAGCAAGAGAGGAACCAACTCCATCTCCTCTAAAAATAAGGAAACCTTAATTATAACATAAAATATGTGTCAAAATACATTACATCCTTATCCCCTCGAAATCTAATAGAAAGGACAGATGGAGAAAGAAGAAGAGAAGAATTTTGGGCTAGAATGTTGAGTGTACTGTCATGCTGTTGCTTTTTCCGCTGAATTTTCTCCTTGTGTCTTGGGTCTTTAATAACCATGTAACGTCATTTAATAAGGCCTCCAACAACCTCATAACTACCTCTCACCATCACTTGTATTATCCATTTATTTATGGGTTCTTATCCATCCTTAACTGGCTCGAAAAAACTTGCTAACAGGTGTCAAAATTAAGTTTAAACAGGTGTTGCCAGAAATTCTGGTAAAAACCTATAACTACGCAAAATCTGGAATGCTACTGGAAATTATTTTCAAAATACACAGAAAAATACTGAAAATTCTATGCTGACTTGTATTTCATGACACCTAGGTTGTTGTTCAAAATTTATAATTGATTAGTAAAAAGGGATTATTACTAAAAACCTTTTTACCTTTCCTTTAATTGTGTTGCAAGTTCATCCAGTTTAGCTAAATCAGTTTTGGTGTCAGCAGCTAATGTTCTGGATATGGTAGCTCTTATAGTGGTCTTCTTGATAGGGTCTTTTTCCTCCTTAACACATTTCTTTGTTTTTCTTCTTTTTGAGGGCTCTGAGGGTTGTTCTGAAGGGTTCTTGTTCTTGATTTTCTTCATTGATTTCTTTGGTTTCTCTACCTTTGAATCTTCAGGTTTCTCTTCAATGTCAATAAATTTTTTGAATAGGCTTGGCTTAAGAAGAACCTTGGATTTCAGTCTAAACTTATTTCTCTCTCTTTTTTTCCTCTTTTTGGTGATAGCAATAGGTTTAGCCTCCTCCTTTTTCTTCTTGCTGCTGATGTCATAACCAACATCCTTAAGTAGTTTTTCGTCTGATTGGGTAGGCTGATACTCCTTCTACAACTTTTTCTGAATAGGTGCTTCCAGAATTTATAATAGCACCTGCACTTTTGACTTATTTGCTATTGCAGACCTTCCTCTTCAAGCCCTGGTGTATAAATTTGGAAATGGAGGAACAAGGCGTACTATCTTCATGTACTTGGGCTTGCTTGCTGAGGATCTCTCTCCTTTTTCCACTTTTCTTTTAGTTTTACCTGCAGAAACTTTCTCTTTCTTACCTTTGGACTTCTTATGAATATTTTCTTTCTGGGCCTTTCTTTTTGTTCTTATTTTTGCAGGATGAGGGTTTGATTGTGGAACTGGAGGAGTAGGTGCAAGTTGGCCTGCCCTATAGAACAAAAAGTGGTCCCAAGTCTGGTTTTTCTTGTTCAGCTCTTCTTCAACCAGAACTTTTATCAAAGCTTGATGGTACAAGTTGTACTCAGAAACATCATTATGGGTCTGAACCCTTGCTAACATCATGGTCATACTTTTCAACAGGAAAAATGGCAGATTCAATGATTTCAACCCTGCAATATGAAATAGAAACCTCATGTGATAGAGGAATACCACCGTATACCTTCTTTCACATGTGAGTTATATCTTCATAAGATTGCCTCTGCCCAATCATTTTTAAGGTAGCTGCTTGGGATGCCTTTTTGCCCAATTTGGATCTTGGTGAGAATCCTTGAGGAAGTTGTTGAGATCACCTCCTATGATAACTTTTCCTTTGAACCACCTTTCACCTTCTTGAGGAAGGTTAAAGACTTCTGCAATGGAGTCTTCAGAAACCTGCAAAGTGAGGCCATAAACTCTAGCCTCCTATCCATTAAATGAATTAGAAAAATCTAAGGCAAATCTTGAATGTGAGCTTCCAAACCTAGTGCAAAGAGGATACATCCTGACTGCATAAAAAAAGTTCTCACCTTCGAATTAGCATCAACCAAATATGCACCTTGTGGCTCTATTCGATTTATCTTACCACCTGTTTTATTCATCTTCAGGAAAAAAGAAAGAAAGAGAGAAAGACTATTTCTCCTACATATGATAGGTGGCAGAATATGAGGAGTTTACCTTACACCTGTGGCATGTATTCTTCTTTGGGATCTTGTTTGAAATCCAGACTCCTTTTCCAACTATAACTCTCAGAAAATTCGCAATTAGCATCTTAGACTTAAAATGACAACATTCTTGTTTTTTAAGTGGTTTTAAAACTAGCTCTTGGTTCACCACCCCATGAAAATCACTCTCCATCATTAAAAATTTTCATGGTCATGATGTGTCCCATGTGACACACCATTACCACCTTCAATTGGTTGTGTTCTCCTTATGGAATCTTCAGATAGCTTATGGCAAGTGTCTTTGATGACACAGTTACCTCCGCAAACTGTGCTATTGATTGGTTGGAATTTTTGGCAGCACTGTTGTGCGGCCAGTAGAGCAGTTATGAAGTGCGGTGTGATCATCACGATCTCTCTAACTCAGCAAAACACGTACCTAACCTTATGGATGACTGACTTGGCCTAGACAGGCATGACTAGCAGTAGTTCGGTCATTAACTGCGGATTGACACATGTGGCATAACCTATACAACGGCTTGACTCAAACTAACTGACTGAAATACGACACCTCTCATTAGATCTTAAAGGATTTAAAAAAATATTTGATGCGTATAAACCCTATGACACGTGGTATGACTAAAGCAGATGCTCTTTTTTTTCTTTATTTAAAAAATAGAGTATGCTTTCAAAAATTCCAGCAGCATCGGAAATAAAAATAAAAAGATAGAAATAGGAAATAACAGACTGTTTGAAAGGCAAAAAAAATTTGGTGCTTCCGGAAATTCCAGTAGCGCCTAAAAAAAAATGAGAATTTTTGAACTTTAATCCTAAAATAAAAATATGGAATGGACTCATGACTTAGCAATAAATTGTGCTAACATTGGCTCCACAGGAGATAGAGCTCTCCCTGCGAGCACTAAGAATATTTTGTAGTTTCAGTGCCTTGTCATTGGGCTATTGAGTCTTATTATGAAACACACCGGTATTTACAGTGAACTTAGGCTACCAACAACCTTAATAAAATAATTTTTTGAGAAAATGCCCATTGAATGGACCTCCAAACAACTTTGCTCCATCAAGATGTTGCAACTCAAAAGTATTGTTTTGTAGAATGTTTGAGATTTTGAAAGGACCAAGCCACAAAGCATCAAACTTGGAATGCTTACCTGGATCTTGATGTTGTGCATCCCACTTCAACACTAGATCTCCAATCTGAAAATCTTATTTTTTAGTTCCTTTATCAAAAACTTGTTTCGCAGCTTGCTAATATTTTCTTAAAAAATCATATTGTTGTTCCCGCTTTTACTGGATTTCTATGATTTGATAAACTCTCATGGTCATATCATCTGGTTCAACTTCTTGATCTTGCAGAAATTTAGCTACAGGAATGGCTAATTGAACTGAAAAAACAACATCAGTTCCATAAATCATTTGAAAAGGTGATGTATTAATATCATTTTTTATTGTCACCTTGTCTGCCCATAAAGCAAACTTCAATTTTGAATCCCAGGCTTTCTTGTTTTTCTCTAGCAGTTTGGTGATGATTCTTACAAAACATTTCTTTGATGATTCAACTAAACCATTCCCTTGGGGATAGTAAGTTGTAGATTATGTGAGTTTAATGCCATAATCTTCACAGAAATTGACTAATGGAGTGGCTTTAAAAGAAGCTGAATTATATGCTACTAACCTTGATGGACATCCAAATTTGGTTATGATTCCCTCCAGAAAACTAATGATAACTTTATGAGTAGCATTCCTGGTAGGTATTGCTTCAATCAATTTGGTGAAGTAATCATTTGCAACACGAATCCAGTGATGATGTCCACTTGAAGGTGGATGAATTTCTCCAATGAAATCTAAGCTCCATTGCTGAAAAGGTGCAGAAACAAATATGGGCTTAAGGGGAAAAGACTTCAAATGTTTCTTGTTGGTGAATTGTTGACATTTTTTACATGCTCTCACCTCAACACATACATCAGAAAACAAGCTAGGCCAAAAATATCAATCTCTCAATATTTTGTATGCAGTAGTTCTCCAATAATGATGTCCTCCACACACACTACTATGCATATTAAAGATAACTTTACTGGACTCATCAGGGGAATGCATATCAACAAAAACCCTGTAGGATATTTCAAATATAGACAATTATCGTTAATGCAGAATTTAACATTTTTCAACTTCAAATATCTTACTCTTCTTTTATCATAATTTGGAGGAGGTTTAAAGTGCTGCAGAAAATAGATGATGCCCTTGTACCAACTGCATTCAGAAATATGTCCTTCAAAGTTGTCATCCATGAAATTCAAGCCCAAAACTTTACAATTATCTTCAGCTAGTAGTTTGGATAATCATTGACCTTTGATTAGTTTAGTAGGATTTTTTTCTAAATCAAACTCAATAACTTTAGTCACCCACTTGCTCCTTTTTCCATCAATATCAGGTTGAACTAATATCTCTCTAATAGTAGGTGAAGGTATATAAGAAATAAATTGAGTATGCAGAATATAAACTCTAAAATATTTCAAAGCTTTCACTAATGCATAGGCATGTTTTTCCAACATTTCATACTTCAATTATGCATCTCTAAGTGCTCTCCTAAAAAATTCTATGGGAGCTTCCTTATTTTCTGAATATCTTCGTAACAAAACAACACCAATAGTATCTTGGGATGAAAATGAGAAGATCAAGAAAGGCTTTGAGTATTCAGGGCTTACCAGCTAAGGTGCTTCAATGATAGCTTTTTTTATTAGCTCAAATGAATTTTTGGATTCAATGGTCCACTTGACTTCTTTGTCCTTCTTCAACATGCAAGTAATATGCTTCACCACTTCAGAAAAATTTGGAAGAATATTCATAAGAAATTGATCTTACCAAGGAAATATTGGACCTCTTTCTTATATCTTGGAAGTGTTAAATCTTGAATTGCAATCACTCTCTTAGGATCAATTTTCACTCCATATTTAGAAACTATGTGGCCCAACATCTTACCTTCTTTGAGAGAAAAATGAGACTTCTTTGGATTTAATGATATAACATATTTTCTGCATTTGAAAAATACTTGTCTCAAGTGTTGAAGGTGTTCTTGATTTGAAGTTGAATAAACAGTAATATCATCTAAATAGATGACCAAGAATTTGTACTTTTCTCCAATGAATGAAAGTCCATAGCAAGCTGAAAAGTAGCTTTGGCATTCATAATCCCAAATGGCATCTTTGCATACATGAATTTTCCCTAAGGGGTTGTGAATGTTGTCTTCTCTCGGTGTTCTGGCCAAACTGAAACTTGATTGTACCTGAAAAAACATCTAACATAGAAATTATGTTTGAACCAGTTACCTTTTGAAGAATATGCTCCATATTTGGAAAATGATAGTTGTCTTTCTTGGAGTACTTGTTAAGATTTCTGAAATCTACACATAGTCTGATTTCACCACTCTTCTTCCTTACTAGAACTAGATTAGCAACCCAATCTAAGTATCTCAAAGGAACGATGATTTTGGCATCCGAAAGTTTCTTAACTTCCTTCTCCATCACTGGTAACAATAGTGGATTTATTAGCCTTAATTTCTGTCTGAATGGCTTAGTACCATCCTTCAATGGTATCCTATGCTCAATGATATATGTATCATATGTCTTAATATCTCCATATTTCCAGGAAAAAACATCAACAAATTCACAAAACAGCTTGTGGTATTTAGCCTTAATTTCTTCTAATAAAAATTTTGACAACTTCACATACCTTGGTTCTTTTTCTGTGCCCAAATTGAAATCTTCCAATTCTGTTTATGTTTTAGCCAACTGTGGTTTGACTGAGACATAATTGTGATCAAAGAGCTTCTCAAGTGGGATTAACCCCTTGGGAATGTGATTGGTAGGCAACTGAATGATAGGCTGATCAACAATATGTTTTTCCAGATTTTTGGTGTCTTGCAAATCAGCATCATCCTTCATGAATTCTTCATCTTGATCAATGTTTAGGACATCAAACTCTTCAGCAGCTTCAATGAATCTTCTAATCTCCTGATCATCTTCAAAAAAATTCCAATGCTTTAAATTATCAGGAATGATAGGTCTGAACCTAAATTCCACTTCATATTTCATCTTTATAGGTATTGGGATCTTGAATGAGCTTGCTAAAATAGAAAGTGAGTAAGCCAATATATTACTTTCTCTTGGAACAAAATACATGTTAAAAGCGAGGAATGAGTCTTCTACAATACTCCATACTACATTATGGTAATCTCTAAGTCTGGGATGCTTAGTTTGATAATAATTTCTGATTTTTTGAATGATAAGTTCAACATCTCCAAAAACATAAATTTCTGAAATATTCATGTTCCTTGTTGTTTTTAAACCAATTAGCAGAGCTTCATACTCAGCCACATTGTTAGTTGCTTCAAATTCAAGTTTTAAAGAAAAAGTAGAGCTCTCTTTAAAAGGAGAAATGAGAACTATTCATGCACCATCTCCTTCTTTGGAACATGAACCATCAAAATACATTTTCCATAGTTGGGAACCTTCATCACTGATTTGTTTTTTAGCTAACTTCAAAATCTGAAAATTTTCTACAGATAGGACATTATTTTCCATGTGTAAAATACTTGAACCAACATCAGTAGTTCTAGCATAAATTGGATGATTAGTTGGGTCTTTGATGTCACTAATGATATATTCCATTTGAGCTTCTCTATAAAGTCTTCTTTGCTCTCCTCCAAAAATAGGGACAATAGCATAAGTGAGATCCATTTATAATGTTCCTCCCAACCTTCTAATCTGTGACCTAGAAAGTAACATGACAAATCTAGGAGGAATGACAACTACAACAATATCCATCACCATTCCTCTCATGGGTAACTGAAAAAGGCTTACTTCAATGTTTTTTATGACACCAAGGCATTTAAATTTCGAAGAATCAAAGGAGTAGAGATCTTCGTATTCTCTAGTTACCTCAAGACGTAGTTCATCCATGACTACCTTAGGCATTAGATTATGTGAGGCTCCAGAGACCATTAGGAAATTATGCAAGATCTTTTCATGAATGTTCAGAGATAAATAAAAAGGAGGGGTAGATTCATCTCTGTCTTCTACCAATGGACCTAAAATAACAGTGGGCTTGTCATCTTGAAGGTTAACAAAATCAGAAGCTACTTCGGTAGGTGGGGATTGAAGAGCTTTCATAAAGGTATTTTTGAAATAATCATTTTTCATGAGCTCTATAAGAGGAACATGAATCTTTATATTTTGTATTTCATCCTCAATTGAAGGATTATTGAGCAATTTTGTGAGCAATTTTTACCTCAAATGAAGGATTATTGACTACTACCGAAATTTCCGGTAATTTCTATTTTTCAACTTGTTTTTCTGTTGGAATTTTTTCTGCGTCCTTATTCTTCTTGGGATGTGAAATAGGATTTGGATTATCATCAATATTTTTTGATCTGATATTATGTCTGCTTTGATGATTAGCTGCAATCATGGAATGATAAGGAACCACTTCAGTATTCTGAGTATATGACATGAAATCTTGATACTCTGCTTGTGTAAGATGGATCAGCCCTTCTTTGTCTCTCAGACAATTTATATCAGTAGCCTTTCCAACCTTTCAGCTTCCTCTTCATCTTCAAAAATAACATTCTACAAAGGAGGCTGAACTTTTTTATCATCAACCTCTCTCCTCTCTCGCTGCAAAATTTGAGGAACATTAGGTCTTATAAATTGTTTCCCATTATGCAGATCAAATGAAACATTTCTAGTAGTAGCTAGTATTGCTTCCATCTTGAGCTTGTACATTTCAGTATTCACTGACTTGACCATCTTGGTCAGCTCATCTAACTTAGGATGAATGTCTGAAGTTCCTAAAGTAGAAACTTCAACTTCTTTATTTCTTTTTTCTCTATCAATCCCTCCTTTGAGCCTATCAGCTACTAACACATTAGATTCTACCTCCAGTGCATTGTTCTACATTTGTGTTAGTGTTGTAGATATTCTTTCTCTCAATAATAAACAAAAATCAGGATCAAAGCCACTAGCATAAGTGATTTTAGCTGAAGCTTCAGTAGGTATTTTGCTATACGTCTTATTGAATCTCTTGGAAAAATCAGAAATTGATTCTCCTTCTTTTCTTTTTATTGCACAAAATTCAATGATATAATACATAAGATATTTCTTATCACCCCATTTCCTTAAAAATGTATCATCTAGGGTTTCAATTCTAGTGATGCTACCATCTATCAAAGATTGAAACCATTTTCTTACATCACCTGCAAGCCTCTGAACAAAAAATATCATCCAAATATCTTCATGCTTAATATTCAGATTGTTAGCATAGGCATAAAAGTCAGCAAGGTGTTCTTTAGTTGTTACCTCTCCCTCACCACTAAACTTAGGCATGTACATGAGATAATCTCCTGCAGGTAATGCATTCATAGGCTGAGGTAAAACCAAAGGGGCATACCTTGCAACAACACATGCATCCATTCAGTTAGGGGGTGGGTTTCAACCTACCATGGTGGATTGTGAACAACATATGATGAAGCACCAACTTGTGATGTAGGTACTGTTTGTTGGTTGGAAAACAAGGGAGGTACATGATTTTTTGCAAAATCATGGGATAAAGTTCGTAGAACTTCTTTAGGAACAACCTTTGAGAAAATAATGGTAGAAGCAACAAAATTTCGTTTACTCTTTGTCTTGATTAGCTTTTCAGGGCCAGAAATTGGATTCTCAAAGGGGACTATGGGTTATCCCTAGTTCTAGTCCTTCTAGGAGCCAAAAATTCTCAATGGAGTTGTCGAGTGTAAAGCAATCTAAAAATACAGCTGGAACTGTACACCTCATAACCAAACTTATAACTTTGTCATTCACCCAAGGATAAACTTCAATTCGCCTCCCCGGTAGCGGCGCCAAATATGTTAGCATAAGAAGTCATCCCTTGACTTCCTAAGGAGTAAGCCTTACACATCATAGTTCATTTCAAATTTAAAGGGGTTTTTTGAGTGGTGGGATGGCTTTCTCAAATATTTTTAAATTATTTTATGTTCTTTAAGACATTCATGCATTTGGAAAGTTGTGGCAAGTATAAATTGTGTGGATAAAAAGGTAGTATAGGGAGCAGAGTACACAAGTGGAAGAAAATGAATAGCTGGTACCTATTTCAGGAAATATTCCTATCCTAAATCAGTCACACAGCTATGTTGATGACCTTTAACACAAACTCTATTTATGTTAAGCAAAGAAAGCTTAGAAAATAGATTGCATGTATAAATTATTCCACAAATCCTTTATGAAATCTTCACTAACATGTTCTATTACACACATATAACTTGAAGAAAATTGAAATTAGATAATTTATTGTTAAATCCTTTAACAAATTCTCACTCACACTTCACTAGTTGCTGTAACTTATATTTTATAAGAAATTAACAAAGAAAAGATACACACCACACATTAGATGTTCCTTGAGTCACAAAATCCTCCAAAATGAAGCAAACAGGTTTTTCTATGTTTTTTAGTCTTCAGGTAGACTAACATCCAACCTGTAAATAGTATGTACAGGTGCTATATATAGCAAGAGAAGAACCAACTCAATCTCCCCTAAAAATAAGGAAACATTAATTCTAACATAACATATGTGTCAAAAGACATTACATCCTTATCCCCTCGAAATCTAATAGAAAGGATAGATGGAGAAAGAAGAAGAGAAGAATTCTGGGCTGGAATGCTGAGTGTATTGTCATGTTGCCCCTTTTTCAGCTGAATTTTCTCCTTGTGTCCTGGGTCTTTAATAACCATGTAGCTTCATTTAATAAGGTCTGCAACAACCTCATAACTACCTCTCACCATCACTTGTATTATCCATTTAGTTATGGGTTCTTATCCATCCTTAACTTGCTCGGAAAAACTTGCTAACAGGTGTCAAAATTCAGTTTAAACAAGTGTTTCCAGAAATTCTGGTAAAAACTTGTAACTGCACAAAATTTGGAATGCTATCGAAAATTTTGGTAGCACCCTGTTTCTTTTTCAAAATACACAGAAAAATACTGAAAATTATGTGCTGACTTGTATTCCATGACACCTAGGTTGTTGTTCAAAATTTATAACTGATTAGCAAAAAGGGATTATTACTAAAAACCTTTTTACCTTTCCTCTAAGTGTGCTACAGCTTCATCCAGTTTATCTAAATCAGTTTTTCTATCAGCAGCTGATGTTCTGGATCTGGTAGCTCTTGTAGTGGTCTCCTTGACAGGGTCTTTTTCCTCTTTAGCACCCTTATGTTTTTTTCTTCTTTTTGAGGGCTCTAAGGGATGTTCTGAAGGGTTCTTGTTCTTGATTTTATTCATCTATTTCTTTGGTTTCTCTGCCTTTGAACCTTAAGGTTTCTCTTCAATGTCAATAGGCTTGGCTTAAGAAGAGCCTTGTATTTCAGTCTACACTTATTTCTCTCTCTTGTGTGCCTTTTTCTCTTGCTAGCAATAGGTTTAGACTCCTCCTTCTTCTACTTGCGGCTGATGTCATAACCAACATCCTTAAGTAGTTCTTCATTTGATTGGGTAGGCTGATACTCCTTCTGCAACTTTTTCTAAATAGGTGCTTCTAGAATTTCCAGCAGCACCTGCGCTTTTGACTTATATGTTGTTTCAAACCTTCCTCTTTTGTCCCTGGTTTATACAATTGGAAATGGAGGAACAAGGGGTACTATCTTCATGGAATTGGGCTTGCTTGCTAAGGAGCTCTCTCCTTTTTCCACTTTTCTTTCAGTTTTACCTGCAGAAACTTTCTCTTTCTTACCTTTCTCAATATTTTCTTTCTGGGCCTTTTTTTTTTTTTTTAAAATGAGGGTTTAACTGTGGAACTGGAGGAGTAGGTACAGGTTGGCCTGCCCTATAGAACAGAAAGTGGTCCCAAGTCTAGTTTTTCTTCTTCAACTCTTATTGAACCACAACTTTTATCAAAGATTTATGGTACAAGCTGTACTCAAAAACATCATTATGGGTCTGAACCCTTGCTGACATCTTGGTCAGGATATTCAACAAGAAAAATGGCAGATTCAATGATCTCATCCCTACAATATGAAATAGAAACCTCATGTGATAGAGGAATACCACTGTATACCTTCTTTCACGTGTGAGGTATATCTTGATAATCTTGATTACCTCTACATAGTATTTTTTAAGGTAGTTTCTTGGGATGCCTTTTGCCCAATTTTGATCTCGGTGAGAATCCTTGAGGAAAATGTTGAGATCACCTCATGTGATAACTTGTCCCTTGAACCACCTTTCACCTTCTTGAGGAAGGTTAAAGGATTCTGCAATGGAGTCTTCAGAAACCTGCAAAGTGAGGCCATAAACTGTAGCCTCCTTTCCATTAAATGAATTATAAAACTCTAAGGAAACTCTTGAATGTGAGCTTCCCAATCTGGTGCAAAGAGGATACCATCCTACCTGTATAAACATAGTTCTCACCCTCGAATTAGCATCAACCAAATCTGCACCCTGTGGCTCTATTCGATTTATCTTACCACATGTTTTAGTCATATTCAGAAAAGTAATGACTATGTCTCCTACAGCTCATAGGTGGCAGAATAGGAGGTGTTTACCTTACAAGTGTGGCCTGTATTCTTATCTGGGATCTTGTCTGAAATCCAGACTCATTTTCCAACTATAACTCTCATCAAATTCGAAATCAGCAACTTAGACTTCAAATGATAAAAATTTTGTTTTTTAGGTGGTTTAAAACTAACTCTTGGTTCACCACCCCATGCAAATCACTCTCCATCATTAAAAATATTCATGGTCATGATGTGCACCATGTGAGACACCATCACCACCTTCAGTTGGTTGTGTTCTCCATATGGGATCTACAGATATCTTATGGAAAGTGTATTTGATGACACACAATCACCTCCGCAAACAGTGTTGTTGATTGGCCAAAATTTCCGGTAGTATTGTTGTGTGGCCAATAGAGCGATTATGAAGTGCTGTGTGATCACCATGATCTCTCTTACTCAACAAAACATGTACCTAAACATATGGATGACTGAATTTGTGTAGACATGCAAGATTGGCAACGGTTCGATCATTAATTTCAGATTGACACATGTGGCATAATGTATACAATGACTTGACTCAAACTAATTGAATGAAATACAACACCTCTCATTAGATATTAAAGGATTTAAAAAAATATTTGATGCATATTAACCCTACGACACGTGGTATGACTAAAGTAAATGTGTTTTTTCGCTTTATTTATATAAAAAAAAGAGTATGCTTCCGAAAATTTCGGCAGCATCGGAAATAAAAATAAAAATATAGAAACAGGAAATAACAGAGTGTCCGAAAGGCTAAAAAAAATTGGTGCTTCCAGAAATTCTGGTAGCACCTAAAAAAAAAAAAAAAAATTGAAAATTTTTGAACTTTGATCCTAAAATAAAACTATGGAATGGACTCATGACTTAGCAAGAAATTTTGCTAACACCCGGACTTCAAGTCAATATTGATAAAATATTTCACCCCTTTGAGTTGGTCCAGAAGGTCACCAATCCATGGGATTGGGTACCTATTCCGTACAATGATCTTGTTCAACACCCGATAGTCAATACAAAGTATCCAAGTCCCATCCTTCTTCTGCACCAATGCGATCGGGCTCCCATAGGGCGATGAACTTGGCCGGATGTGACCTTTATGCGACAACTACTAAATCTGCCTCTTGATTTCATCGTTATCTAGAATAGAGCATCGATAGATCGGTCCATTGGGAAGCGACGAACCTGGGGTCAGATCGATGGGGTGCTTGACCTGACAGTGCAAAGGCACCATTATGAGTGAGGTGAAGATGGCCCCATACTCCTCCACAACCTTGTTCATTTGTTGTTGTCATGCAAAGGAGCCCTTTCTAGAGGTCGTGGCCATAGTATTCTTCTTGCCCTGAGAGCTGATCATCAGGAAAACAAATTTCCCAGTTTTGGAAATGAGCTTACTGCATTTTTTTCAGTAACCAAAGAGATAGCGACAGGTGGTGGTACATCTAGTATCTTGTACAAATTATTTCCCAAAGTAACAATAACAATGCGAGGCCAGGACTCATACACAACATGTCGCTTCCAAAAGTATGGTTAGCCTAATAATACATCACAAACATCAAGAGGAGAAATGTCACATAATACCTCATCTGTGAAGGGTTTGATGTTATAGGGAAGGAAACATTGCTGGCTGACGCAGAGATCTCGTCCTTGGTGAAGCCACCTGATGGTGTATGGCTGTGGGTGTCATGTGGTTGGAAATCCCGACCGCTTCATGACCTCTGCTTAAATAAGGTTCTTTTGGCTCCCATTGTGGACAATGAACTATAGATGGGAACCCTTTACCCACATCTGGGAGTGGAAGAGACGCTCCTCCTCCTCTGTATTATATGGTTCCTCCTTCTGGATCTTTGTGGTGGAAACAATGGTGTTGGGCTTCGCATAGATAATCTGCTTCCCTTTTTCATTCCCCTTCTCGAGTTCTAATTCAGAGTCGGAGCATGCATTTGATTCATAAGCCTTCATCTCGGCCACCAGTGATTCGAATGGAAAATGGTCTACACCCATGGTATTCATCCACCCATGGGATTTATCCACCCATGGATATATGTCACTTACAATACCGTGGGTGGATAAATACCATGGGTGGATGAATACCATGGGTATAGGCCATTTTCCATTCAGATCATTAATGATCCAGGTGGATATTGGTGGCCACCTACCTATTCCACTTGGGGCCCCACCATTGTTTCTTTCAGTTTTTTTCAGTTTCCTTAATTGTAGCACAGTTTACTATTTTTAGTAGTTTTTCGGGTCCTGAACTTCCAGAGCTGTTTTGAGGCCCTAAATGACGTTTTTTGGAAATTCCAGGAGCAACATGGAATTTCTTCCGATGTTGCTCACATGAAAAGTTGTATTCCTCATATATATATTTCTAACGAGGTATTGTGCGCATCAAACAAATATTGTATGCCAAAGTTACGTCCCCGGGAAGATTGATGTACCAATTTGCCCAAACAGAGCCCATAGTTTTGGCACTTCATCTCCTAGGGTTAGGTTTTTGGATGTTTAGGGTTTTCCATTAATCACAAATAATTGAAATATGCTTACAGACATAATGGATATAAACTAGCTAGGGCGCTAGTAGCTTATCTCTGAGAACAGATGTGGTAGCTATAGACCTCTGAACTATGTTAAAATGAGGCTCGAGGGCCTATTTATTATTGAGAAACAATGGAAAACCCTAAACATCCAAAAAACTAACCCTAGGAGATGAAGCGCCAAAACTATGGGTCTCTTTTGGGTAAATTGACACATCAATCTTCCCGGGGACGTAACTTTGGCATACAATCTCTGTTTGATGCGAACAATACCTCGTTAGAAACATATATTCAAGGAATAAAATTTTTTATGTGAGAAACATAGAATAAACTGAAGTTCTGCTCTCAATACTCTAAAAAACATCGCTTTAGGGCCTCAAAACGACTCCTAATTTTAGGACCCGAAAACTAAAAATAGTAACCCAAGCAATTACAGAAACCGAAAAAAAAATGAAAGAAACAATGGCAAGGCCCCAAGTTGAATAGGCAAGTGGCCACCAATATCCACCTGGATCAAACACAAGGTCTAAGGTGGAAACCCAAAGGGAGAAAACCGCCATCTACTTATGCCCTCCTTCATCTTCTTTTCATTAATCAAAATATTCTTTTAAATATGCACTCGCCACCACCAGTGTGCAAGCCACAAATTTACAATCACACGAGAAAAACTTGCTTCAGGCCACTACCTGGCAGAAGGTTCCACTTCCTAAACTTTGTATACCACCATCCACTAGAAGCCACTACTTCCACAAATTTTCAGGCCCCCACCTGTTGGATGCCTGAACACACAATATTTTATCTAGCCACCATTGGACGAAAGATACTACTCCCAAGTTCTTAGGCCACTACCTAAAGGATATCACTACTTTTAGAAACCAGGAAAATACTGAGAGGGGGGGGGGTGTGAATCAGTATTGTGTGAATTTTAAAACTTTCTTTCACTATTAGAGAATAATAGGACACCAATAAACACTTTAGAAACAATTCATATGAGCATCACAAGAATCAATACAAGAAGTACAAATAACACACAGATTCTTCAAAATTTTCATAAAGGAAAGCTTCAAATTTATATTACAAATTTCTATGGCTATAACCAAAAGGAAGCTACTACTCCCTAATTTATTAGCTGCTATTGAAAACAACTACATCCCCTAGTTTATCAATTAACATTGAAAGGAGAAACCCCTAGTTTATCATTCATTGTTGAAAGAATCTATGACCCCTAATTTTTTACCAACCACTACTAGAAGGAGATACAACCCCTAATCTGTAAGCTACCACTTGCTTGACCTCCTTGATTCATCTTTCATATCATTTTCAAACTCAAATCATGAAGGCCACTGCCTTTCATAAAGAAAATAAATTCTTACGTCAATCACTCACCCCAAACACAATAAAATCACCTTCAACAATCTTTGATTATTGATCAATCTATCATATACACCAGTAGTACCAATATAAAACACCTATAAAAAACATATCTTCTTACAATTTCTATTATGCTTGTATGGAAATTGAGCTAATATTTTTAGTTTTTGAAATTTTAGTTAAGTTCAAGTCTTATTCATGTATAAAATCTTATTTTTGCATATCTCCCACTTCTTTCAAACCTTTTGAATGTGATCTTGACAACTTCAAACTCTACTATGTTGTATCTGTAAAAAAAAGTTAGTTAAACTGTCCAAATCTGCAATTATGGAATTTTACAAGTTTTAGTAGAGCTTCACTAAATTTGGCACACCACCAAATTTGGAAAATTTTCCAAATATACCACCAAATATAGTAATTTCCACCAAATTCACCAACTGCCACTTAGTTTTGGCAAAATCGTTCGCCAACATTAGAAAATTGTTGGATATGGAATATTATACCAAATATTCCACCGATTGTTGGTGTTCTTCACTGAATTTTGGAAGCCTTTCTTGTTAGCGCCTTCACCCATACAACCCAGAGCTATGACTAAGCTCCAAAAAGGTTGGGTATTTACCAAATTTCATTCTTTTCCAACCAAAATTTATTAACACTAAAAAAACATCACAAAAAAAATATCTGGGCACAACTTTAAACATTGGCTGGGAGGTCAAAGCTAAAATTGATTTACAACTTGATGTCCCTACATTAGCCTCTGACTAGTCTGGAAGCCTAACTAGCTTGCAGTCCTGACCTCAGCTCAATTTTCATATTTTTTCCGAGAAACAAATACAAAAAAAAACTTCACCGATCACGACCTTTGACCCAACTTTCTAGGTTCTACCACATAATCATGTTGATGTCATCCTTACATCATCTATGCCATGTGGTGGCTCCTGAGTGGTGCCATGTTTCACTCAGATTTGGCCCACATGGCCACCTAAAAATTCCAAATCAACATGCCATTTGTCCTCGATTTGTACTGCCACAACACCTGTGATTCCATAATTTTGATGTCATGTGCCACTATAGCTCCACCTATGTGTCCATGTCACCTTTTTCAGCCAATACTATTATGCCATGTATCTTCTTCTAATTGGTCCACGTTTTCAACTTGTATGGCTAATGAGGGGTCTCGCACTTTGGATTTTCATTGAATTTCTTTATAAAATTAAAAATAAACCATAACAAGTTGGGGGTCAGGGGTCGGAGAATTTTATTTGTTGCGTACCTTACTCTTGCTCTCGAATTTCGACTAGACTGAAGTCCCCACTAGGTACCACGTGGTCGAGGGCCATGGCTCGAAGCTTATTTATTTTTGCTATCCACCTACACTTGCTCCCCAAATTCGACTATTCTTGATGGCCCAATTCACTGAAGGCTCAACTAGGTTGGGGGTCGAAGCATATCAAGGCCCGAATTGTAACCGTTCTGACCTGGAAACTTGATTGTTTTGACTCTTTTCACCTCTTTAAGTCCTGAACTTTGACCTGCAATAAAGTCTTATCCAAGAATATCTTTTCATACTTCAATATACCGTTGGAAAGATAATTTATAACTCTACACATCTGAGTAGTTTCTAAGTGCACTTGAGATTATTTGTGATCCTAAAAATGGCTTCAAAGTATTTGTTCATTTATCAATCTTCTTGCAACCATCATTTCATTTTCCATCAATTTTACATCAATTACAACTTATTTCTAACATTCTCTCCTTTTTGCATTGATGGAAACACCTAAAACACAATAACAACAAGGTGCACTTTTTTTCTTCTCTTAATTCTCCTTCTTTGGGTATTACACCCACTTTGGTGTAATTCTCCCCCTTTGACATCAATAGAAAAGAAAACAATATGCTCCCCTTACAACTTAGCTCCCCTTGTCTTGTTTATTCCGTGGACCTGACAACTTTCTATTAATATGATAAGTGATTGTTGGTTTCCTTTCTTCCTCTTGAGGAAGATATAGTGGAGGGAGGTAAGGGGAACTACTCCAAATATTTTCCATAAGTACTAAAATTTATCACTTAGGAGAGGTTTGTCAAATATATTAGCTACATGCTCGTTTGTAGGTGCATACTCCAACTTGAATTGTTTTTTTCAACTTGTTCTCTAAGGAAGTGATACTTGTTTGGAATATGCTTTGTCTTTGAATGGAACATTGGATTGTTGGACATGTTGATTGAAATTTTATTATCATGGATGATTGGGATAGGTTGATCATATAATACTTGTACATATTGTAAAATTTTCTTCATCCATAAAAGTTGAGTGCAACATGATGTTGTTGCTATATATTATGCTTCAATAATAGAGAGAGAAATTGAAGCTTACTTCTTGCTTAACCATGAAACAAGACATGCACCAAGAAATAAAGCACCACCACTAGTGCTCTTTTGATCATCTACACCACCTGCCCAATCAACATCAATAAAAATAGTCAATAAAGTCCATAGTACATTGTGGCTCTTAGATATATGAGAATCATCTTTGATTCTAGGAGATGATTGTGTCTGAGGGCTGCTTGAAATCATCCAATGATATTAACTTCATGCATGATGTATGATCTTGAAGCTATCAAATATAAGAGGTTTCCAATAATATATATGTATAAATTTTTATCTACATTTGGTGATTCATCAACCTTACTAAGCTTGCAACCTGTAATCATTGGAGCACTTACCAAAGAACATTGCTCCATGCAAAATTTATTTAAAACTTCCTTGAGGTAATTTCCTTGGGAGATTAAAATTCCTTTTGAAGATTGTGAAATATGCAAAACAAGGAAATGAGAAAGTTCTCCAAGCATAAACATCTCAAACTCGGCCTTCATATCAACTTCAAATTGGAAAGTTAAAGAATCTTAATCATTGGAAAAAATAATATCATCAACATAGAAAACCACCACAAATAATTTTCAATTATTATATTTCAAATATAGATTACTGTCAGCTACACCTATTTTAAAACCACACTTGAGTAAATAATTATCCAACTTGGAATATTAATCCCGTGGGGCTTGATAAAGACCATACAAGGCTTTTTTCAACTTGCAAACATAATGAGGCTTATCTGATAGTTGAAGACCATCAGGTTGTTCAATGTAGACTTCTTCTTGTAATTCTGGATTTAAAAAGGAAGATTTGACATCCATCTGACATTTCTAGAATTTATTGAAACTAAAAAAAGCCAAAACCATGTGTATTGCCTCTAATGAAGAAATTAGGAGCAAAGGTTTCATCAAAATATAAACCTGAAATTTGTGTATAACTTTTGAAAACTAACCTTGCTTTGTTTCTTACCACTTCACAATGTTCATTCAATTTGTTCCTGAAGACCCATTTAGTGCCAATCACATTCTTGTTTGTTGGTATTGGAAGAAGCTCCCATGAGCCTGATTTTTCTCAATCTGATCAATATCCTCATTTCATGGCCTTTAACCAATTGTCATCTTGTCTAGCCTACGTAAAATTATTTGGTTCCAATATAGATAACATGGCTACATGTGCTTGAGTAAGTGGATTCAATAGTATTCTTCTTGTCTGCACCCTAAATTTAAGTCACCAACAATTTGGTCAGTTGGGTGATGTTTTTGCGCATACCTTGCAGGATATTTGGATTGTGAACTAAGGGGTCCTTTAGTGTCTTCAAATGAAAATGGATCACCATCCTTCTCATCATTGTGGACTAGATCATTGGAGCTGATATTTACTCGTTGATTGCCTTCAAAATAAATATGTTCATAAAATTTAAAATCAATGCAATCAACTATCCTCTTTGTATTTTTTTGTAGCATTTATAGCCCTTGTAATTCTGAGAGTATCCAAGAAAAATACCTTCATTAGCTCTTGCATCAAACATACCAAGTTTTTCATTGTTCCTTTTGATATAAAGCTTACTTTCAAACACTTTAAAATGCTTCATTGTCACAGGTTTTTCATACCAAAGATCATATGGATTTTTATCATTGTTTGGTCTGAAGTGTGCTTTGTTTAGAATCACCACAATTTTGTGAATGGCTTCATGCCAAAATCTCTGATGATTATTCCTTTCTCCCATCATGGCTCAGGCCAACTGTTGAACTAATCTATTAGCTCTCTCTGCTACACCATTCCATTGTGGAGTCTTTTCTATGGTAAACTGCCTTTTGATGCCATGTTGTTTGAAAAAATCACCAAACACATTTGAAGTAAAATCACCTCAATTATCATACCTTATGCACTTTATTTTACATTCTATATATTTTTTAGCCATGGCCTAAAATTTATTAAACTTTTCAAAAGCCTCTGATTTATTTCTTAATAATGCTACCCAAATCATTATGCTAAAATCATCAATCATAAGCATGAAATAAAGTTTATCTGAAGGTGTATGAGTTCTTGAAGGACCAAACAAGTCCATATGTAGTAATTTCATTGGCCCATTTTATGAGTTCTCCTTGGACTTGAATGGTATTCACTCTTGTTTACCAATTTGACATGACTTGAAAATAGTATTCTCAAGCTTTGAAAGCTTTAGTGGATCTCTAACATTATTCTTTCCAAATTTCACAATCTAATCAAAGTTCAAATGTCCAATTATTTTATGCCACAACCAGATCTCATCAATCTTTGACAAACATCAACTATTTGTCTTCTCTTTTAGCACATAGACATTATTGTATAGTCTAACAACTTGAACTACTTTTTTTTTGTGCCTGCAAACTTGATTTGACAATTTGTAGCTTTAAACAACACATCATAGTGTTGGTCACACATCTGGGATGCGCGGAGTAAATTATGCTTAAACCCATCAACAAACAACCCATCCTTATCTTTACCTATACCATTTTCTAGGTTTACAATTCCTCTACCCAAAATCTTACTAGGTGCATTATTTCCAAATGTCCCATTGCGTTTGTCAACTAGTTTCCAAGACAAGAACTTGATTTCATCACCTGACATGTGCCTGGAATAGCCACTTTTCACATACCAATGGCTTCCATCATTCTAAGAATATAGAAAATTATTTTAGTTATTTGTGCTTTATTTTTCCTTCCATACATTGGGTTTTTGGTTTGATTGTTTTATAATTGGATCAGGCCTTTTATTCCTAAGTTTGAAATAAACTACTCTATGGTGAAAATTATGACAGACATAACATTGATCAAATTGTTCAAAGGAGAGAATGAATTGTTGTACCTGGGTTTGGTCATCCTTTGCCTAACATATTGATTATTTTAAAATAAATCTTCCAGGAAATCACATGAGAAATTTTGGAACCGACGCATTTCGAACTACTGACTGTAGTTCATCATCAGGATACTGAAGACTGGCTGATCTGACTATTCAATTTTATAATAGGCAGAGAGAAGCAACAATCGGAACCCAAGGAAAAATTATAGATGTTAAAAACGGTAAAAAATACAAATAAATAAATAAAAATAAAATAAAACTCAAAATAAAAATACAAAAATCCCATTCTAAGGTAATAAAATAATAAAATAAATACCAAGTCAAATAAAAATACTTACAAACTAGCCATAATGATAAAAATAAAGATTAAGTCACCAAAAAAAATAAAAAAATCAATAAATAAATAAATAAAATAAAATAAAATCCTCTCTAAAATAATAAAATAATAATATAAGGACCATGTCAAATAAAAATAAATAAAGTCCTCAAACTTAAAACTAACCAAATAGCCTAAAACCTAACAATAAATATTAAGTAAAAAAAAAACAAAAAAAAAAAACAAAACAAAAACAAAAACCTTAAAAAGAAAAACTAGATAAATAGATAAAGTTTGAGGACTTTATTTATTTTTATTTGACATGGTCCTTATTTTATTACTTTAGAGGGGATTTTATTTTTTTTTATTTTTTTATTTTTTTATTTTTTATTTTTTTTACTTAATATTTATTTTTTTATTTTTTATTTTTTTTACTTAATATTTATTTTTATGTTTATGGCTAGTTTGTAAGTATTTTTATTTGACTCGGTCTTTATTTCATTATTTTATTACCCTAGGATGGGATTTATATTTTTATTTTGAGTTTTATTTTGTTTGTATTTATTTATTTCTTTCTTTTTATTTTTGACCGATTCTAGCATCTATAATTTTTCCTTGGGTTCTGACCGTTGCTTCTCTCTGCCTGTTTTAAAATTGGATAGTCGGATCAGCCAGTATTTAGTATCCTGATGATGAACTACAGTCAGTAGTTCGAAATGCGTCGGTTCCAAAATTTCTCATGTGATTTCTCGGAAGATTTATTTTAATATGATATGGATCACAGAAGCTTGCACTCTCAAATATTGATTATTTGGCTGATAATTTCTTCTTCGTTAGCTAAGTTTTCTAAATGAAAAATTCACACTGCAATTTGTTGCATTTTTCCCATAATTTATACAAGTAAAGCAGTAGCCTGGAAATATGTCTTCATACCTAGAAAAATATCAATTTCTAAAGGTTGGTTGACTTGTTCTCTATTAAATTCGATTTTCTTCTCCTTTGCTATTTGAATTTTGTTGAATCGTATATATCCTTTTTTTTGCAACATTTGATTTGTCTTTGGCTATAGATTGAACTGTGTGCTCCCTTTTTCTTTTTTTTGGTGCATTGCATCACTTGGATGTTGCATTGTCTCCAATTTTTGCTACTTCAACAAAAGTGATTTCCTTATTGCACTTTAAATCTGTTGTTGAGCTCAACTGGACCTCAAATCCAAGACCAATTATTTCATTGGAGACTCTTTATAATTAAGTGAACACATTTAAGCTTTCAGTACCTTTTCCAAATTTCTCATTAAATTTCAACTGGGTATTAGCTTTTCAAACTATTTTCTCATAAAAATATATTTTCCTTCAAGCCTTTCACATGCTTGATTTTTCTCACTGGCCTGCAGATTTCGAATTTCTTGAATCTTCACACCTTATTCAACATGCAGGAGCAAAGGTTCTATAGCTTCATATTTTTCCTCAATCAACAATTCTTTCTATTTTCTATTTTTCTTCCTCATCCTATGAATTTCTTCAAGACCACTGACCAACTCACCTTCTAAGTCAACCTCGAACTTTTCTTCCTCGGAATCAACAAATTATGCTTCCAAGTTGTCTATGACCATGAGCATAAATTCCTTTGAGCTTTCATAATATTTTTCCTCATATGAGGTTGGTTACCTTCACTTTCTGTAGAGCTAAAATATTGGGTGTAGAAGCCTTTCTTTTTAGCCTTATTTCTATCCTTGAACACTTTTCTAAGCTTCTCTCTATGGTCATATTGTTTCTTCTTCTTTTCATGACACTTGGAAGCATAGTGACCTACTTTACCAAAGTTAAAGCACTTGAAAGTTGGCTTACATTTGTACTTTCCTGAGCCTCTCTTAAGCCTCCTCACAAAATTAGCTTCGTCTTCATTTGATTCACAACATGAATCATCATGTTCTTCCTTAGGCTTCTTATCTACCTTGAAGGCTAAATCATTTGTTGTTGGCTTGCCATTATAAATTATCATCTCATAGGAAGTAAGAGTGCCAAGAAGTTAATCCAAAGCGATTGTCTTCAAATCTGTCAACTCCTCTATGTTCAAAACTCTATAATTAAATATATAAGGGAGATATCTCAACATATTTTGAACTACAACACACTCTTTCAAATCTTCATCAATACCTATTGTAGTGTTCACAACCTCATCAACTCTAAGAAATTATTTAGAAATATCTTCATCATCGTGCATCTTTAAAGATTAAAATTGTATTCTAAAACCTTGAATTTTGATTTCTTTACCTTGTTGTCACCTTCATAGTAGCTACTCATCTTGTACCAAATAGCTTTTGCAGTAGTGCAATCCATGACCTTGACGAATTCTGATTCAGGGAGGCCAGCTAGAAAATCATTCATGGCTTTAACATTGCATGTAAACTCCATATTTTGATCTCTAGTAAGCAAGGCTTGGGGATTTTTATATTATTCTTCCACTGCATCCCATACATCAACACCAAGTGATTGAATATATGTTTTCATCCTTACCTTCCAAAACACATTGTTTTTTCCATTGAACATAGGTGTCCTATTGGTGTATCTCCTTCCTAGTTTGTCATGGTCCTTGATCTTTCTTCCAATTGTTAAATTGATTCTAAAGTAACATGGTGGCTCTGATACTATTTTTTAGAAACCAGGACAATACTGAGAGGGGGGTGAATCAATATTCTGTGAATTTTAAAATTTTCTTTCACTAGTAAATAATATTAGGACACCAATAAACACTTCAAAAACAATTCATGTGAGCATCATAAGAATCAATACAAGAAGGAAAAATATCACACATAGATTCTTCAAAATTTTATTTATTTACTTTCATAAAGAAAAGCTTCAACTTGTTGTTACAAATTTCTCTGGCTACAACCAAAAGGAAGAAACTACTCCCTAATTTATCAACTATTATTGAAAGGAGCTACAACCCCTAATGGTTTACCATCCACTATTAGAAAGAGCTACAACCCCTGACTGCAATCTACCACTTGCTTAGCCTCCTTGATTCATCTTTCATACGATTTTCAATTTCAAATCATGAAGGCCACTAATTTTCATAAAACAAATAAATTTCTACCTCAATCACTCACCCCAAACACCATAAAATCACCTTCAACAATATTTGATTATTGATAAATCCACGATATAAACCAACAACACCAATATCATCCACCTCTAAAAGACATATCTTCTTGCAAATTTGATTATGCTTATATAGAAATTGAGTTGATAGTTTTATTTTTTGAAATTTTAGTTAAGTTCAACTCTTCTTCATGCATAAAACCTTATTTTTTCATATCTCCCACTTCTATTAGGTCGTCTGAATGTGATCTTGAAGTATTCAAACTCTATTCTCTTGTCTCTGTAAGAAAATCTGAGTTAAACTGTCCAAACTTTCAATTTTGGAATTTTACAGGTTTTAGCAATGCTTTTCTAAATTTGGTGCACCACCAGATTTGGAATATTTTCCAAGTACTTTCCACCAAATTCACCAACTGCAACTTAGTTGTGGCTAAATTTTTCATTGACTTTAGAAAACTGTCGGATATGGAATATTCTTCCAAACATTCTACTGATTGTTGTTGTTCTTCGCTGACTGTTGAAGAGTCTGCATGTTAGCACATTCACCCATACAACCTAGAGTTGTGACGAAGCTCCAATAAGATCGAGGATTTACCAAATTTCATTCTTTGCTGACCAAAATTACTTAACACTGAAAAAACACCGCAAAAAAAATCTCTAGGCATGACTTTCCATGTTGGTCGAGAGGTCAAAGGTCAGAGGCTAACACATTTTCTAAGTGCACTCGAGATAATCTGTGATAATGAAAATGGATCCAAAGTATTTATTCCTTTATCAATCTACTTGCAACCATATTTTCCTTTTCCACAATGACAACTTATTTTTAATATCTACACCTTGAATCTGCAAGCCACCACTTGCTATCACGGAAGGCCCCAAGCTTCAAGCACCTTTATGGACCATGTTTCGGCCTATGATCCACCTGAATCAATACAAATACCCTGGGATATGTTTCATCCCATTTTAAAACTAGACCCAAATGGACTCTATCACTCATACAATTGAATACAATAAATCTCTGCAACTCAAATAGCTACTCACAATCAATTTTCCCTCAACAATAAATCAGTGACATCAATACATCAATCAATATTTGTTCTCAAGACACCTCATGAACTCATGACTCACAACAACATATATTACCTTAATAAATAAACATCACTAGTAGCATACATACAACCCAATGAATCAATAATACAAAACCCTCTCAATATGTCAAGCACTTTGGCCTCATAAGACATGGCAGACATATAGACATGACTATACAAAGTTAAACATCTAAAAAAAAATGCACTAGCAACCCTTTTTTAATTTAACTCCTGCAACAACAGAATTAACCATGAGAAATGCAATAATTAAACTCTATCAATTCATCACTCAACCCTTGAAAACAAAGACATCAGCTACCACTGTGATCAAATCGCATTGTACAGGTGTATACATCAGCCATGTGAACTCCTATGGTACTCTACATTAAAAATTTATCAATACAATAGAAAATTCATTATGGTATGCATAATACACACAACTATAGGTATACTATTAGCTTTGTCCTTTTGCGCACAGGTATCTATGGAAACTACACACTTGATCAATTATTTCACCATTAAATTGATCACCTCCTAGAGTATATTATGTGCACAAGACTCAATGCTCTGCCATCACACAAACATCTGCCTAAGTAAAAAAAACACTCGATCAAACCTTTGTCTAGTGCTCAAATAAACCACGCATATATTCACAGATCTTACCTCAACAAACTATCTATCGCTCAAACTCTTGTGCAACACACATCAACACACTTTTCTTTGTGAAAATCCCATGTGCATTCTAATCATCGACTCTCTTACATTATAACCTCTGCATTTAATCTCAACAAGGAGTATATATCCATGAAAATCACAATAGACCAAATCCAATGATGATCAATTCAATCCACTACCACCATTAACTTAAACCAGTGAACATACTATGTTCATATCAGATCAATGATCCATCATACTTAGAGCCTCTCACGCGATTAATTAAATCGATCACTAAGTTGCTCCACTACAAGGATCATTAATGCATATCACAACTAGAAGACATCATCAATCCACTAAAATAATTACATGGAATGCTAATATATTCCATAATGATCTAGATCGAAATGATTAGTGAATGCATAAACTCTTATTTTTTCATATCTCCCAATTCTGTCAAGTCTTCTTAATGTGACCTTGAATTATTAAAAATATAGACTTGTCTCTGTATGAAAATATGAGTTAAACTATCCAAATTTGAAATTTTGGAATTTTACAGGTTTTAGCAGAGCTTTTATAAATTTGTTGCACCACCAGATTTGGAAAATTTACCAAATATAATAATTTTCTCCAAATACACCATGTACGACTTAGTTGTGGCTAAATTGTTCGACGACTTTAGAAAATGGTCGGGTATGGTATATTCTACCAAATATTTCATTGACTATTGGTGTTCCTCATCGACCACTAGAGGGACATTCCTGTTAGCACCTTCATCCATACAACCTACAGTTGTGACCAAACTCCAGTAAGGTTAGGGATTTAACAAATTTCATTCTTCACTGACCAAAATTCATTAACACTAAAAAAACACCGCAAAAAAAATATCTAGGCACAAATTTCCACATTGGTCAGGAGGTCAGAGGTCAGAGGTCAATGCATTTTACAACTTTATGTCCCATCATTAGCCTCCTATTGGTTTAGAACCCTGAATGGCCTGCAGTCCCTACCTTGTCCCAATTTTAAAAATTTTCGTTGAAAACTAAATACATAGAAAAAATTCATTGATCATGACCTCTGACCTGACTTTAGAGGTTCTGCCAGATCATCCTATTGACATCATCCTTGTGTAATCCATGCCATGTGGTGGCTCCTGAGTGGTGCCACATGTCACTCATATTTGACCCATTTGGCCACCCAAAAATTCCTATGAATACATCATGTTGATGTCATGTACCTCCATGGATCCACCTGTGCATCCACGTCAGCTCCATTGGCCAATATAATTATGCCATGTGGCTTCTTCTGGTTGGTCCATGTTTTCAACTTGTACAACTGATAAGGGGTCTTGTGCTTTGGTTTTTCATTGAATTTATTTATAAAATTAAAAAGAAACCAGAACAGGTCGAGGGTTAGGGGTTGGAGAATTTTATTTGTTGCAAACCTTTCTCTTGCTCTCGACTTCCAACTAGACTGAAGTCCTGACTAGGTCCCACATGGTCAAGGGTCAGGGGTAGAAACATATTTTTTTTTTTTTGTGAATTTTCACTTTCTCTCGAACTCCGACTAGGCTTGATGGCCCGACACACCGAAGGCTCGACTAGGTCGGGGGTCAGAGTGTATCAAGGCCTGACTTGGAACCTTTTCAACCTAGAAACTTGATTGTTTTGACTATTTTCACCTCTTTAACTCTTGAAATTTGACCTGAAATAACTTTTGATCAAGGAAGCCTTTTTCAAACTTCAATATATCATTGGAAATATCTTTCGTATCTCTATCCATATGAGTAATTTCTAAGTGCACTTGAGATTATATGTGATAATGAAAATGGATCCAAAGCATTTGTTCCTTTATCAATGTTCTTGCAACCATATTTTCCTTTTTCATCAAAGAAAAATTATTTTTAACGGCTACAACTTGAATCTACAAGCCACCACTTGCTATCACTAAAGGACACAACCTTCAAGCTCCTTTGTGGACCATGTTTCACAATGTTTTAGACTAGGATCCACCTGAATCAATACAAATATCATGGGTCAAATTTCATCTCATTTTTAGACTAGACCCAAATATACTATTTCTTATACAACTAAATACAAAAAATATTCGCAACTTAAATAGCCACTCATGATCAATCTACCCTCAAAAATACAGCAACGACATCAATACATCAATAAATATTTGTTCTCAATACACCTTGTGTACTCATGACTCACAAAAAAATATCTTCCCTCAATACATAAACATCACTAACATCATACATACAACCCAACTAATCAATAATACAAAACCATTTCAATATTTCAAGCATTATGGCCTCACAAGACATGGAAAACATATAAAATCAACATTACTATAAAAGCTAGACATCTAACAGTAATGCACCAGTAACCCTTTTATGATTTAACCTTGACAACAACACAATTAGCCATGAGAAATACAATAAATAAACTATGTCCACTCATCACTCAACCTTTGAAAAAAAACACATTAGTTTCCACTCTGATATCGCACTCTATAGGTGTATAAATCATCCATGTGAACTCCTCTGGTACTCTGCATTAAGAATATGTCAATGCACTAGCAAATTCATCATGGTATGCACACTATACACTACTACAGGTATAATTATCTTTTTCCTTGTGTGCTCATGTATCTCTGGAAATTGCACACTTGATCAATTGTTTCAACATTGAATTGATCACCTCTTAGAGTATATTATGTGCACAAAACTCAATCCTATACCATCGCACTAACATTTTCCTAAGTAAAAAACACTCAATCGAACCTTTGTGTGATTCTGAAATAAACCATGCATACATTCACATATCTTACATCATCGAACTATCTATCGCTCAAAATCTTCAGCAACACACATCAACACACTTTTCTTTTTGCACAACCCATCTTAATTCTATCCATCAACTCTCTTACAATTTAACCTCTACATCGGACGAAAATAAGGAGTAGATATCCACACTGAGCACAATAGAACAAATCCAATGATGATCAATTCAATCCACTACAACCATTAACTCAAACCAATGACCTTACTATGTCCATATAAAATCAAAGATCCATCACACTTGGAGCCTCTCATGTGATTAATGCAATCGATCACTAAGTCGTTCCACTACTAGGCTCATTAATGTGTCTCATACTAGAATTCAAGATCATTCCACTACAACAATTACATGGAATGTTAATGTGTTCCACAATGATCTAGATCGACATGATTAGTGTATTCCAGAACTTGGAAGAGAAAATAAATCCATTGCCATGATCACATGAAATTTAATGCTTTTACATTCCTTTGGAGACCAATTTCAAACATAATCATTGTGCACCAGGTCAACATTCCCTCAATCAAACTTTCCAAATGATCCCTTGGGAAAATCCATGGTTGATGCTCATGGAATTTCCATGGTTGATGCTCATGGAATTCCCTTTTGCATCCTACAGGCACAAAAATAGGTTATTCATGTTGAATCTTAGTTGCAAATGTGGATTTCCAAAGAAAATATGGCCTACCTTTCTTAAAAATGTTTGTTTACTGACCATAAGGCGTTCATACACTTAATGATGGAAAATTAAAGTATAATGTAACACCCTCCTCCCACTTTTACCCAAGCCAACTGGTCCACCAGGGTAAACATGTGACGAAGAGTTACTATGATGTGATTCAAGTCACCATGTGTAGTTAAGGAAGCAGAACCGACAAAACAATTCCAATATGACCTTCCTCAGGAGCTACAAAACATTCAGTTGACAACCAACACTTCCAAGTGCCTAAATACTAAGAAAACTTGTCATTTTGTTAAGCTAGACCCCCAGCCTCTCCCATGACAAGCCATGCATGCTACTAAAACCCTTTGGTCGCTCCCACAACAAGACTTGCCAAAGACTGTGGCATTTTTCAGGAAGTTCTAAGCCACCGACCCTAGATATTGTGCCCCTTTTTTAGGGCTAGGACTTAGGCCTCTTCCCAAAGATTCATGGAACTTCCAAAAATGATAAATAACCATGAATTCAGGCTATTAATGTAAACACTTTAACAAGTTATTGAACTGAACCCTACTAGCCATGACAGGAATTTCGTCAAACATATCACAAACATGTAATCTACATGTCATGACAACATATCTCAACATAGGGGTCTCATACTTATCTGAGATTCATCAAAAATAATTTATACCTTATCACAATAGTTTCAGTATCATCTATATGCCATATATTCATTCACATTTCATATACTAATCAAATCATGATGAGATCCATGACCAAAGTCTGTTATAAACCATGCTTATAACCAACATATAACAACCAAAATAATAAGAATAGAACATGCATAAAAACCACATACTAACAAGTACATTTACACATGAAATACAAAAGGAAAAGTATTTCTTATTAATGTATGCATAAGCCACCCAAGTCAGGGAATTCCATGAATCACCCGACCTTAGATTGGGTTGAAGCAAATATTTCTTTCAGCTAATCACCCCAGTGCCATATTCCAAGCATGAATGTGGGACTCACAACAGAACCAATCAAGGTTTCCTCAGGATTTACCGTATATCCCACTAAGGGATTCTTAGGCCCAAAACCCTCATCAATACAACCAGGATTTACCACAATCCCACCAAATCACTAGGCCCTAAACAAGTATGGATGCCTCTGGATCTCTCCACCTAAAATTTGAGGAATTTGTCTGTATCAACCTCTTAGCTCTACCATGTATCCTGCCATTACTGTTCAAGGTATTCCTAGGCCCAATCAAGGGTATTCAAAACCATTATTTACTATATATCCCACCTTGATATTCCTAGGCCTTGGGATTAATCCTGAGTCCACCCCACTCATATTTGAATCCATCCATCAATCGATCTCAACCAACACATGATAATCCCATCACACCATGGCTATCTGGAAACGGCAAGGCAAAGCTGAAAACCATTGTCACACCTAGAAAGACCTATTTCAATTATAATAAGAGAACCAAAAACACATATGAATGTACCATGCATGCCTAAACTAGCAAGGAAATCATGCATGCAACTCGACACCTGCAATTAATTTCGTTGTATTCTCTATCATGATCTTCCTTGCTTGATATTTGCTTCCATTTGCTTTATTTTCCTTCATTTGCCTCCTTTCCTCCAATGCTAGAGTGCTCCAAGAATGCCCTAAGTGTCCAAGAGTATGAGAGATAGAATAGAGAAAGATCTCCAAAACTGAACTGAAAAAAGGTTGTGAACTAATCCTTATAAGACTTTTTATTATTGAGGTCTCTATTTTATTTAATTTCCAATTATTTCCTTCATTTTCCTCCTCACATGAAACCTGTGAACTTTCACCTTATTTTTCTCCTAATTTCTTTATTTTCATAAATAAAATTCCAATTAATGCCCTTTGCCTTTCCAAATCCTTTTCCTTTTCCAATTTCCTTGTCCATAATAAACCAAATGAACACCCACACTAGGATGTTTTTCCCAACATTCTGCTTGGAATAAGTGTCCCATGACCCTGGTTATTATTTTTCTTTTATTAACTTTATTACATGGAATTTTGACCAAGTTTGTTATAAGAACCTCCCCCTTGGGGGAAAACCATCCTCAGTGTTCTATGACACCTATGACGAGAAAACCGTTGAAATAAAACATACTTGCCATGGATATTTATAACCGAGCTCGATACAGTATTTACAATGATCAACCTGCTAAGAAGCAAACCAACATGATTACATAACAACATGACAACCATAACGACATGACACCCATACCACTTATTAGAGCTTTATAACACATCTCATGGTCGTATTTACATCCATATACATGTATACATATACCAAAACATCACACCAAAACACATGCCAAAACATTTTTTCAACCAACGAATAAAGAAGGACACATAGCCTACATCTGATCAACCATCTCCCATGTAGCTTCATCGGGCCCAAAGTGCTTCCACTGTAATTTAACCTGCTAGATTGCTCGGTTCCAGAGCATGGGCATATTTCTCTGCAAAATATGCTGAGGTTCTGACTGGAATTGTCCTTATGGTTCCACCTGCAATATCAACCATTCAATCACATGATCAACATATTTAACATACTTCTTCATAAATGACACATGGAAAACATCATGGGCGTTCATTGTCGTAGGAATTGCAAGTCAACATGCTACTGGTCCAATCCTTTCAAGAATATTGGAAGGTCCACAAAACTAAGATTTCGGCTTGGCACATGATCCAATCCTCAAGGATATCTTCTTGGGCTTGATGTGTAAGTACACTTGTTCCCCAATATGAAACTCCTTAAACAAATTGTGTTGATCTGCATAGCTATTATGTTTGTCTTGTGTTGCCTTCAGATTCTTCTTGATTACCTGCTTTTCCAGTTCCATCTCTGCCAATGCTTCTGATCCTACCAACACCCTTCTCACTAGACCACTCCAATTGATGGGAGTATTACAAATCTGCCCATATAATTTCTTGAACAGACTCATCCTCAGTGGCTCATGATAACCAATTTTTTAAGCAAACTCAACCAGTGGGAGATACTCTTCCCACTTTTGTTGGTGATGCATCACATACATCCTCGACATGTCCTCCAAAATCATGTTGACCCTCTCTATCTATCCATCAGTATGTGGATGATAAGTTGCACTGAAGGCCAAATATGTACCCAAACCTACAAATAACTCCTTCCATAATCTAGAAGTGAACTTAGTATCCCTATCTAACACAATCTTCTTTGGAACACAATGCAATCTCACCAAATATTTGATGAAGACCCGTGCTACATTATTAGTTGAATAAGTAGACTTCACTAGAATGAAGTACATTACCTTAGTTAACCTGTCAAACACAACCATGATGGAATAATTATCCCTAGATGTCCTCATCAAACCTGTGACGAAATCCATGGAAATGACCTCCCATTTCCACTCTTGAATCTAAATCGGTTGTATTAGTCCACCTTGATGCTTACATTTTGCCTTTAATTTTTGAAAATCCAAGCACCTAGCCACAAACTATGTCACTTCCTTCTTCAAAATTCGGCCAATGATAAAACTTATTCACTATTTTCAATGTATTTTGATATCCTAGGTGACCTGAATATGTCTTAGCATGAAATTCCCTCAATATAAGCTTCTTGAGCTTACTGTTGTTTGACACATATATCATGTCCCTAAATATGACCAACCCATCTGTTGTGAGACAATAGTCCACATCCTAATCACATATACCCTATTGTAACTTGTGCATAAGCTCCCTATGCCTCTCATATTATTGTCTTGCCTCTAAGATCTGTACCTATAGATCTGTCCCATAAGAACTCATAGCTTCAATATGATTCACATGTACCCTTTTGATAAGAGCATCTGCAACCATGTTCTCCTTTCCCTTAATGTAACAGATATCGAAGTCAAAATCACTAATCACGACCAACCATTTAACTTGCCTGGAATTCAGATTCGGTTGGTAAAATAGATACCTCATTCCACTATGATTGCTCATCAATACAAAACTCCTGCCCAAAATATAGTGTCTCGACATATTCAATGCATGAATTATCGTTGTTAGCTCAAGATCATTTGTCAGACAATTTTTCTCATGCTCATTCAATTTATGTGACTCATAGCATACTATATGTCCTTCCTGAATTAAGACTCCACCAATCCTCTCTTTCCAACATCTGTACACACCACAAACCCTTTTCTTGGATTTTCAATCTTTAAAAATAGATCATTTTTCAACAATTGCTTCAACTTCTCAAAATTGATTGCACATTCCTTTGTCCATTCAAATTTCTTACCTTGCCTCTACTGTGACGTACTAGGATATGCAATCTAGGAGAATTTCCTGATGAACCTCCTATAATAACCTACTAGCCCCATAAATGATCTTACCTCATCCACATTTCTAGGAAATTCCCACTCCATGATAACTCTCATCTTCTTTGGATCTATGGCTATACATTCCTTAGAAACTACATGCCCCAAGTAATGCATTGTTGTCTAAAATAAATTGCATTTGCTTAGCTTGGAATACAATTAATGCTCTCTCAACAATCTCAATATTGCTACTAAATGTTCGACATGTTGTTCCTCATTATTAGAATATATCAAAATGTCATCAATGAATATAATAAAAAAATTGTCTGGATAAGAACACAACACATTATTCATCAAGCACATGAAAGTAGCTGGAGCATGAACTACAAAAAACTCATAATGCCCATACCTAGTTTAAGCAGTCTTTTAGATTTCCTCTTCTTTGATGTGTTCCTGATGGTATCCGGACCTCAAGTCAATCTTCTAGAACAATGTTGATCCCTTAAACTAGTCAAAAAAGTCATTGATCCTTGACAATGGATTCTTGTTATTGATGGCCACCTTGTTAAACTGTCTGTAATCAATGCGTAACCTAAAAGTGCCATCCTTCGTCTTCACAAACAATACCAGTGCACCCCAGGGAGATACACTTGGGCTAATGTATCCCTTTTAAATAATTTCCTTCAACTGCATATTCAACTCCACTAACTCTAATTTTCTCATCCTGTATGGTGCCTTTGATGTTGATGTTTACCCTATTACCAAATCAATAGAAAATTCCACTTCCCTATGATGTGGAAACTCAAAAATCTTTGTTGGAAACACATCTTGAAACTAATGTAAGATCGAGTACCTGCTCAATACCTCCTCATATTCAACATCCTTATTTTTATCACTAGAGATATGCACTATAAATAAAACACACCCTTTTCTGCGATTTCTTTTCCTGCATAGTTGTCACCATTCTAATTGATGTTGCCTTCTTCTCACCCTGCAATATTCTTTGTTCTCCATTGTCATCTAAACACCTAATATATTTTTCATAACAATACACCTTATTCCTCTGAAGATACAACCATTCCATACCCAAGAGCATACTATATGATCCTAGCGGAAGTACATTCAAATGTGATGGTGTAGGCATACCATTCAACTCGAATGCACAAGATCTTACCCAATGATGAACTCTCTTCTTTGTACCTGTATGCAACTACACTAACCAAGATTTTTCATGTACTTCTTTATTCAAACCACACTTATCCACCAGGTCAGGACTACCATAACTATAATTAGATCCAGGTTAAATCAAAATAGAAACAATTTAATCACCAGGCTTACCATCCATGTCGATAATAGATTCTTGGTGATCTGACTTCCTGTTATATAATGTTGCATATATTCGTGGAATGCTTTTCGCAACATCCCCAACTGTCACTGCTTCCTGTGCACTGTAGATATGAGGCCTACCACCCTGATTTTAATTACAATCCCTCTTGAGATGATCCTTGCCACGTATCCAACACTGCAATTTTCCTTTATCATCATCTTTATTCTGCTACCCTCTAGGTTGTGCCCCATTAAACTTCTTGTAAGATAAAACATTTTCCTTTCCTTCTAAATTCTGAGTTATTTTTCTTTCTGGCTGCCATTTACCTTTAGCTTTGTATTTCCTTTTACAACCTTGCTTATATTATGACTCTTACGCTTTGATTTCTCATAACAATGCTTCAATTTCCCAATGAATTCCTCAAGCGACCTAGGCTCATCATACTCAATTCGATCTCTAAATGCTAATATAAATCCCACTACAAGGAAAATATCCTCTAGCAGAGGTTATAAAGGAGGTTTTCAGTGTTATAAAATTGGCCAAAATTGTCAAAAAAACATATTCTACCACATCCGTTTCTAGTAACGGAGGTTTTGGCGGAGCTTTTAACAGAAATTCAACACAACTAAAAAAAAATGGGCGGCTGGAGGTTATTACGGATGTTTTTTCATCGGTGCTCTTATCAAGTTTTCATGCACCGGTGTGTATCGGTAGACAGCGCACTGGGGCGGTCGGAGGAGAATGCACCGGGTCGTCAAGGAAAATAACAGCACCGGGCTTGGTGTTGGTGATACAACGCACGGGGCCGTTCTAATTGGTCTTGGGATTTGAGCGGTGCCCATAGGTCATATCAATGCGCCAGTGCGTATGCTTATATTAACGTCCCGGGGCATCGTATCACACAAGTGCACCGAGGTTTACAACTGGTATCGGTATTCGTGCGGTGCAAATATGTCATACAAATGCACTGGCACTTATCGACACATAAACGCCCCTGTGCGTACTATCACACAAATGCACCGAGATTTGTAATTGGTATCGGTATTCATGCGGTGCCTATTGTTAGGTCCCTATATTAATAGTATAGTCCTTTATTGTTGTTATTTTAACCCCCTTATTGTTATTATTGTACCCCCGTAACCCCCATATTGTTATTATTGTGCCCTTAAATTATTATTGTTAGGTCGGCTAGGATTACATTGTGGCCCCACTAGGATTACATTGTGGCCCCGTGGACTCCTATATATAGAAAGGAGGTTTTGTAATTTGTATCATCCAAGAATTGTTCATTCATGTAATGTATTGGAGGTTTCCCCCTCGAAGTGGCTTATTTCTAAGGCGTTGATATCTCTTTTATTTTATTTTTGGAGCTGGCTTCACAACACCTATTGGTCATCCAAATGCACCAATGTGTATAGATAGAAAAAACGCCCCGGTGCATAGTATCACACAGACGCACCGCAATTTATAATTGGTATCGGTATTCGTGCAGTGCTCATAGGCGATGAAACAACACCGCCGCGTATAGATACATAAATGCACCGGAGCGCCGTACAGCACAAACGCCTCGATATTTTTTACTGGTTTTGGTATTTGTGCGGTCCCGATAGGTAGTAAAAATGCACCGGTGCGCTTAATAATACAAGCGCACCGGTTTTCATTTTGTATTTTCTAGAAACATCGACATGTGGCAGTGCAATTATTGTGATTGTTTTAAATTCATTATTCATCAAAAGTCAACACATATTATAACAATATTCATATTAATTAAATTTTTATTAATGGATTTGAATGTGATGTTTAGATTAATTTGTTATATCATATCATAATTATTGTGGTTTTTAAAAATTCATTATTCATCAAAAGTCGACACATATATATGTTATAACAATATTCATATGAATTAAATTTTTATTACTGCATTTGAGAACGATAATGGAGAACACAATATCGACAATAAATAACGCAATAGAATAAATTAAAACATTATATATATATATATATATATATATATATACACACACACACACAAAATGGGACAGTTATTGGTATCCCTTTATCTTTCAATTGGGACGCTATGTCCATTACATTAAAGAAAATGTTTGATTTCACAGACATTTTTCCAAAAATAGTATAACAATGCCTTGCTTTTATATCCAAACATAGTGATCATCATTCTTCGCTTGAACTGCTATCACTGTTAGAGCTACTTCCATGACTTGGGTTATTTTCAAAAATGTTTTGTTCACGACGTTGATTGTTTTCTTCTTCTTCACCTTCTTCCATCTACAAACATAAAAATAAACTGTAATGAGTGTATATACATTGGTGAGAATAATGAAAATTGCAATATTAAATAATACACATCAATGTAAATCGAAAAGAAATGACGTACCAATGCAACAATTGACTCATAAACTATACACATTCTTTCAAAACCATGTAACATGCCATCTTTCAAGATTTGATCTGTTGGCGCACTGCCATACTTTGTTTCTTGCAAGTTTTATACCCCATAAGAAATCATATATTTAATATAAAAGATTTATTTTTTCTATTAATTATAGACGGAGCTAAGTAAAACAAGATCGATAGATGCTTACAAATTCCACAATTAAATTCTGATATGCCAACATATACGCACAACCCATATTTAAACCAATTTCCATCAATTCCTCTGATGGTTCTTCTTTGTATGTTAGCACCTGTTTGGAGACATTCAATGATGATTTTTGTAAAACAACTTAAAAATACAAAAATGAAATCTAGTTAAGTTGTTATAAGGAAGTAAAAATTACTCACAAACTTAGATACCAATCCTTTTCTTCCTTGTCGTCCTGTTTTATGTGCTGAATGGGTTCCATTTTCTTTTCTTTTCTGCAAGAAAATACTTGAAAAATAATATTTAATGCTAAATTGTTTATTTATTGTACCTAATGATCAAAAAATTCAATGATTACATATTACATTTGAAGCACGTTGTTGTTGAGATGGCTCCTCCCGCGATGCAATTTTGTCCATTTCTTTGACCATCTCCTTGTACACCTTTTTGGACATTCCTACTGGCATATTTCTGATATCAGCTCATTCATCATTTGAGATTTTCATAATCTTTCTGAAAATGTAACATGACAATAAACTATTTAATTTTTATATTGATATATGAAAAGTAAATATAACAAAAGTGATATTTATAAATAATTATAGACAAACATCTAAAGGAATATTACTTTTTCATTCCTTCTTTTGTCGTTGTTGTAAGTTTTTGCTATTAAAAGTCTAACATGTCTCATTGACCAATTCTCTGGAAACTTTTCCTGTAGTTTACATAAAATATAGTTCTTGGAATCATTGGATTGGTTTTTGTATTGTAAGTGAAAAGAAAGTCTATACATTAGTTCCACTAGATCCCTCAAACATTTTTAAAAGTTTTTCCCCCTTTCGTTAACCTCAAACACCACTCTAGATGAGCTAAGGAGCAATTCATTTTCATTTGCATGTTCTACTATTTTTCTTTTCTTAGAACAACGTTCCTTTTCTGAGTTGTTGGTCCCTGTAGAACATTAAACAGAGGTGAATTAATAGATTTTTTCACACATGCTATCTAATAATTTTAATTATATTATTAATGAAAACTAAAAAAAGAAACTCATATTGGATTGATAGTATTTTTTCGTTCACCTGATTCATCCTTTTGCAATTTTTTCATCAAGCTTATATGTTGTTCTGGTCCTAGATTAGAAATAATCTTATCGAGCTTCGTCATTTTGTGGCTCTGCATGATACACATTAAACAATACATATTACTTAAACTTACATATAGTTCAGAAATAAATTTTTTGTAAAAAAATTATAAAGAACTTGTTTTTTTGCTTTTGATCTTGATGTGTTATCAGTATTTTTGTCACTTGATCTCTTGTCAGTCATTTCTTTAACAATATCAAACCTGTATCATATCAGTCAATAATATATTTTTAAATAAACTGTCAACTTCTCAATTAAAAAAAAAAATCTAAAAAAACCGATGCGCCATTCATGGTGAACATACCGACGTCGGTGCGTGTATGTATTTCCCACACACCGCAAAAGAGGTATAATACACGGTACGGTGCTCTATGTCAACAAGAAGCCCCATTGTGTTACATGTCAATGACCGCACCGATTAACAATCATAAAAATAATAAAAATTGTCCAGTGTTAGTTTTTTAGCATAAATTAGTGTTATATTTTACATATGGCACATCGTTAAACAAATCTTATTTTTTCACATTACTTATCCGGTGCTCTTGTAAACAACAGAGCACCGGTGCGCTACCTTACATAGGGAGCATCAGTAAAAAATCTTTTTTTCTAAATCATTCCAAGGCCGACATGGATTAGGATACGAATATGCTAATCATCCTGTCGGTTGCATGTCTTAGGTCTATATTTAGCAATACAAACCCTATAAATCTAAATTGAAAAGTCCTAATTCTGAATCACAGAAAGAAGAAGAAGAAAGGGGAGAAACAAAAAGAAAGTAAGGTTTGTATTTTTTGAATTTTTTTTTTTTTTCGAAACTGAACGTCCGCGGTGCGTCATAATGAAATAGCGCATCGGCTGCATATTTTTCTAATTTTTTTATGACAGTACTTTCGCAGTGCACAGTGATAACAGAGCACCCCAATGCACTCCTTCAGACAGGGCACACCGATTTATTTATTTATTTATTTATTTTTTATGCAAGGGCTGACATGGATTAGGATCCGACTATGTAGGTCAACCCGTTCATTGGATGTCTTAGGTTTATATTTAGCAATATAAACCCTATAAATATAAATTGAAAAGCCCTAATTCTGAAATCACAGCAAGTGGGAGAAGACAGGGCAGAAACAAAAGTAATGTAGGGTATGTTTGTAAAATGGTTTTTTTTCAAAACATCATGTTGTACGGTCCACCATAATGTAATAGTGCACCGGTGCCATATGTTACATATGGCACACTGATAAAAACATAATTTGTTTTTATTTTTATTTTTTTATCATTGTACTTGCGCGGTGCGCTGGTATAACAAAGCGCATCGGTGCGCAACATTACGCAGGGCACACTGGCCAAAAAAAAATTGTATTTTTTTTTTAAATGATGCAAGGGCCAACATGGATTGGGATCCGACTATGCAAGTCGTCCCGTGAGTTGGATTTCTTATGAGTACAGAAACCCTATAAATCTAAATTGAAAAGAAAGAGGGAGAAGCAAAAATAATCTAGGGTTTTGTTTCTAAAAATTGATTTCTTTTTTTTTTTGTTTCTAAAAACTGCAGAAAAGGTAAAAAACTATAGAAACAAAAAGTTAAAAAAACAATAAGATTTGATTTTGTATTTTACTTCATAAAAAACTAGAGAAAAAATAAAATAAAACGATAGACTTTGATTTCTTATTTCACTGCAGAAAAAAGTACAAAAAAAACAATAAACTTTACTCACGTCGTTTAAAATTCTATGGTACAGGGTTTGAATTACCAGAGGTTTGGAATTTGGATTGTCTAAAAACTTCTATTCAAACGTATTTCCCTACTCCACAGTGCTCTTGTGCTCTGTTTGCTCCAGGTATGTATCCTGCAAATCTCTGGCTGAATTTTTTTGTAAAAATAGTGAGATAATGAAAAGTGTTTAGTATTTAAAGAAATGTTTTATGAAATTAGATTTTTGAAAATATTTTGCTGCCCAATTTTCAATTTACCACTTCTTTTTCACTTAAATAAAATAGGGTTGCGCTTTTTTTATTGCGATTATTCGTTTACCAGTGCATCGTTTAATTAAACCGCACTAGTGCTACTTGGTAAAAAAGCGCACCGATGCGCAAAATGAAGAACTTACCGGTGCAGTTATCTGAACAGTACGCACCAGAATTACATCTAGGTTTGTGCACCAAATTTTATTGTTTTTTTGCTCAAATGCAAGGAGAAAATATCATATATTATATGAAATGGACAATTCTTCAAAATCCAGCTCGTTCCATAATATTTCTCAAAGTCCATCTCAGAGTTCTCCCTATCCATGTGGAGACGTAATATTTACTTTAGATTTGTTTTATTTTTTCACTATCTAATTGAATTTATGTATGTTTTTTATCCATGTAGTCAATCATGCACAACTTAATTAAATTTATAATGTATACAAATTTGCAGGTTCATGCAGATTCATCATCGAGTTCAAATGCACAAAATTATATTCAAAGTACTGCTCCAAAACATCGAAAGTTCTTATCAGGAGCTGCATACCGCAAGACACATTTGGTAGATGAAAATGGACAACCACTTCACCCTGCCAATTGTAACAATATTGCATCTTCTAACCACAATTCCGGGACAATGATGGTAATTATAATTATAATTGTTTGGTATATATATTGATTAATATGTACGTAATTATTTCAACGTCAAACCAATTTATAATCATGCAATATTGTCAACGTGGTTACAAATTGATATCATAATATTTTGTACTAATCATGTTCAATTTTTTTTTTTTAATTACTAGGATTCTAGTGATGATGAACGACCTACCTACCATCTTCCGTTGCACCCCACGACAATGTCAAATCAAGAGAAGATTGATTTAAGAGAAAAAATCGAAGAGGAACGATACCAAGAATGGTTGAATCAACCACCGATTCAATTCCCGCTACGTCCAGATTCACCAATTAGGAATGACTATAGCAATAGTAGTTCTTCACAAGATGGCAATGGAGACAATCAAATAGAGGTTGCTATGGATTATTACTTAAGGGATACGACTGCCATGGAGACAATGTTGTTAGATGCATTCCAAAATGATGATCAGCTAGGGGATGATGCTCATATCGCTGACACCTTTTTCGAAAGCCTTTAATTTGCTTCCACCACTCCTCTCTTTGGACCTGGCGGTTCGTCAAAGTCTACCCAGTTGGGGACAACGATGTTACTGTACAACTTGAAAGCAAAGTTTGGCTTGTTGAATGCATGTTTCTCGAAACTTTTGAGGTAAGTTACCATAAAGTACTTCCCTTATATATAAATTTGAAATATAATCAGTACACTGCAATGAACATTACAAATGTTAAATTTTATGAACGTTAATAATTATATCGACATTAATGTACATTTATTAATATAGTTTTCCATGATCACCAACTACAGGTTATTCAAATATAAGGTTCTTCCGAGTGATAATGTCTTGCCCGGTAGCTGCGAAGAGGCAAAAAATTTGTTGAAAATGTTGGGTGTTGAGTACATATCATATCATGCATATCTAAATGATTGTATTCTATATAGAGGAGAATATGTAGACAAAGAGATGTGTCCGAAATGTGGGCATGACAGGTATGATAAGTCAAAAAATAAGGGTAAATCACGTAATAGTCCTCCTTTTAAGATATTGAGGCACATGCCTATAATCCCAAGGATTCAAAGGCTCTTTCGTTGCAAAGAATTAGCTATGTTGCAGGGATGGCATGCCTCACACAGAAGTGAGTTGGGAGTTATGCGAATACCAACTGATTCAATAGCCATGAAGCATATAGAGGATACATGGCCCGAAAAATTCAAGAATGAAGTACGAAGTCTACAACTCAGCATAGCCATGGATGGCGTCAACCCATATTCCCTCCAGAACACAAACTATTTTGTTTGGCCTGTAGTAGTGATAAATAACAATATCCCCCCATGATTGTCCGCGAAGAATGAACATCTTATGTTGGCTCTCATAGTCCCTGGTAGAAGACAAGTGAAGAATATGGGTGTCTACTTACAACCATTGGTAGATGAATTAAAGGAATTATGGGATGGGATAAATGTATATGATGTATCAAGACCCATCGCAACAGAGAGGAGGTTTACGTTGTATGGCATATGTGCTTATACGACACATTATTATGCAGGCTTAGGAGTTTGCTCTGGTAAATTACATGTTTAATTTATTGATTTGTTTATATATAATGTAACAATATTCTTTCACATTTTAGTTATTTAATTCGTTGTAATATTATTTGTTCTGATATTCATGATATTATTTAACGTCTCATGCATATTAATTAATGTATACAAATATAATCTCGCAGGTCTTGTAACAAAAGGGTATTTTGGATGTAAATGTTGTGGACCTTCTCTGAAAGCTAGATGGTCCAAGGACCTACGAAAGCCAGTGTATGATTGCTCCAGGATATTCCTACCAGAACAACACCCTTACAGAAGAGCAGCATCCGCTTTCAATGGTAAACGAGAAAGAACCCAAAGGCCTCCAATAATGACACCAGATAAATGGCTTAGAGCATATGAGAGAGAGAAGGAAAAGGAGTTCACAGAAATGTTCGATTCAAATGGGGAACCTAAGTTCGCTGATCCAGATTTCTTCAACACCTATGTTGAGAAATTTCCCATTGAGATGAAAAGGAAATCTATCTTTTATGACCTCCCATATTGGGAGCATCTTAATATTGCCCACTTATTATATCCCATGCATATATTTAAAAATGTTTCATCTTCTTTATGGAGGCACATATCATCAAAACAAAGTGACACATTGGCGGTAAGGAAAGATCTTATTACTTCAAAAACTAAAAAGAAATATTGGCCAAGACGATTAGAAAGTACGGGATCAGAGGCCGGCGTTGGTCCCTCTAATTCATGGTTTTTCAAAGAAGGTGATGTCCCATGGATTTTTAAAAAATATGATATATCTTTGGCAAAGGAAGTTATAATGGATGTGAGGGTGCCAACTTCATATGGGTCTTCACTACGGCGTTGCTTCACCGTGGATGACCATTTTTCGGGGTTGAAATCGCATGACCATTTGAATCTTCTAAGAGTACGTATAATGTCAAAAGCATGATTTTATTATTTGTTATATTAATAAATTTTATCCCATGCGGTGATCATAAAACATAACTAATTTTGTATACTATTGCACGTTTTTATATCTTTGCAGTGTCGTTATCCTTTGTTTGTGTGTGGGTGTGTAAAACATGAATTCCCTCAAGACCTAGGACATGCCATATCTAAATTATCTACATTTGTACGTTGGATCACGTCAAAGGAGATTCATGTGGCTAGCATTCCACGGTGGCATCAAGAGATAGTTGAGATTGTTTTTATGTTTGAGAAGGAACTGCCGACGAGTTTCATGGACTTACAGGTTCATCTTCTAATCCACCTGGTAGATGAGGTTGAATTAGTTGGGATTGTTTCTTGTCATTGGATGTTCTTCTTAGAGAGGTACATGAAAAAAATGAAAGGTTTTGTTCGACAAAGGACAAAACCCGAGTGATCTATGGCAAAGGGGTACATATCGTATCAGTCTTTCTACTATGCCAGTGAGTACATCAATCAGATCGACAACAGACCAGGTGCGGTGATTTGGAGCGATGAATTGGATGAAGACAAAAGAGAAGGAGAGTTGCTCCAAACAAGTGGAAAAAAGTGCTTGATAAAAAGTAAGCGACTTATAATTTTTCAAATTTAAAAAAAAAAGTAATTAATTATATTCATGTTGAACTTCGATATAATGTATAATTTGATCTCTAAGTACTATATAATGTTGGTTTGAGTTAATCAGCGAATGCAGAAATTGAAACAATCAATAAATTCATTATTTACAATTCTGAAGCAACACAACTGTGGGTCGCATTGTACGAACAAAAAAGAATGAAATGGGATAGTGACAGGAAAGAATTCAGACGGTTGAATGGTAGAAGCATGCCTTATCCCAATCATTTAAAGGAAAATATGCCAAAAATATGACCCAACAGTTGGGTTGCTGACCAAGTCAGAGAGAAATACGGTGCTACAGGTCGTTACCCGCGTGCTGAAGAGGATGCGCTAAATGTAGGGATTGGATGAAGCAACTCGGTAATAATTTATATGTAAATTTGAAACTTGTATTAAGACATCTACATTTCATATTTTAATTGTTGGATTATTATTTATAAGACACATGACACTTATATGATTTTTTAAACTTTTTTATAATAGGTGCATTTGTTCCCATCTATGTGGGCATATGGACACCATTTTCTCACAGAAAATGCCGATGCTGGAAACATCACACAAGACTATGGAGTGGAAGTCGAGCTCAATCAATCTAGTCAATCTAGCCATCGTGATCAACAACTAGTAAGAGGGACTTTAGGTTACATCGGAAAGATACAAGAGATCATTGAAGTGGATTTTTCTTCTTTCCAATGTGTTATTTTTAGGTGCAAGTGGTGGGACACCTTTGATCAGAATAATGTAAAGGAAGATCGCGGTAGTAGGTTGTTATGTATCAACTCTAGAAAGATGTGGGATGAAGCTAAGGAGCCCTATGTTTTCCCTAAACACTGCAACCAGGTGTTTTTCTACCCAAATGTGTTGGATATGGATTGGTGGTTCATATTGACACATGACCCTAGATCAAAACATATTTTTTAGAACAATATTGTTATCATGCCATGTGAGCTACAAGATAATGAAGGTGATCATGAGAACCGAGTGATATGGTACAATATGTGTTATTTCATCAATATTTATACTTTTTAAGATGAGTTTTTTCGAACTATTAATGTAATATGTATTAATTTGAATTAATTGGTAATTTGCATTGTGTTAATGTTAAAATCAATAATTCACTTGATAATTTGGTATTATGTACTTGATCTCAAAAACAATGGCGTACTGTATAAATTAATTCTTTTTTTGTATCTAAGATCATAATAAAATAACGATAATTCTAATTAAGTACAGGAATTTATTTGCATTATTTTCTAAATTTCCTTATGTTACGATAAATCATATTATTCTATATTTATTATTTTACAATTATTTAAAATTTACAAATTTACAAATTTAAAAATTTTAATAAATTCATTTCACATTAATACAATTAAAATTTTACAAATATTTTACATACAATTACAATTATAATTACAATTACAATTACAATTACAATTTTACAATTTCACGTACAATAACAATTTTAGAATTTTACATATATACAATTACAATTACAATTTTATAAATTTACATATATATCATTACAATTAAAATTTTAGAATTTTAAATACACAAATACAAATATTACAAATTTACAATATCATGATCATTTGGTATTTATAAATTAATTAATAAACATCACATTCATGATAAGCATCGTACAAACATCATATTTGACTAAAAAACACATTCAAAATCGCTTACTTCATCATCGTGATCATGATCATCTAACAAAACACAATTAACATTATATATTAACATCATCAGTACAACACAAACATCAAATATACATCTCATGCTATCACATACACATCTATCTACAAGCTGCACATTAAATGAACATATCTAACATGACCTAACAACATACACATAATGATGATCACCAACATGTAAATTAAGTACAATTGCAAAATGAACATAAAATACATGGACCATATATATATATATATATATATATATATATATATATATATATATATATATATATATATATATATATATATAACTGAATAATGGTAAATATATACAACTGTAATATAAATCTCATGGATTAGCCGATGATCGAGCCTCATCTCCATGATGACTGTTAGTAGATGCTATTGGAGGCTTTGCATGAAAATCTGGCGCGGCGCGAGGCCGTGAACAATCATGAGATTTCGATGGTACGTTGCGCCTCGCAGATTGTCCATCATGTGCTGCAGCTCGCTCGTAACATGCGACAGTCCTCATCAGTCGCGTAAAAGCTGTCGTAACTCCTACAACATGTCGCATCAGGCTGTACATGTCACGCGGCATGCCTCTCCACATTCGTAAGAGCCTATCATCAGCCTCTATATCTGTGAAATCAGTGGGGTAGATGCCCGCCTCAACAATCAATGTAATGAGTTGGTCGCCCAACTCCATCCTGTATCTAGCATCGCTGATACGTCGACCGCGGGCCGATGCACCAACAGGAGCAGGTCTCTGATCATCTGCACTGGCCTCCTGCTGATCCTCGGCATCAAGATCATCAAGATCCACAACTGGATCAGGTGGTGGTGGTGGCATCTTCTCGCCATCATAAGAGCCAATGTATGAAAAATATATACAAGTACACAACAATAATTAGACAATTTCATTACACAATTTAATAAAAACAAGTTAAAGAAAATGTTAGAATAAAGTTAAATAAAACAGTAATATTACCTTTATCATCTGGTTACTCATCATCTATGAAGAGGATGTTGGCACACCCTCACCAATCCAAACTTGCATAAGGACAAGGGACCATAATGAAGGGATGGTCATCAACACTAGCTAGCAACCCCAATGCATCATTTGATATCCTCGCTGGAAACAGAGTCTCCTCCCTCTTGGGCATCATCTGCCCCCACATATGCATATGTGCCTCAGTCATCGACCTACAAGGCTTTCAAAGAAAAGAAGGTCTCATCTCTGGAAACCTCTCAAAAAATAAACAAAAAATCTTTGAAGCAAAAGGGAAGTTGACCCCCCCTTGTGCACGAGCACAACATCTATCTAATGTTGTACAGAAATGTCATAAAAAGATGGAAAACCACCTGACAAGTCGTGGCTGCTATCATAAAGAATCAACATAATATAAAAGTTGGCAACTAATACGTTGCCCATCACTGGTGTTGTGCGAAATGGTCGAAATGATAAGTGATAGAAACTAGACCTCCTCACCACCAAATGCACCAATACGTAACTATCCTCCAGAGACCTGAAAATCCGAAGGAGATAATATGTATGCTCTAATGTATCTCTGGGATTAAACTAACTGACTCCCTACCACACAGCCAGCTGGAACCTCGGGGAACGAGGGAAAATCCACCCCTCTCCTTGAAAGCCCTATAATAAAATAAACATCCTCCTCAGTGGGCGTGTACCACTGGTTGATACCAACTCGGAAAGCCTGTCGTTGGGCATTCCACCTTCGGATAAGATGTCTCAAAAGACCACTATGGGACTTTAGGGAAGTAGCCTCCTCATAGAACTTGAGGAGGCCTACCTGCCTTAGGAGCCCCTGTGTCATTGTTGTAATAGGGCGAGGGTACGCATCTCTCTCCCTCTCTCTTGCCTCCCATAGGTGAACCATGTTATATTGTTCCACATATTGTTGTTGTTGTTGCTCCTCTTCTCTCCTTTCACGTCTCTAAATGATTGGCATATTAAACACAATTTTTTAATTAAATGACACATGTATTTACAAATATACGTCTATGAATATTTTTGAAAAATAAATAAAACAAGAGACGATGCGCTGAAAACACAGTCACGCACCGGTAACGGTGCGTCCCTACCCAAAGACGCACCGCCTACGGTGCACATAATGATATAAAAAGCACCAGGCACGGTGCTCCAGAAAATATTTTTAGTGCACCGTTCACTAAGTGTGGTGTCAGGAGGCCAGTGTGCTGACTTCACTATACACCCCGGGGCTTATAGCTAAGTCAGCACACCGCCCTCCTGCCACCATACACCGCCCTCCTGCCACTGTACATATTCGTATGGTGCAGCCAGGTATCCGAGCGCACCACTCTTTGTCGTAAAATTTACAATAACATGGTGCGCCTTTGGAATCCGCCCCGGAACCGGTGCAGATACACTTAGCACCGGTTTACCAACCCGAACCATTGACAATGTCAAATGGCAGTTTCGCTGCGCCGAAAAACTTACGTGCCCTGTCGCGGATAAGTTCGTCAATGCACCGGGTGTCCAAGATTCAACATTGTAAATGGTGCGGCCAGCTAAATGACCGCACCACATTTTTTAAAAAATTTAAAATTACACCGTGCGCCTCGCGGTACTGCCTCGGAACCGGTGCAGACACCTTCAGCACCAGGTGCGGTGCAGCCTATAAAATTACAGGCAACACCGCAAAATAGTGCGGCCTATAAATTTACAAGCAGCACCGCAACCGATGCCACTACTACATTTGGCAGAAATTCCGACACTTGGTTCCGACGCTTTTGACCAAATGTCAGAAATTTCCCCAAATTTTTTCCATCCCGCCCAAAATCGTCACTATACCGACGTTTATAGAAAAGTGTCGCAAATTCGACGTTTGGAGGAAAACGTCGCAATTGCAACACTATGGCCCAAAGCATCGCTATTGCGACGACTGCCTCCAAATGTCGCAAGTGCGACACAATGTCTAAGTGTCGCAATTGCAACATTTGGAGGCCTTCGTCGCAATAGCGACGCCTTTTCCGTCGTCGGTATAACGACACTTATATGCATGCTAAATAAAAATATGAAACTTATATGCATGCTACATAAAAATGATTTTATTGTTTCATATCCGTCGCAATAGCTACATTAACACCTGATATCACGCACGCATTCACCCTCTGCTCTTGCTGAACAGCATTTGCCCTCAGCTCTTGCAGAACAGCATTTTCCCTCAGCATTCACCCTCAGCGTTCACCCTCAGCTCTTGCAGAATAGCATTCGCCCTCAGCGCTTGCAAAATGGTAAGTTCTTACTGCAGGCCCTTCCTCCTATAGTAGGGTTGACTCTATTTGGTTTTTTTTGGTCAATTCCATTGGATTGTGTTAGGTTGTAGGGTTCTCTCTAGATGTCAAGAATCAAGATTCAATACCCTCTATTATCTTCATCACCTAATACAAGATTTAAATTTTTCCCAAAGAAACGCTTATTAATTTGGCAGCCATTATTTCTCCCTTCTTTAAAAACCCTACATTTAAATGAAAACAAGCATTTCATTTCAACTACAAAAATCTATTAGTGTTCAAATGTACATGTGTGCTACATTAACGTCTGATATCATGCGTGCATTTTCCCTCCGCTCTTGCAGAAAAGCATTCGCCCTCAGCTCTTGTAAAACAGCATTCGCCCTCAGCATTCGCCCTGAGCTCTTGCAGAACAGCATTCTCCCTCAACATTCACCCTGAGCTCTTGTAGAACAACATTCGCCCTGCATTCGCCCTCAGCTCTTACAGAACATCATTCACTCTGAATTCGCCCTCGGCTCTTGCAGAACAGCATTCGCCCTCAACTCTTGCAAAACAGCATTCACCCTCAGCTCTTGCAAAATGGTAAGTTCTTACTGCAGGCCCTTCCTCCTATAGTAGGGTTGACTCTATTTGGGTTTTTTTGGTCAATTCAATTAGATTGTGTTAGGCTGTAGGGTTCTCTCTAGATGTCAAGAATCAAGATTCAATACCCTCTATTATCTTCATCACCCAATACAAGATTTAAATTTTTCCCAAAGAAATGCTTATTAATTTGGCAGCCATTATTTCTCCCTGCTTTAAAAATCCTACATTTAAATGAAAACAAGCATTGAATTTCAACTACAAAAATCTATTAGTGTTCAAATGTACATGTGTGCATCACTTGTGTAGGGTATTCCTTTTCCACTTTCACATTATCCAAGAATGTGTGCGGTATAGTTCATATTTTTTGTGATTTAGATTATCTTGAAAAAGGAAAGGTAAATTATTTCCCATGGAAAAAGAAGGTTTTCCCTTTTTACTACTGGAAATGGTACAACAAAGTTCCATTTCTACCCGAAACTCCTATGAAACAAGAACCAAATAATGGCCATGTCCTCAATGGACATCATTTGCCTTTGAAAATGGCCATTGCACCGTGTTGTTTCTTATATTACATCATGATAGTTTCTTAGGTCATTTCTTGTTTATTGAGATGAAAAACAACCAAAGAAATTGTGAAGATCATTTCAAGAAATAAATGACCATTTCTCAATCATATCTCAAATATTTTTTATTTTATTCAGTGGTTGCTTACTTTGAGAGAAATTTGACACTTTTATAAGGAATATAACATAAAAACACAAAATGGGAAGGAATTGATGAGGTAGATGACCTTTAGTTGTTGTCAATTAAGAATTGATAATACACGATGCATGCTCTGTACTACAAACTAGATTCCTTCCTGGAGTTAGGACACAGAGTATTGAATCAAAGTTTTAGTTTCTAACTTCTTGTATTGGTTCATCAATCTTGAAATTCAGAAATTGCATGTCTTCATTGCTTCATGTTTGAATAATTTGCATCATATCGTACAATAGGAAATTAGGAATTATGATTATTATTACTTTATGGATCTGTTAAGTTACTTTAAAGTTTGCATGGTTTAGTGTGAAATTATTCTTGTGTGCCCCTAGGCCCAGGTGAAGGAATGCCAAGGACCGAGAACCCTAGTTTTTAAATGGTATTGTTTCTTATACCCAAAAACCCCTCAACATCACTTCTTATTAGTTCTTAACAATAGTGTTGTAAACAATTTGAGAATTGATATAGCAAAATCTCGCACTTCTCAAGATAAAGTCCTAAAGCTAAAGTGTGATACCATGTGTAATTAAATAGCCCCATTGTCACCTCACCAACCTCTTTTCACTTCGGGCTAGATCTCCTCCAACTCAAGGGGGGTTCTCCCTAGTAGATTTTAGGGATATAATGGCCCAACCAAACCAAGTCAAGAGCCCCCTAACTCTCTATGTTTACTACTATAAATAAAAATATTGAACAATAGGGTCAGACATGCATCCTGAAGATAAAATTACCAGGGTATTTTTGGGTAATTTCAAAGGGAAAGTCCCTAAACACATATAATCAAGGAATTATAACGTGATTTCAAACATTAAATATCAACAAAATCATTTAAAGGATATTGAAAGGAAAAACGTGATGGAAGATAGAAAGTGCCTTACTTAAATGCTCTAAGGATTTTTCAATAGTTGCTCCAAAAGCTTCACTTCAAGGCCCTTCAAGATCGTCTCCAACAATGCTATACCATCAACTTCAACAATGTTGCTCCAAAAATATCCTCAAGGTCTTCACAACAAGTTTACTAGAATTTTCTCCAACAATATATTCAATAAGGTCTTCATTGTCAAATCGTCTCTTGTTTGGGTGCCTTAATGTGCAATGACATGTTTCCAGGACTGAATTCAATGCAAGGCATATTTGAAACTCTAACTCTGTCTTCCGGTGTCTTATTAGAAATTATTTCAGTTTTCATTTCGTGTTTTCAAGTTAGATATTGTTTTCAAGTTTTTACATTTATAATTTTATTGCAATGTGGCAGACTGATCAGAGCAGTGCAGGAACAACCCCGAGACAAGATGATCGCGGAAAGAGGCCAGCGGAAGAACATGTAAAGTGCCAGCATTGCTCTATCTTTAGGTATTTTAGTTATTTACATAATTGAAATAATATTAATTTTGTTCAAATATGCAGACACCTAGCCATGGTACGCCCGATGATTCCCTCTTTGAGGAAGAGCTTTCTTCATCCCTATCTCCAGTGTTCTTGTTGCGAAAAAAGGCACGAGATGCAAGGTCGAAATTTAATACTTTGATAGACGCGCCTCAAACACCTGAAACAGAAGAGAGGATAAAAAAACTTATGAGCCAGCTAGAAACATATTAGGTAATAATAAAAAGTCAAAAGGATATTTTTTTTGTTCTGCATGAGATGAATTGTGATAGTTTGATTTTTAATTTTTACATTGACTAAACTAACAAAAATTTCTTTTGTATGTAGCGTTTTCTGGCACTTGCTGAACCTGGTGTTGGTGGTAGTGGGACACAAGGGCAAGATATTGCCCAACAACCCTCTCGTACACCTTCTACTCCTTTAGGTGCCAGCCAAGAAACACACCCTACCCAAGCAGACACCCAGCCAACCGCTGAACGTGTTGGCAATGATGAGGCTGATATGGCCAACTACATTATTGCATTTCCTGTAGCTACACGTGTCAGCTCCACAGGGACCATTAATGGCACATTGTTGGTGAACGATGAAGGTATCCCTATAAAGCATGTACAACTCCCAGGTAAATTTTAATATTTTAACTATTTCATGTACTTCATCTAAAACATATTTATCATGATTTTTATTTTTAAATGAATGATAATATCTTCTTTTTTTTCTGTGTAGGAAACAATGAGTTCTACAGATATCTGGAGAGCCATGCGTTGGTAATTTTTGGCCCAACCATACGCACAGGGTGGAATTCCCAGAGTTCCAACCTGAAAAAAGAACTTCTAGATTATCTAGAAACCCTTTTTGGGGTCGGCACATTTGACAGAACAGCGGTGGCTCGGGTAGCTGGAAAATATTTGAAATATACCAGGGACACCTATAGGACGCAATTGCAATTTAACACTAGATATGAGCATCCTCTCACAGTTCCAGAGAGTGTGTGGAGAGCACTCATCCATAACGGAAAAGAGAAAAGGGCAAAGAAAGAAGGAAAAATGCCAACTGGACCCGCAAGGTAAATTACAACTTTAATTCAATAGCTTTAATTTTCTCTATGTCTAAAATAAAAGTGTGCTACGTCATATCGTACTTTAATATTTTGATGCTAGGTTTCCTGACACCTCAAAGGCAACCAAAGCTAGGATTGAAAAAAAGGGCCATCACAAGCTAGGCCAGGGCGGCTACTTGAAATTGGCCGCAAGAATTGTAATTAAGTAGCTAAACATTTTATAATTAATTGTATTGCCTTCCAACGTTTTTGTAATCCTATCAAATATGATTAAAAATACACAATCATATGTAATGTAGGGTGATGAATTTGGAACAGAAACTACAGAGGAAGATAAAAATATCGTTTTCCATTTCGGCTATCAAGCTGTAGTTGAACGTCGCAGAAGCTTGGGGCAGGTCCCAAGATCTAGAATGCCTGATAAGGTAAAACATTAACCTTTCAATATGTTTTTTTTCATCCATAAATTTAATGTCTAACAACTTTGTTTAAATCGGGGGAGAAGCACTACTGACGAGGCAAATAACCCAATTTTAGAGCCAGATGTAGATGATCCTCACGTGCAACCTGATCATTGTAGTGGGGACCAAGCCGACAATGCTACTATCAGTGAGGGCCGTGACGGTAATTAATTTCCACTTATAATTTTTTCTAATTATACCTTGATGGTTTTCCTTATAACATTTTTTGTTTAAATGACAGAGAATGTTTCCCTTGAGGATCTTACCACCAGAGAGGAAGACAGGGCAACAGTCCCAACGACGACAACTGGTGCACCAGGTAAATAATCTCATTGCAATTTTTTTTATTAATATTACCGAACTAGTTCAATGATATTTAAAAACTGACAATTAAAATTTAATATTATCTATTTTTGTAGGCTATGCCCCGTCACTGGATGAGACTAGACATCGTGACTACGCAACTAGGTCAGCAGCGACAACTGGTGCACCAGGTAAATAATCTCATTGCAATTTTTTTTTATTAATATTACCGAACTAGTTCAATGATATTTAAAAACTGACAATTAAAATTTATTATTATCTGTTTTTGTAGGCGATGCCCCGTCACTGGATGAGACCAGACATCGTGACTACACAACTAGGTGAGCGGCGACAACTAGTGCACCAGGTAAATAATCTCATTGCAATTTTTTTTTATTAATATTACCGAACTAGTTCAATGATATTTAAAAACTGACAATTAAAATTTAATGTTATCTGTTTTTGTAGGCGATGCCCCATCACTGGATGAGACCAGACATCGTGACTACGCAACTAGGTCAGCAGCGATAACTGGTGCACCAAGTAAATAATCTCATTGCAATTTTTTTTATTAATATTACCGAACTATTTCAATGATATTTAAAAACTGACAATTAAAATTTAATATTATCTGTTTTTGTAGGTGATGCCCCGTCACTGGATGAAACCAGACATCGTGACTACGAAACTAGGTCAGCAGCGACAACTGGTGCACCAGGTAAATAATCTCATTGCAATTTTTTTTTATTAATATTACCGAACTAGTTCAATGACATTTAAAAACTGACAATTAAAATTTAATATTATCTGTTTTTGTAGGCGATGCCCCGTCACTGGATGAGCCCAGACATCGTGAATACGCAACTAGGTCAGCAATGCGGGTCGAAAGGCACGAAACAGGAGCAGAGCATGATGATATTGATGATGTAATTAGGAGCTTTAGAAATAGGAAGAAGAAAAAGAAAATTTGATAATGTAAAATATTGTATTATTATAAGACAAACGTTACCATACTTGGAACGTTTTTTGCGTTATATAAAAAACTCATTTATCATACTATTTTTATGTCAAGCATTAATTGCAATGTTTCCTTGCGTACTTTTTGTTGAATTGTTTTTTTATTAGTTATTGAATATTTTTTTTATGCTCATGAAAGTAAAAAATGAAATATAGATTGGGTATTAGGGAATTGAGAGTGATGTGAGGGGGGGGGAGGGGCCATAAGAGCTTCCACCTTCACGTGGTTGGCCCTGTTTAGTAGAGAATAATTTATTGGAGCGATTTAATCTTGGAGCAAACCTCCCTTGATCCAGCGTAGCAACAAAAAAGTCAATGTTGACTTAGTTGCTACTCTTTCAGATCGTGGGAGGCTTGTTCCAAGTTCATGCGACTCCAATAAATTGTTCTTGAAACGAAGAGGAGCTTATTCAAGTATGTTTTGACATTTTCAACATATGTTCTAACATTATCATAAGAATGCATCTTAGAGTAAAAATACTACATCAATTACTTGTATTTATTGTATAGATAATGATGGATTTTGATTGACTTGGCAGTGCAGGTACAAATCCTCTTGCATCATGAGCAATACAACTTGTCAACCAGGGTCATGTCCATGATATTTTTGCTTGTGCGCTTGACCAGGTTCGTAATGTCACATTTTGTAAGTTCCTTTACAGTTCATAATTCACTATTAAGCTTGTTCATGATTATTATCTAGGTTTTTTGTGTGTTTTTTCATCTATTTGATTGTAAGCAACTCTGCATGTTTCCTGTTGTTCACTATGATTTCTCCCATTACCACTCTCAAGATTAATCTGAATTTATTGTTACATAGTTTACTTTATTGTTACTATGATTTCTCCATTTACGATTTCATAGGTTACATCATGTAAAGTTGTCAATCTCAGGTTGGTGATGAGCTTTAGTTCTCTAGATTTGGGGCTTTTCTGATATTTTCTCCCTCATGTCATTCCCGCATCACCTCGTTGTTTGAGCATGCCAATTGTCTACCACTTGTACCAATTGGCACATGTCAATCCCTGAGTGGTGCCACATTTCACCTATTTTCAATGAGAGTTTAGGGTTTCTCTAACATAGCTTCAGAAATCCGATTCAGTGCCTGCTTGAATATTGTCACATAATACTCATGGTTTGGATTGATGAGCATGTTCTGAATGGTTGGTTGATTCATAAGAACCACCCATATAGTCATCTTGAAATATTTCAGAATTTTTCTCGGGTTTCCTTTTTCACCGTTTCTAGTGGGTGGTATGGTGTGGGGTGATCCATCAATAATGGTGCTCTTGTAGTAGGGAATTTGTTTTTGGGGATATAAAGGAGCATTTGATGTAGATATCATATTGGATGCATTCATAGATGGGCACGAGAGGTCAAGAATTTAAATTAAAAATATGCAACCTCTAGCATGGCAACCTGAAGGCCGCGAGAGACATTGGTTAAAGATTGTTTTGTGTTGGCCTTAATATAGTCATGATTTCTTTCTATTATCTTAATGCAAATATATAGTCCGGTCTCATTAAAATGAGGATTTTGGTTGTATTTCTCTTTGGTTGTTTCTCTCTTAATGCTCCAGAAGTTGCCAAAAGTTGCGATAGTTGTTTAGTTTGCCTGTTACAACTTAAAAGTGGTTTTTAGCAATGGGAGTCATGTTTTTAAGGTTCATACTAATATGAAGATCTTGTAATTCTATATTCATCATAAGAGAAGATGGCCTCTGCTTTGGGCAGTATGACAACAATTGCCACATCTACCTCACTGGGTAACAATGGAAAGGGGAAGAAGTTGGGTGCAATGTTTGATAATTATGGCAGACAATTGTCTTCTCTTTCAGTTTTTTCACCCATTTCCTTTAATCGCTCAAGCAGAAGAGGGACTCTGAGATTACGCGAAAGAGAGAAGGTAGTTAATACAAGAGCTATGGAAAAGGAATTGTACTTCAACAAGGATGGCTTAGTGACAAAAAAATTGCAGGTCAGAGAACAAATTATGTTTAAAGGAAGGTCACCTACACGTGAAACTTCACTGCGGTGGATCTTTCCTTGTCCACTTATATTCGATTTTAATGTGTTATTTTAATTTTTCATGGAGGGTTGTTTTGGCATATGGTCTGGCATTCAATTGCACACTTACCGAAAGCATTGTCAATTTGTCTTGCAGGCGGTGTGAACAAACTTGCTGATCTTGTTGGAGTCAGCCTTGGGGCGAAGGGCAAAATGTTGTCTTTGAGAGCAAGCATGGTTCTCCGAAAATAGTTAATGATGGTGTGACAGTAGCTAAGGAGGTAATTTGTAGATGTGTGCTCTGGTTTTCTTTTTAACTTTGTATTAGTTCCCCCTCTTAAATGTCTTAGATTTGGTAGGCATAATTTGAAAACTCAAAGGTGAAAGGAAACATATTTGTTACCCAGTGGTCTAATTGGCCTATGGACTAGCCACATTAGAGTAATGCATAAAGCTTTTCACAACAATAAAAGGAAAGGGTTATGGCTGAGTCAAATTTTATTGTTATTGACAATGTAATGAAATGTATCTCAATGCTATGGTTTTGGCCTTTTTATTGGTTGAATTAGAGGACCTAGTTGAAAATATTGGGGCCAAGTAGGCTGGTTTTCCTTTTTGCTGATGGTTTGGTGTATCTAATTGAATTAGTTGCCTAAGGTATTTTTGGTTGCAAACTCCTCTTCATTTTTCATACAGTATTGGCCTTGTGGAATACATTTGATTGTGTGGTCTTGTTAGATCTACAACATTTGTAGTTGTTTAGTCTTATGGCCGAGGTGCACTTTTATTATGGAAATAGTTGATGCAATATTGTCATTTAATCCTTACTGCAGGGTAGCATATTGAGAAGTTTCTTGTGAAACATTTGGTATTCAAAATGACACTTGATCCTATACAGCATCATGCACTTGACTTCAAAATTCATATTCAAAGTGTGCCAGACAATTCTTGCAAATTTCAAATATTTATGTTGTTTTAAACCATTATCTTTTTCATGTATTGGATGCTGAAAATGTGAAAAAGACTTTGGTATGAAACCAACTGGTGAATAATTTCCAGCAAAACAACCACTTCCAAGACATGATTTAGAAGTAGAACAAATGTGCTTATGAAGCATAGAAATATATCCGTGATGCATTGTCAATGTTTGGCTAGGGTTATTTTTGGAGAAAATAACTCCTTATTCCTAGAATAGTGATCTTCAATACAAGTAAATGCCAGAGAAGAGAGATCATCGTGTGACGCAAAAAAACTGAAATTGGACCCCTAAGGAGAGTTGGTGTGTCTACAATCGCTCTGTCAACATTTTCCCTTGGTTTACCCCGTTCTTTTCCTCCAGCCTGAGTCTTAATTGACTTCTTCTTTCTTCAGGTTTATTTATCAAATTCGTAGAATTTGATAAATAAATACTATCCACAATGGTTTGACTTTATTTTATATTCCCAACTTTATATTATATCCAAGCCTTATAACCAATGTTTAACTTTCAACACTTTGTATTTATACTCCACATTTCTTTTTAAATAAATAACTTGCAATGAACTTTCGGCTCTATATTTCACCACCCAGCCTTACAACAATCACACTCCAAACTTATGCTAATTATCCTCCAATCATTTAATTAAACAATTTCATTATACTTCGGCCCCACCTATATATATCAATAACCAATCAAACACTCGTATCGTACCTGGCTATCCTCCACACACCTTAGTTAACCTCCGGGCAAGTTCAACGTGCGACCACTGTCCGATGGCCCTTCTCCAAATCAACGACTCTTGGCAATTTCGCTCGGCTTCCAACGTCAGGCTTTAACGTGCGATGGTGCGGGTTAAACGGTGGTTTTCCGAGAGTCACTTCGCCACGTGTCTCATTCCCTATGGAATCACTCGTGAATAGGAAATACTGCCTACTCCGCAAAAGCGGTGCGATATGGGCAACCGGCTTTTGTGATTCCGCTCGTGGTTTTGGTACAGGGCTTGACCACAGGTGCAAGTCTGGTTCCGCTATCCTTTTGTTTGTTAACTCATGTCCAATCCTCGGGTCAGGTTCCGAAAGCACAACAATCTTGTCTCTTTATTAAGCGGGATTTTTATATTTGAACAATGTTCACGACCTCGGTTCTCTACACAGACCTCGCCTTCGGGTGGGGTGAGTTCACAGGGTTATCCAACAATTTACGGGAATTCAAAGACAAAAGAATGGAATTATCAGTACCCAATCGCCTCACAGTTAAACAATTCTTCACAATTAGTAGTTCGAGATAATTCAATGGAAACTAAGCTTGGAAATCATTTAACTGGAAACAATTGTTCACACACAGAGGTTTATTGCAGAAATCCCCTCTCTACTCTCCTCTTCCCTCTCTACTTTTATTCATCCGAGAAATTACAATTTATATACATAACATATGGCTCTTCGGTTCCTCTGAGAGGACCGTTCTAGAAATCAAAAGGTCTAATTATAATAATTCAACTAACTGAAACTATTCGACTCCTACAACTCTAACTAGTCTAAGTAATATAGTCAGCTGAGGTATTGACACCTAGCTGCTACAACTCAAATGTTTTCGAACCCTCCTAGCCACAACATGTGGACAAAACCTCCTACATTGCTGGCTAGTGCCTAATGCCCCTGCATCATCGTCTGACATAAACCTATTAACAAAAGTGAACAGGGAATGATTATTAATTATGGCATACTAAGTTGTCAGTGATTTTGACTATTTGTCTTTAACATGTAAAAATGTTAAATTCCAAACTTACATCATCATGGTTTGGCATCATGAGCTTGATTAATTGTCCACCATGCTCATAATTTCATTGTTGTCTTCATATCTATAAACAATGTTTCAAATAATAATAATAAAGTTCTATAAGAAAAATCCAGACCTCCATGTTGCTGCTCCTTGTGAGACAAAGTCAAAATTGCATTACACAATCTGACACATAAGAATCTCCTATATCCCGGTGGTATGTATCCAAATTCTTATAATAGTGTCTTCAAGACATATGTTGACATTGCCAATGAGATATTTAAGCAATGAAAGATGGAGCCTTCTTCATTGTTGTATATGTAATAGTCTTTTATTAATATAAAGATTTATGGTTTTGTCTTTCCGAAAATGAAATGTAAAAATAATTTATTGTGGTCAATTGAATTTTTTTTTTTTTTAAAGCTTTTCATTATGGAAGGGCGACATAGATATATGCCCTTCTAATTGAAATTTGGACCTGCCCTTCAAATTTGATCACTGTGTGGGACCTTAACAAACAATAAAACTATTCTGCCACGCGTTATATAAAACATATAACAAAACCTTTGTCAAAACTTCAAACGAACCCTTTAGCCGTGGGTATTTCATCACGAATTGATCATTTTACCATGTACCTTCTTCCAGAGGAATATTCTTCCACTTGATTAGGTACTTCATAATGGTTATATGTCAAAGAGATACAGAATGTTTATCTATAACTTTTTGTGGTTCAGGAATCAACTTTCATTCTTCATCTAATTTTGGAAGTTCTATTTACATTGGCATATTTTTTCTCAAAACCTTTTTTAGGCAAGATACATGAAAAACCTTATGAATGCAAGAAGAAGGAAAATATAACTTCTATACCACTTGTGCAATCCTATGAATAATTATTTAGGGCCATAACAGTTTTGTAGTGTGGAAAAAGTTGGCAAAAAGTCCCGACTTTTTGAAAAAATCCCGAATTTTTCCCGGAGCCGACTTTATTGGCCGACTTTTTGCCGACTTTTTCATCCCTGAAAAAGTCGCGATTTTATCCTCGAAGTCCCGAATTTTTGCTGACTTTTTCGAAAAAATCTTGAGTGAGGTAGTTTCTTTAATAATTTTTTAATTTTTTTTGAAAAAATCAGGATTTTTTCCAAAAATGAATATTTTTGTATTTTTTTAGTTTTGCCGACTTTTTGCTGACTTTTTCAAAAAACTCCCAACTTTATCGAGTATTTCAACTTTTGGACCCTTTCCGATTTAATCCCGACTTCGACTTTTTCCACATTGCATTTTTGAGCTAATTCTTTATTCTTCTTTTTCTTGAATGAAGATTGCTTATAATGCTATAATCTAAAAATACCCAATTACCCTCCTCAAATTATCTTTCACTTCAATGTTGTTCCCCTTGTTGTTTTATCATGTTTCATGTCATTTGAAGGTTTTCCATAATAATTTTCAAAGTTTCTTTAGTATTTTCCATATGTGACTCTATTTCCTATATTTTGGACTTATCTTGCAAAAAGTATGAGATACTAGGAGTTGGATATCCATAAAGGGCCTTAAATGGGTAAATTTTAGTAGATGTGTGATAGGTAGTATGATAGTATCATATTACCATTCTTCCTTGAGGAACCCACTTCATCCATTAAGATTGCTTTTCTAAAGAGTAACATTGTAGATAACCTTAAAAACATTTGTTAACTATTTTTGTTTGACCATTTGATTGTGTTTGATATGTAGAACTCATGGCACCTAGTGTTTCTCCACTCATATTAAATAATTATTTCCAAAATTTTCTTGTTACTATTACTTTAGGAAAACCATGAAGACTATGAATTTCTTTCACGGACACTTCTGCCACTTGGCTTGTTGTTTATGTACTTTGAGCTCTACAAAAAAAATCTACAAAATTTGTCTATATAAATGACCACAAAATGTAATACTTACCTTTATATTTCAGTAACCCTGTAATAAAGTCTATTGATATATCTTCTAGTCTTTGAATATGTATGTGGAATGGTTGAAGTAACCCTAGAGATTTTACTATCTCTCTTTTATTTATTATGCAAACTTGACCTTCTCTTACAAAAATTTGAATATCTTTCTTCATTCCTTCCAAAAATATATTTTTTGATCCTTTGAGATGTTTTAAGGAACCCTGTGTCCTACCATCAGAGAGACATGGGACTCCCTTAATATTTGTTTATTCAAATATGCTTGTGTGCATAAAAATATTCTACATTTCCACCAAAGTATATCTCTCTTTCACTCCCAATGCTCCATAGAGTTCATCCCATCCTTTATAAATTTTAGTTTTTGTTTAGTACTATTGTCATTTTTCCATTATGGCAAGCTTCTTCTAGCCACCTTGGAATAGAAAATGTAATTGGATATAAATTCGAGGCCTCTTCTATTTTAGAAAGAGCATCATGTACTAAATTTTCCTTACCCTTTTTGCAGATTATCTCAAAATTAAAACTTTGCATTTTTTCTCCTCATTTTTGTTAATATTCCAATGAAATCCATATCTTCAAAAAATACTTTATGCTATCATGGTATATCTTGACTTTAAAGTACCTCCCAGTGATATACTATCCCCATTTTTTATTGCATGTAATATTGCTTCCATTTATTTTTCATACGTAGATTTCACCAAATATTTTCTTTGAATTCCTTTCTTTTAAAATCCAATGATATCCCTTATTGTGTTAATGTTATGTAAATTCCTTGTCCTAGTGCCTCACACTCTACTATGAATGTTTTACCAAAAGTAGGTGCAACCGATGTTGGTGTAGAAGACATGGCATCCATTAAAAGAGAGAATGCTAAAGTAGCCTCATCATTCCATATAAATGATATTTTCTTCAAGAGATATGTGAGTGGACTTGAAATGCATGCATAATTCTTAACAAATGATCAATAATATCATGTAAGTCTAAAAAATCTTCTAATAACCTTGATTTTCTTAGGAATAGGTCATTTTGTAATAGCTTTCATCTTTTGAGGCTCCAACTTCACTCCTTCCTTTAAAACAATATGAACCAAATACTCAAATTCTTATTTCCCAAAAGCACATTTGGATATTTTTACATAAAAATGATTGTTCTCAATAATTTATATAGCTTTTCCACATGTTTACTAGTGTGGTATTCCCATGATTTATTATAAATATGTGTATTATCAAAGAAAACCAACACAAATTTTATAAGATGGGATCAAACAAAATTGTTCTTAAGTCGAGCCCGCCGGACTTCAAACGGCGATAAACCTTAATTCAAACCAAATTCGCATTCCAAAATAGCCTGCTGAAGTCGGCCAATTTTGTGACGTGAAAACCAAATGAATTCCGCCCTAATATTTTTTGGGTCCGAAGTTGGGCTGGCGTACGGAGGGAGAGTTGTGACGCGAATTTCTTGTCAAATTCGCCCTAATCTTTTTCGGGTCCAGATTTCCACTGCGCGAGCAGCCCAAACAAAGATCCGCTCCTATCCCTCTATGACGAAACCATCGTACATGCTAACGTCATCAATCAAAACCTGCCACCCTTTTGACTTTGTAAATAAAACAAATTGCGTCTGCGTCATTTTCATTGTTCCGTGCGCTAGCCAGTTTTCCATGCAAAAAAATTCAAAAACCAACTGTTAACGCTTGCTGATCGTTACCTTGCTGAAGAGAATTGAAGCCGAGTATTTCAGGGTTCTTCTGTCATAACCAGCGCCTGTTTAAACACGTTTCATTTCCTGTAAACAGGTATTTATTCCAATTCCCCGCTAAACTCTGTAAAAAATCCTAGTTTTAGTTTTAATTCTGCATTAAGGTCTGAAAAGAAGTTCAGTTTGGTATTTTTCGTTCCCAGAACTGCAATTATATTCCCAAAACTGGTAATTGTGCCCCTTTTCCACAAAAACCCCGAAATTCCATTTCTGAATCCACAAGAACCAGAAATGGAAGTTCCTGTAGCTCTGAATGTCGTGCCCATCAATGCCCCTCACAAGGACTTGGATTATTTTCCTTTAGCCAATATGGATTTTCAAATTAAGGACTTGCTTCTCAACGAGAATCCTCTTCGAATATTTTGCCGCTGCAGAGACAATTATTTGAATGGTTCTCACATATTTGGACTTTGGGAATCAAATATTCCTATGTACCTTCTCCCCTCAATCCATATTTTTCCTGAGTTAATACATTATTGCTACGCAAATTATGATCCCAACCAATGAGCAGTTTTATCCCCAAGTCAAAATGTCCTTTTCCCAATAACTGCTCAGTCCATAAATGAAATGCTACAATTCCAACCTGGTCAAGCTCTCACTCCCCTATCCATGGTTGAATTACTTGAGAAATCTACTAAGTTATCCCATGAAGAGTTAAACCGCATATGCCAAACCTTCATGTTACCAGAGCATCAGCCTAAAAACCCTCCCCCTTATGGTTATACTTTCTTTACTGATGAGGGTAGAGTTATTTTAAACATGATATCTTCCATAATGGGCTTCAATACTAGTGAGTATGTTGATCACTTAACCCTAGTATTGTTATCCATTTTTACCCCTGGACAACCTCCTGCTGTCAAGTACGATTTTTCATCTTATATTGCTGACAAAATCCATGATCAGTTCATGAGATTTGAGAATTAGAGAGTATTTAAGTATTCTTCTGTCATATATCATCTCATGATTTACTTTCAGTCAGAAAATTTCCCTTTTTATGTTAAGAAACTTGATGCCAAAGGGAATCCTAGTTCAGTCATCTTTTGGTCTGCCATTACTCACAATTCCTCTAATTCTCCTTATTCCTATAATGAGTTTGTCGACCTTTTTGTTCATCCTGCAACTACCTTGTTGACAGGAGTCTCTCCTCCTAGAATTAACAATGAAATCAAGAAAATCCTTCAGCTCTCAAAGCAGTACAAGATAGGTGACTGGTACCTATATCAAAACTACACAAAGATCGGGATATATGGATGTGAATTATGCCCATTCAAACTGCCCAAGTATGTCCCAATGAGACTCTTTGCATTAGAATATTTCAGGCAGATGAATAATTTAGATATAATTCATTTTTTCAATGCAAAGAAAAAGGCTCAACTCAGGATCAAGAACCAATTAGGTCCCTTCATTTGTAACTCTAGGGAAGCTGGAAAGGAAGCCGAAAGGATTTTAGAAGACTATCTCAGACTAAAAAAGAGTTTCTACTGGGTGCCTTAAGATCCAAACAACTTTATCTGTGATAGAAGAATGAAAAATAAACTGTCACCATACATCCATCAAAGAATCCCAGAAATAGAACAATATGCTAATATGGATGAATGGACAGAAGGGACATTGGTTGAAAATGATAGTGAGCAGGTCAATGTTGAAAATTTAATGAAAGATCTTGAAAAGATACTTAACCTAGAATCTTTTGGACAGGTGCAGGGATCTTCTTCAGCCAGGACTTTACAAAAAAATTTGCAGGAGATTAGTACAGTAGCAGTAGAATCTAAAGGAAAAGAAAAGGAGCCTGATATACAAATAATTGAAAAATTCATAATGACAGAGCAACCAGAGGCTTCTAAAGAACAAGGTCAAGGACAAATTCCTCCTACTCAGATCAGTGAGCCAGAAATTTCTATTTTACAAACTCCTCTGAATATAGAAAAGGGCAAAAAGAGAGAGGTTGAAACAACTACTCCTATTGGTGGCTCTTTTGAACAACAAGATGTTAAAAGGAAGAAATTAACTCCCCTTCCAGAAGATGAATCATTTCAGGAAATCCCTGATAGCCAGGGAAGAGAAGACAGTCAGCAAACAGGTACAGGTAGTGGGACATCCACTAATTTTCAAAAACAGGAAATACAGAGGCAACAAAGTGCAGAAATATCTTCTTTCAAACCTCCAGTAAAAACTGCCTGGGACATCAAAAGAACATTCATCAATATAAAGGCCAGGAACGATCCACTTAGACTTCAAGTGTACAACCAATATTTGAAGATGACTCCGAAAAATCAAGAAAGATTGATGTCAGCTTATGACATCCAACAGGGTAAGATGTTAATGAGCCATTTGAAGCCCAAGGTGCAGCAGCCTCAGACAGCTGCAGATTACGTTAGGACTAATTTTTAAGTCTTAGCAAAGGATATCCATCCTTTAGATCAAATTGAGCTACACAAGCAAACAGGTGAGATGATTTATTCTACTCTGACGGATAAATCAATGATGACCCATAAGTTGCAGGATTCTTTGGATAATACTAATACACAATTGCATTTTGAAAAAACCTCCTCCCAGGCTAAGAATAATAGAATCAAAACTTTAGAGGAAATAATCATTGGTTTGGGTCATAATCCTAAAGATGTGAAAGGTATTGAAGCTTTGATCAAGAGAAAAGATGATGATATTGCAGCTCTGAGAAAACAATTAAAGTTACCGACCTCAAGACATCCACAGACTACAGAAATCATCAAACAAAATTCTGAGGAAGAACTAATGGATTTGCTCTTACAATTGAATGAGCAACTTATTGCAACTGAAAAAGAGCTTGAGAATGCATTAAAAGATAAGCAGGCAAATATTCCATTATTTACAGCAGGAGTAGTGACAGGTACAACAACAACAGATCAGCCAACAAAATTGTCACAGAGAAACACTGCAAATTTGAACACTGATGAATTAACAAAGTCAATGGAAGATATGAAACTTCAGGCCATAGCTTCACAAAACAAAGGAACAGTTGGCCACTCTAGAACATAAATATGATCTTTCAAAAATGAGTGTTGCTGATAAAACAAGGGAAGCGAACAAATTAGAAAAAACAGTCAAAGCATTGGAAAAGGATCTCACATTGGAGAAACCTTTAAAAGAAATAAATGAAATTCTTTGGGATAATATCATTCAATCAATAAAGGATGTTTGGTCCTCAATTCAAATAATGGATAAACAGAATAACTTAGTTAAATTGGCTCTGGATGAGATTGAGAGATCAAGACAAGAGTTGGGAAATATGCCAGAAGAGGCCAATAGACTTATACATTTTTTTAATACTCAGACTAAGAATCAACTTGCAGAAATTGGTATTCAGGACAGGACCGGAACAATTCTGGAAATAAAGAGAGTTTTTACTAAAAGAACTCTGGTACATAATTTAGAACAAAGGTGCTCAGATATTCAAGAAGAAATCATTGCCTTCAGAGAAAGATTGAATATTTTGTTAAATAGAGGATTGCCCAGTCCTATAGTTGCAGAAGATAAGCTAATGGATCTTGATAGTTATGTTGAAAAATTGGACAAATATGCTGATAATCAAGCTAGTTCTTCAACCAGTTCATCAACAGCAGCATTGCCTACAGGGAAAAACCTTCATGACAGATTGGAGAATTTATTTTATCTTGAGCATGAAGTAATCATTTGTTCCCAAATCAGCCTAATTTCTTCAGATATACTGAGGCTGATGAAACACTAAGAAAGTTGCAAAGGACCAGAGTGCCAGAAGTTCAATGGTGGGAAGAAATGATGGAACTTTTGTAAAAAATTATCCTTACATAAATATTTGCCTATTTACCACAGTATATCATGATAAAAAGGATAAAAGGATGAACAAAGGTCAAAGAGTATCAGAGCAGTTAAAGAGTATCAGTGAAACGAAATAATCAACATAGAATTACTGAAGAGGACAGCAGCAAGCCAAGATATAGGGCCCGCCTCCAGCACATTCTTAAAAGAAGGAAACAGCACAACATTAGTTATCATTTTTCTTATCTACGAGACCATCTGTCTCTATATTGTTGTAAAATACTTATTATTTATCCTAGATAATATCTCAATTTGTTATGAGATATTTTGTATGATTTTTTGTATAAATACTCCATCAATTGGAGTAGTAAGTGTGGATTCATATACTTTGCAGTAACATTGACTTTTTTGGAATAAAGTGTTGTTGGAGAAATTTCTTTGTGGCTTGCTGGATGATGAATTGATGCTAGAGACTTTTTACAGGATTCATGTGTCAAACTACGGATCAATAAGTCATTTCTATCCTATGTTTTAAGTTTTTATATTTGTTTATTATATCACTGTGTTTCATTTCTGAATAATTAATGAAAAGGAGTAAATCAGAAGGTACTTAAGTGTAATCTGGTTTTAATCATTATTATTCTAAATGTTTTCTTCTAAACTAGTTATAAACAGTGAATTCTTAATTTCTCATGTTTTACTAGTTTAAGAATTTTGATTATTTAGTAAAGAATACTTAAATGCTCTTTATTGATAATCACTCATTTTTCTCTCTTTGAATGAGTTGAAAGATTCTTAATTGTCTTTCATCCATTTTAAATCCATTTCATTCTTTTAAGATTTATAATTGTTTCCATGTTTGACTATCTTGCCCTGTAAAACCATCTTTCGTTGATAAACTTAATCCAGTGAAGCCATTTTTTTTTACTCCATTGCCCAATGGCCTGAATTACTCAATCTTGCCCTTAGCTATCGAATTCCACCACCCAAACTCAAATAAAACCCCTGGACTTTATAACTAGCCTAAATTTTCTAAAACAAAGCTAAATTTTATAGAGAGAGCCCTCTCTAGGTACAGATTGGCTAGATTCTATACCTAAAAGATTGGTTTGTGGTTACCTCGGACCCCTTTCCTCTTTCAACAACTTCAACGAAAATCTGAGTGATAACATAGTGGCAACTCCACTGGGGACCTGAATAATTTCATTGTTACTATTTTTTATTTTATAAACTACAGACGGAGCCTGAAGATTAGCCAGGTAGCCTTTGAAACTGCTTTTGCTTTGCAATTGCAGAAGTAAATAAATGTTGACGTCCAAAACGTCGGACCACATTGCGTCGGAATTGCGTCGGAATTGGAACAATGGACGTCGGTACTCTATCTATTGCTTTACTATTCTACATACTGCTATTTCACTTTCTTATAGATGCCTCGGGCATATTTGGATGCTTTCTCAGATTTGTCGATAATCTCCATGTGGACCATTATTGGGTTTTATATCATGTCCCTGTATGTGACATGGGGTATTTTTCTATCATTGTCTGGGGTGGGACTTCCACTTTTCTGGATGGATATTTGGGTTCGAATCTTCAGATGTGAAAATGTAATGACTTTACTTCATATAATATATTCAAAACAGCATTTTTTCTCTTATGAAAAAAAAATGATTAATGTTTATCACTCTGCCTTCAAAACTAGCGATGCTGGTCTATGTTGCTGGTTTATTGATATGGTCTGATGGTCTTTTTATATTTTGGACATATCACACTCCTCACATGATTAGCGTTTTTCTTTGTTCAAGTATTTTGGGTACTTTAATTTGTATTTGGAACAATGGACGTCGGTACTCTATCCGTTGCTTTACTATTCTACATACTGCTATTTCACTTTCTTATAGATGCCTCGGGCATATTTGGATGCTTTCTCAGATTGTCGATAATCTCCATGTAGACCGTTACTGGGTTTTATATCATGTCCCTGTATGTGACATGGGGTATTTTTCTATCATTGTCTAGGGTGGGACTTCCACTTTTCTAGATGGATATTTGGGTTCCAATCTTCAGATGTGAAAATGTAATGACTTCATGGACTGTTTTACTTCATATAATATATTCAAAACAACGTTTTTTCTCTTGTGAAAAAAATGATTAATGTTTATCACTCTGCCTTCAAAACTAGCGATGCTGGTCTATGTTGCTGGTTTATTGATATGGTCTGATGGTCTTTTTATATTTTGGACATATCACACTCCTCACATGATTAGAATTTTTCTCTGTTGCAGGATTTTGGGTACTTTAATTTGTATTTGGAACAATGGACGTCGGTACTCTATCTGTTGCTTTACTATTCTACATACCGCTATTTCACTTTCTTATAGATGCCTCGGGCATATTTGGATGCTTTCTCAGATTGTCGATAATCTCCATGTGGACCGTTACTGGGTTTTATATCAAGTCCCCGTATGTGACATGGGGTATTTTTCTATCACTGTCTGGGGTGGGACTTCCACTTTTCTGGATGGATATTTGGGTTCCAATCTTCAGATGTGAAAATGTAATGACTTCATGGACTGTTTTACTTCATATAATATATTCAAAACAACGTTTTTTCTCTCGTGAAAAAAAAATGATTAATGTTTATCACTCTGCCTTCAAAACTAGCGATGCTGGTTTATTGATATGGTCTGATGGTCTTTTTATATTTTGGACATATCACACTCCTCACATGATTAGCGTTTTTCTCTGTTCAAGGATTTTGGGTACTTTAATTTGTATTTGGAACAATGGACATCGATACTCTATCTATTGCTTTACTATTCTACATACTGCTATTTCACTTTCTTATAGATGCCTCGGGCATATTTGGATGCTTTCTCAGATTGTCGATAATCTCCACGTGGACCGTTACTGGGTTTTATATCATGTCCCTGTATGTGACATGGGGTATTTTTCTATCATTATCTGGGGTGGGACTTCCACTTTTCTGGATGGATATTTGGGTTCCAATATTCAGATGTGAAAATGTAATGACTTCATGGACTGTTTTAATTCATATAATATATTCAAAACATCGTTTTTCCTCTTTTAAAGTTTCATTTTTTTTTTTTTAAATTGAACCTGTCGTCGCTATACCAACACCTTGTAAGTGTTGGAATTACGACATATTAGAAACGTCGGAAGAGCGACAGTATAAAAACGTCGGACGAGCAACGTTCAAAACGTCGGACCACATTTCGTCAGAACTGCGACAGTTTACAAATGTCGGAAGAGCGACGTCCAAAACGTCGGACCACATTTCGTCGGAATTGTGACAGTTTACAACCGTCGAAAGAGCGACGTTCAAAACGTTAGACCACATTGCGTCGGAATTGTGACAGTTTAAAAACGTCGGAAGAGCGACGTTCAAAACGTCGAACCACATTTCGTCGTAATTGTGACAGTTTACAGACGTCAGAAGAGCGACGTTAAAAATGTCAGACCAAATTTCGTCGAAAGTGCGACAGTTTGCAAAGGTCGGAAGTGTGACGGATTCGGAAACGTCGGAAGAGTGATGCTTGTTTGAAAGCGACGGAAAAAGTGTCGATAGTGCGACACTTTTTAATTGCGTCGGAACTGCGACGGTATGGTAAACCATGTTTTGCTCGCCCTCGAACTGTCGCTCTTGCGACGACTATGTGTCGGAATAGCAACGAATTGGCCGTCGAAATTTCTGCCAAATTTTTTAGTATGCGAGCCGAACGGCTCGAGCGCACCGCGCGACAATTTTTTATTTTTTTTTTAATGGTTAATTTTAAGGTTTTTTCAAATTCTAATCCACTAAAAGGTTTAATTATGAAAAATCTAGAAAAATACCCGTACATTTATCCATCGAGGAGGCATATTGGTTGTAAAATTTAAAAAAAGAAAATTTGTCCACTATTTTATAAAATTCAAGCTGGAGATTGGTGGCAATGTACAGCAACAGCACGTGCAATAAGTGCAATGGGAGCACAGATGTCAGTGCGGCTCAAGCAAGGATAACTTGCACCGGTGCTTGAGAGCTCTGTATCACTGAAAAAAGTGAAAAGTGTTGTTTTTTGGCCGTAATTTTTTTTATTTAACCCTGTTACGGTGCGTCAGGTTTTAACTGGAGTACCGATGCGTTGTATTAATGCCGCACCGGGCTCTTTCTGTTTTCTCGCGCTTTTAGGAAGCAGCGGGCAGCATAACTGTCACGCACCGATGCGCTACAGTAATGAGACGCACCAGTTACGGCGTCTGGTGAACCAATAATTTTTGCGGTTTTTTTGTCATAATTTTCTTATTTAACCCTATTTCGGTGCGCGGGATTTTTACAGCAGTACCAGTGCGTTGCCTATATGCCGCGCCGGGCTCTTTCTGTTTTGCGCGCTTTTAGGAGGCACCGGGGCTGCGTATTTTTAATGCACCGGTGCTCTACAGTAATATGACGCACCAGTAACAGTGTCCAGTGAACCAATGATTTCTGTGGTTTTCTGGCCGTAAATTTTTTTATTTAACCCTATTCCGGTGCGCGAGATGTTTTCTGGAGTACTGGTGCATTGTATATATGCCACACCAGGCTCTTTATTCTTTCATGCGATTTTAGGAGGCACTGGGGCAGAGTATTTTTAAAGCACCAGTGCTCTACATTATCATGACGCACCGGTAACAATGTCCAGTGAACCAATGATTTCTGCAGGTTTTTGGCCGTGATTTTTTTTATTTAACCCTATTCCGGTGCGCAACATTTATGGGGATCCCAGTACATTTCCATCATTTTTCCTCGGGAATTTTATGTTCCGCTCGCTTTTATGACGCATCGGGGCGTGGCGATGTGACGCACCGGGGCTGTACAGTAACCTAACGCACCAGTAACGGTGCCCGGTGAACCAATGATTTTTACGGTTTTTTGGCTGTAATTTTAATTGTTTTAAACTGTTTTCCGGTGCGCGGGATTTACGAGGATCCCGGTGCGTTTCAGTCATTCAGCACCGTGTCATTTATGTTCCGCACGCTTTTTATGAAGCACTGAGGTCGAAAATATGACACACACCAGCACGGTTGCTGAATTAAAAGCACCGGGAGGGTGTGTACGGAGCGCACTGTTTCCGATGTGCCAATGTTTTATGCAGTTTTTTTGCCGTAATTTTTTTATTTAACCATCCACCAGTGGGTGTGTTTTGTGGGCGCCCCGGCGCGTTTCATTTATTCCACACTGGGTGGTATCTGTGCGGTCGACATGTAAAGCACCGATGCTCTACAAAAATAAAACGCACCGAGCTTGTGTGTACGGAGCGCACGGTGTCTGGTGTGCCAATTTTTGTAATGCACTGGTGCTTTTTCATATTGAACGCACCAGTGATTTTTAGGTTGATAAGAGCACTTGATGAAATACATCCGCAAAAACCTCCACCCGCCAACCTCCTCTAGGATCCTCCGCTAGAAACAGATGTCTAGGGTATTTTTTTGTGGGGTTCCTCAAAAACATCTGCTAAAGGGTATTTTCCTTGTAGTGTCCACTAAAAAATATCTGAACTTTGGCTTTTCCATCCTTAAGATACGTTGCATACCTCAACAACTCCAAGAAATTGGTCATATACTCCTCATCCATCATCGATCCAATATTTATCTCATATAATTCCTTAGCTTTGATGTTGTAGTACCTTTCCAACTCAAATCCTATATCCTGATGTCTCTGACCCACTTCAAATCTTCCCACCAGATGTATGATTTCCCTTTGAAGCTGAAGGTAACTATTTTGGCCTTCATATACTATGTGTAATCATGCAGCCCAAAGAACTTCTTCATCCTGAGTAGCCATGTCTCTACATCCTCAGGATTATTCAAATCCCCATCAAAGGTAGGTGGCTTGGGTTTCCTGAACTCATCTGGAAAATATCGCCTCTCACTCCTCTTGTAAGGATCATAATGATGATGACCATGGTACCTGTCAGAACTAGAACTAGAATATAACATATTTCCACAACCTCTCCTATTTGTATTATTCAAGAACTTGCCATCCTTGATCATGTCATCCCTATCTTAACTATGCCCAAAATTAGATCTAGTTCCATATGCCCCATTAGTCCCATCCTCTTGTCCATGACTGATCCTAAGAGGTACCTTTATCTGAAAGTATGAAAAATTCTAAAGGATTACTGCATTGACATCTTCTTGTTTCTCCTATTCCTGAATGATCATGTCATTATCTGCTTTGCAACTTCTTATTTCTCCCTTCGAACTCCTCAATGTGTCTGCTATGTTAGAAGAGTGCCCAACACCACACTGATCATCTAATCCATAGGGAGAGTCTCGTCACTCATGAATTGTAGTCTACCATCTTTCTAAGCATCTTTGATCTTCTTCCTACAAGTATGCCATGTCAGCTAAACCAAAATATAACATAATAAACATACCTAAATATAGTTATGGGGAGGATATCTCATCTGCAAGATTAACCAAATTAACGTAATACATGTAAATCATAGTCATATCAGTACATAAACATCTTTTCAACCATTATCCAGTTATCATGCATGACCATACCAACCACATACCATGACCTCATGCACGACAACTATAACCATGTCAATGTATGCCAAATGATGTATAAAAAATGACATGCATAACAAATGCATAACCAACATACACTCATGATGACCACATCCAACAACAACACCATCAAATTCCACATGGAGAAAAAACTACAATAATTACCACCACCATACATACATAACAAGCACTTAGACCACAAGAATAAAGAACACATATGAAACTAACATATATGCATGACCAACGCATTCCACCCATCCAATCTAAGGGGTGAACCATGCTCTGATACCACTATGTAACCCCATCCTCTCACATTTACCCAAGATAACCAGTCGACTGGGGTAAACATGTGATGAAGAGTTACTATGATGTGATTCAACTCCCCAGGTATAGTTAAGGAAGTGGATTCAACAAAACAATACCAATATGACCTTCCTCGAGAATTACAGAACCTTCAGGAGACAACTAACCCTTTTAGGTTCCTAACCCCTGAGACAACTTGTCATTTTACTAAGCTAGAATCCTAGCCACTCCCATGACAAGCCATGGATGCGACTAAAACCCTCCAGATGCTCCCACAAAAAGGCATGCCAACAATTGTGGCCTTTTTCAGGCAGTTTTGACATAGCGAACCTGGATTCTATGCCACTTTTTCAAGGCTAGGTCTCAAGCCTCTACCCAGAACTCCATGGAACTTCCAGAAATGATAAATAACAATGAATTCAAGCTACTAATTCAAACACTTCAACAAGGAATTTACCTAAACCCTAGTAGCCATGAAAGGAATTTTTCCAAACATATCACAAACATGTAATCTAAAGTCATAAGAATATATATAAGCATATTGGTCTCATACTTATCTTAGATTCGTTAAGAAGATGATTTATTATCACAATATTTGCATTATCATGTATTAGGTCATATATTCATTCACATTTCATATATTAATCAAATCACGATGAGATCCATGACCATAGTTTGTCATAAACCATGCTTATAACCAACAAAATAATAAGAATAGAACAACCATAAAGACCACATATTAACAAGTACATTTACACATGAAATACAAAAGGAAAAGGAGTTCTTATTAATGTATACATAAGCCAACCAAGTCAAGGACTTCCACGAACCACCCGGCCATAGATTGGGCTGACCCAAATCTTTCTTTCATCCAATCACCCCTGTGCCATATTCCAAGCATGAATATGGGACTCACAACAAAACAAATCAAGGTTTCCTAGGGCTTTATCGTATATCCCACCAAGGGATTATTAGGCTTGAAACTCTCATCATTACAACCAGGATTTACCACCACCAGATGACTAAGCCCTAAACAAGCATGGTTGCCTCCAGATATCTCCACCTAAACCATGAGGAATTTTTTAGTTTCAAACTCTCAAATTTACCATGTATACTGCAATTATTGGTCAATGGATTCTTAGGCCTATGAGGTCTTCACCCTTTGGGCTTTATCATGTATCATGTCATTACCAGTCAAGGGATTCCTGGGCCCAACCAAGGGTATTCACAACCAGGTGTTGGGCAGTGAAAGAGGTATGAAATTATTGTGTATTTACTCATTCTTTACCATAAATATACTCCTGTTTTCCTTGGAAAGGTAATTTATCATAGGAATTACAATAGAATTGGAAAGGTTCATGTTTAATACGAAAATACAACTAAAGGCTACTTTTTGATTAACAAATAGGAATTTGGAGAGGTGAACAGCTGTACCAAAGGCGGGGTTGAGAAAAATCTAACTGCTGCTCCATCAGCGTTGAATCATATCCAGCCAAAGGCAAGGAGATCTGAACGAATAGCCCAGAAAGGACAGGGAATAGCTCGGCCTCAGTCAACACAAACAGAATGATGACTAAACAAAGAGGAGCGAATCCCTCAGGATCTTTCGATCCTGAGGGATCGTTGTTCAAACTCATCTTGTTCCTTGATTGGTCCGTCGAGATTTGATATATAAAGCCACGTCCTTTAGTGACAAGGGGACGGATTGTTGTTGAAGTTGGGAATTGGTCGAAAGACTTTAAATTTTCTCTGTAATGTAATGTTTTAATTAACTCTTTGTTTTGAGAGAAACATTTCTGTAAAACTTTATGTTGGTTTAATACAAGGCACGTGGTTTATCTACCTTCTGCAGTTCTGAATTAGCCCAGCAGTATTTCACTGGCGCTAAGGGCCCGGCTCTGGTGGAATCACTTCATTGTTTGTATTTTAATATTTTCTCACTGTCGTGTGGAGTGTGCTTAGTGTTTGTTTTAATTATAGAATTGGTTTATTGTTGATCGGATCAAATACAGAGTCATTGTTGTTTCATTTATTTACAAGAAGCATAATTCATTGTTCGATTATCTTGTTGCCTTAATGACCTGTATCTGCTTTGAGTTGTTGTTCCATTAGTTTATATTGATTGTTGCGTGGTGAGAAGCTGTCGACAGAACTGAAGCATAGAAATCTAGTGGCTTGAATATGTTAGAATTGTAATTGTTGTTCATTTCACGTTGTTGTTCCATTTCTGTTCATTACTTATTCATAGTCTTTGAATAGCAAACAGATGAGTTGTAGTTACATGTTGTTGTTCCTTTTCAGATTGCGTTTCTTTTAAGTTTCTTTCATTGAATCTGCTTTCGTTTCAATTGCTTTAAGATCTCCAACTGTAGAGGATAGAGGCTTTTGCTTCCAAGTCCCCAGATTGGTCATCTTGCATCGATTTCTGAGGGAAAGAGTTACTGCTACTGCATCCTTGATCGATGTTCTACAAGATTGAAGTAGTTTAATCTTTCCTTTTATGTCACTGTAATTAGGTTTCTTTTCAAGCATTGGTTACTTTTGTTTTTGTTATTTTGTACTACATCTTCACAACATTGCTCTTAGACAATTGCAGCCTCAAACAGAGTACACTCTTGAAATAAAAAGACGCTCCCGGATTGATGATTAATGTAGGCTAATTAGGTGTTTAAAAGATACCTTTTTATGACTCAACATTTTGGCGTTGTTGCTGGGGAGAGTGTATGCCATTTTAAAGGAGTAATGCACAGCTGATTTTCTTCTGCTTGCGGAGAATTGGGTATTAAAGACAGAAGGTAAGAACCTGCGCACTGGGCAAGAAACACACTTGCTCGCAGGCCGCTTCACAAAAGAAGTAGGTAAGCTTCTTTCTTTAGGTAGGAATGAAGGTTTGTTTCTTTGAATGAATAAATCAACTAAGCGAAACAAAATTCCTCCTAAAACTGAAAAACCTAAGGGACCAGTGACCCTTGGGCGCACAACCTTTATTGACGAAATCCTTAAAATAACTAAATCTCATCCATCAGTAGGATTTAAAATAACTACTTCTAGACAGCCTACTAGTTCCCTTCAGGCTACAGAGTCACCATCTGAAGCCTTTGCTGAGATACACAGTCAAACAGAGGGAATTGAGCAATATTCCCAAGAAATTGAGAATCTTTGCATAAGTTTCCTTCAAGAAGGGAACGCTAGCAATCTCTGAGAAGGAGAAAGGGAAACAGAAGAAATCACAAACTTGAAATCTCCTATTGAAACTGCCCAAACAATAAGCAGCCCAGATAAGGGAAGTGTTGTTCAACTTATTCAGAACCAAGGTCCTAAATCACCTCAAACAGTAGGTCGATAGGAAATACTCATTATCCCAGACAAAGGGAGTGTTGTCAAAGCCATTCCTGCCCCTGCTCGTCAACCTAGAAATTCCTTGGAAATCCCAGAGGGATATTGGCATATCTTTGATCAAATGGCCCAGAACCAAAATCAGAATCAGCAGCAGACCTCTACACTGCAATATCCTATAGTAGATACTGTAGTCAATGCACCCATGAAAGCTATTCCTCTTCAACATATTCCCACATTTCACGGCTTAACATCAGAGGACCTAGATGTGTTTTTATTTGAATTTGATGTGCTGTGTAGAGGATACGATTACACCACCGATGCCCAAAAACTAAAACTATTCCCTTTTAAATTAAAAGGGGCAGCCCTACGATGGTTTATGGGATTAGGTGGGGGTGTCATAACTGATTGGGATCATATGAAGGCTGAATTTTTAAAGAAGTATCAAGATTATTGCAGGTCTCGGGAATTAAAAGATGAGATATTCCAAATGACAGCAAAACCAAATGAGACCTTGGAAGAGTATGTGGAACGGTTTCAATATAATCTTCAGAGATCCCCTTATGCATATTTTCCCTTACCTGATAATGTTTTGAAAAACATATTAATTAGGGGAATGAAAGATCAATGGGTTGAAACATTGAATATTATGGGAAAAGGTGATATATATCAGGAAAGTTATCCTAACATCATTGATTTGTGTATCAGGAGTTCGAGGGGCAATACAAGGTTGAAATCAACAGAACGTGATATAATCACAAGGGAAAATAAGACCTCTAATGAAGGTGTGACTCGTGCAGATATTGGAAATCTGCTAGAAGACTTTAAGACAGACATACCTGGGAATCTAACAACACAGTTCGATATTATGCAAGCCAAACAAAAATAGGCAGAAGCAGAGCAGAACTTGGCAATATTCTGTCCCAGATGTAGAAAGAAGCACAGCCACAAAAAATTTCTGTTGGATGTGATTAAAGTCTGTGCCATTTGCATGAAAGATCACTCTACAGAAGGATGTCCTTCGCTTCCTGGCCTAAAAGCAGTTTATAAGGAGGCAGAAGAGGAATCAAAAGTGGTATGTCTACTTAATCAGCGCCGACAATGGCAGCCACGACCATCAGGTATGTCAAATGATCCATTTTATTTTCAACCTCCTCAATATAATGCTCAACAATATAGTGGGATGTGGCAGAATCAACCATATTTCTCTAATTGGTCACAACAACCATTTCCTCCCACATCTTGGCCAAATCAAACAAATCAAAATAATTGGCCTAGCTTTCCTTTCTACCCACCTTTCTGGCCTACACAATGGTCCCCTTCTACTTCCCAGAGTCAGGCCTGGCAATCAAACTGGAAAAAACCTACAAATCAGTCAGCTGGATCAATTCCTCTCTCTCAACCTACACTACCAGCCCCTTATACAAATCCCCAGACCAATTTAAGACCACAACTCCCAACCCAACCCAACCCAAACCCAAACAATAGGCCAGTTCAGTCTGTCCAAATAATGGAACCCCCAGAAGTAGAAACTAAACTAAGGGAGTGTAATGATCTTCAATTAAGGTCTGGGCGCATAGTCGAAACAGAGAGAAACAATGATGTCCACATTGAAGATTCGTTACCTGTAGAACAAACAGTACAAAGTGAGAAGGAAGTTCAGCAACAAAATCAACAAAGAAGTCAATAAAAAGTAATAACTTCCTCTCCACCATTCCCAGAACGATTAATTATACCTCATCCATTAGAACAACCTAATTTTGATCTTCTGGGAGAATTAAAAAATTTATGCATAAAAATCCCTCTCCTCCAAGCTATTCAAGATATTCCTATATATGCAAAAACTATTAAGGAATTATGTATAACGAAGCCAAAGAGGAGAACAACAACCAATCGTACTGTCCAAATAGTCGGTACCTTATCTGACTTATTATCAGGAATGGAAACACCCATCAAATATGAAGACCCAGGAAATCCTATAGTGACAGTGCAGATCAATGGCCAATCATTTCCAAATGCTATAGTTGATTTGGGGGCAGCAATTAACATTTTAACAACCACCACCTGTCAAAAACTTGGCATTACATCACTGGAACCAAAAACAACCTTGTTGGAATTGGCTGACCGATCAGTAGTCAAACCAGAAGGTATACTACAAGATGTAATGGTATCTGTAGATTCCTGGGAATACCCTGCTGACTTCCTGGTTATCAATCCAAAGAATCAACTAGATGGACATCCATTAATTCTAGGTAGACCTTGGTTGGAAACTTCCGATGCTTATATTGGATGCCGACAAGGCAACATGACAATTACAAGGGGAAATTATGTCAAGAATCTAGCCCTATATCCCCCAGCCCAGCCAAGTCTATCAATAATCAAAAAAAGAAAACCACCTGCATCATATCTTATGGAGAATATGAGATCACCTCTAACCATAGAAAATGCTCTTGATTTTAAAGATCAAATAGAGGATGATATCATTAATAATTTTATTAATAAGTCACAAACCAGATCTCATTTGCAATGTCACATGATCAAAGCAGCATTCGATAATAAAGAAGAAGAAGATCCTTTCAAAGATATTCCTGATCAAACAATACCTACTACTTCTATGAGAAATAGCGAGGTTGTAGAAATTGAGCCGGGAAAAACTTTAAATATTAATAAAAATCTCACTGCTGAATAAGAAGAGAAATTGGTCCAATTATTACGAAAATACAAAGCAGCCTTTGCATGGGATTACCCCGATATGAAAGGAATTGATCCTCAATTGTGTACTAACCACATTTACATTGAAAAATATGTAAGACCCATTCGCCAACCTCAGAGGAGACTAAATCCTCACCTTAAAGATATTGTGAAAGCTGAATTACAAAAACTATTGGATGTTAATTTCATCTACCCAATATCTAATAGCAAGTAGGTCTCCCCATTAGTGGTAGTACCAAAAAAGAACGGAAAGTGGAGGATATATGTAGATTACCATGAACTTAATAAGGAAACACAGAAAGACCACTTTCCCCTTCCTTTCATTGACCAGGTATTAGACACATTGGCAGGGAAGAAATTCTTCTCTTTCCTCGATGGCTTCAGTGGGTACAACCAAATCCAAATTGCCCCTGAAGATCAGGACAAAACTATTTTTACCTGTCCATGGGGGACATTTGCCTACCGAGTCCTACCTTTTGGCCTATGCAATGCTCCTGCTACATTCCAAAGGGAAATTCTCAGCATTTTTGTAGACTTAATAAATGAAGGCCTCGAAGTATATATGGATGATTTCACACCCTATGGGGATGACTTTCAGCCTGCATTGGAAAACTTAGAAAAAGTATTGCAAAGATGTATTGACACTAGGCTTTGCTTAAGCAATGAAAAGTGTCTTATGATGATGACCGAAGGAGTTATCTTAGGGCATTATATTTCAGCAGCTGGAATTTAAGTAGACCCAGCTAAAATTCAAATACTCTTGTTAATTCCTACACCTACTACACAAATGGAGGTACGTAGCTTTCTTGGATTTTCTGGTTACTATAGAAGATTTATAGAACATTATTCTCGAATAACTGCACCTTTATATGCACTGACTGGGAATGTTGATTTCATTTGGACAGATAAATGTGACAATGCCTTTAATGATCTGAAGAAGATCGTTTCAACAACCCCAGTGCTGAGGGGCACAAATTGGAATTTCTCGTTCCAAATTTCATCTGATGCCTCAGACACAGCAATTGGAGCAGTACTTGGGCAGGAGGAAGACAAGAAGCCATATGCAATCTACTATATTAGCAAAAATCTATCCCCTGCTGAATTAAATTATACTGTGACTGAGAAAGAATTTTTAGCTGTATTTCATGCTATAAACAAATTTAGACATTATATAACGGGGTATCCTATAGTACTATATACTGATCACTCTGCCATTAAATTTTTAGCAAATAAACCTGTTACAAACGGAAGAGTGACAAGATGGTTGATTTTACTGCAGGAATTCGACATCACAATCAGAGATCGACCTGGGAAAGAGAACCCTGTAGATGACTTTCTGTCAAGAATGCCAAAGCCAACAGATATAGAAGCAATTGAAGACCACTTTCCAGATGAACATCTCTTCGCTGTTACTATCAGAACACTGTGGTATGCTGATATAGCGAACTATTTGGCAATAGGTAAATTACCTAAACATCTGTCCCTTAATGAACGTAAGAAAATAATACACCATAGTACCCACTTCTCCTGGATTGGAGGCCACCTATTTCATATAGGTGCAGATATGCAAATAAAAAGATGTGTTAGGGAGGATGAGGTATTTGACATCTTGAAAGCATGCCATGATGGATAGTGTGGCGGACATTTTGCAGATCGTAGAACTGCCCATAAAGTTTTACGAACATGCTATTATTGGCCTACTATCTTTAAAGATGCTAAAAAATTCGTGCAAGCCTGTGATAGCTGCCAAAGGGTAGGTCGCCCTGGGCATTCTGATGAAATGCCTCTGAACCCTCAACTAGTGATCGAACCGTTTGAACGTTGGGCTCTTGACTTTGTTGGTCCTATTAACCCCCCATCAAACCAAAAAACATATATCCTAGTTGCAACTGAGTATGTCACCAAATGGGTTGAGGCAGAAGCTCTGTCAAAAGCTATAGAGGACTCTGTAATACAGTTTCTTTTCCAAATATTTGTACGCTATGGCCTCCCAAGGTACATAATCACAGATGGAGGACCACAGTTTGTAGGTTGAAACATTGCAAAACTACCCCGTTCAGCACAAGATTACGATTCCATATCACCCACAGGCCAATGGCCAAGTAGAGAGCACGAAAAAAGTAATCGAATCTATATTAACAAAAACAATTGCCTCTCATAGATGAGATTGGGCCTACAAATTTCCAGAAGCATTGTGGGCATATCGAACAACGTGGAGACCTACCATAGGATATTCACCATACCAATTGGTATTCGGAAAGGAACCCATCTTTCCTATAGAATTCGAAATTCAAACATTACGAACAGCTCAAAAGGTGGGTCTAAATTTAAATGAAGCCCAGGGTAAAATATTGCAGCAAATTAATGAGCTAGATGAAATTAGGCTCTCTGCTCTTCAGCACACAACATTAATTCAGCAACAGAGAGCCAAATGGCATGACGCCCATATCAAAGAAAATATCTTCCACGAAGGAGACTGGGCACTCCTATATGATTCCAGGTTTCAGGATTTCCCAGGAAAACTCCAGAAACGATGGCTTGGACCCTATGAAATACAAAAAGTGCATGATAATGGCACTGTTACATTAGTTACCATTGACGGACCTAGACATTCCTTTAAGGTAAATGGTCATCGAGTACGATTGTATCATAAACCGCTTACTCGGGAATCCTTTTACCAACAATTATGGGAAGATTCAACCATGGAAATTCTCGCTGAAGGGGAGAACTCCTCCTCTGCATCATTTTGATAAATCATCTCTTTTTTTTAATTTTTGTACATAAAGCGTTTTTTTTCGTTTTTCGATTATTGTTTTATGGAATTTGTTTTTTAACATTCTGTTAATATTACTGCTTTATTTCTTCATCGTTTGTTTCATGAAATTCGGTTTCTTCAAAAAAGAAAAAGAGAAAAAATTATGTTTATTCCATTTGTTTTGTTGTTCCTTTCTAAAGGAACAACACCACTGCTATTCCTTTCAAAAGGAACAACAGTTTCGCAAAGCGCTTTTGCAGTTCCTTTCCAAAGGCACAGCACTTCTGCAGAGTATTTGTTTGCTGTTTCTTTTGAAAGGAACAACAGTTCCGCAGATTGTTTTTTTGCTGTTCTTTTTTTAAAAGGAACAACACTTTTTTTGTGGATTGTTTTTTTGTTTTAAGCCAGCATTTTGATTTTTTTTATTACTTTTCTGAAGGCAAATATATCATTTATATACAATCATACAAATTAAAGCTTACTGTAATCAACAAATCAAAAGAAATCGTCATTTTTTTAAGAAAATTGTCTATTAATGATAAGAAAAAAAGGAAAAAGGGCATGATCAATAACATAAATTTGCTATTTTTACCATTGAATTAATCTGATCGATTATTTTTATCATGATTGGTTCTTTCCTAGATGCTATAACTTTCTTTGATGTCTATCTATGGAATAGGAATAAGGGGATAATGTTTTTTTCTATTGAGATGTTCAGACTTCTTCCACCATCCCTACTCTTAAGGAGTGTTGAGCCATCCCTTATGAATAACTGAGGAAAAGTGTTGCATAAAAAAAAAAAGAGAGAGAAAGAGAAAAAAAAACATTTACATATTCTTAATAATGATTTTGCATATAGAGGTTAGGGGGTCTCATCAAGAGCCAACCTACCGCGATCATAGGGAAGGAAGTGAAGTGGCATTCCCATAATGGCCACCAAACCAGGGAAATGGTCCAATAGACAATTGAAAAAAATCAAGAAGTCCTTGGAACAGGAGGTCTCATCACGAGCCGGCCTGCCCACCTTTTACTTCTTCCCGGTGAATGGCATTGTGGTTTATCTAGTCACCAAGCCACCACAATGGCCTCCGTCATGATATTCAATAAAAAAAGGGTACTTCCTCAGCATACATAAAGGACAATGGTTCCGTGGGTAAGAAAGCAACTCTGTCAAGGTTATGGACACCTATGGGCAACAGAGCTCTGCTAATGGTATTGGAGTCACATTTATACACATCAATAGTTATATTTAACCCTTTTCCTATATTATAATAAATTTTCAAATGAAATATGAATCCCTTACCTTTCCCTCCGAACCTATTATACATGAAAATAATTATAAATCGATCATATTAGTTCAAAATGGTAAATAACACAATTGTATTTATGTTTATTTTATGTTGTCCCTTCTCCTCGTATTTGAATCATTACAAAATGATTTTCTATCTATTAACGATTCATCACATGCATTGATTTCAGTAATTACTGTAATTTGATTGAATGTATCATAATTACGCCTGCTTTTTATTACTGTACTGTTGTTGAGCCACACATGCTCCTCTCAATTGATGGTCGAGGGCAACCTTTCATTCATTCGCGGGGCGCGGATGTATGCATACAAAACAAACTCCAATATTCCCTTACCTGTATACAGATTAAAATCCCTGCATTTTAGGAAATAAAAAATTTTCAATGAACTGTGTTGTGTTGTTCCATTGTGATTACTGTGTGTCGAGAAATTAACAGAACGCAGAAATGGGAGGGCAGCCAATTCACAGTGAACCGCAAGTACTGATCGTCTCTGATACTGCACAAGCAATTTTATAAAGACTGGGGTGGATTACATATTTCTTGAGAATGCAACAACCCCACGAAGAAGTGACCACCGAATTTTTATTGAACCTGCAGGAAGGATCCTCCATGGTCAGAGGAAGGCAAATAGTTGTATCCGACGAGATAATTGCAGAAGTGTTTGGCATTCCCACGCAAGGGACTATTTGGACTCAGAAGAAGATTAGGATTCGTGAAGCCATAAAATTTTTTCAAAATGATGGACAGACGTTAATTATCAAAGGTAAAGGAGTCCAGCCAGCGTCATTAGGAGAACCATGGACAGAGTTGGCCAAGATTGTGCAGGATTACATAACGTGCGACGGAAGAAAGGATGTGGTAAGACCTCGCCACCTTAAGCTACTAGCTGTATTAAAACAGAAATGCACCATTAATTTGCCTGCATTTTTAAATTCTTTGTTGCATGATATTGCTTGTGGTATAAGAAAAGCTCAGCATGCAGATATGGTGGTCAGCAACCATTGTCTAATTCGTTTAATAGTGAGTCTTAGCCTCGCCCAGCAATAGTCCAGCTGGGAAGAATTAATATTTTCCATTGACGGAGGGTTAGCTCTACCCGCTCGAAAACGAAAGAGGATGGTCGGCTCAATTGCTGAACCTTCTAGTCATAGACAATCCCTTCGGTTGAAACGAAATAGAAGGATGGTGGAAGGACTTCCGGGCAGTAGCAGCCAGCCCCTGGAAATGCACAGCTCAGAGGAGGAACAGCCTCCACAATTGGAGGGAGTAAGCCCTCGTATTGATGAGGAAGAACAATTGGAAGAAGAAATTCACTACTCGAACGAAGAGGAAATAAGTCATCATACCGGTAGTGAAAAAAAATCCAGTGCAGAGGAAGGAGATAATAAGGAAGAAGGAATCGAAGGAAATTCTGAAGAAGAAGAAGTTGAGGGAGAAATTCGGTATTCAGATGAAGAGGAAGGAAGTTATCACACATGTGAGGAGGCTGAGGACAATCATAGCAGTAATCAGGATGAAACAGAGCTGGCCGAAAATGTTATCATAAGCCCTTTACAGGAAGACCAATTGGCCCAGATTTTGGCCAATATGAGTGATTATGCACGGCCACATAGCCCCTTGGACCTTAATATAGATATTAATCAACTACTAGAGTACTCTGCGTTCGATAAAGAAACAACTGGAGAAAAATTAAATGAAACAGCAAACCCTAGCGAAGCTGGGGTTGCTTCTCCTGAGGGATGTGAGCAGGAGAAAGAAAACACTGAAGCTGGAAGCCCCCATGAGACTGCAGAGTTAACTGAGAATAGGATCCCAGGAGAATTGAGCCAAGGGCATATGAATGTAGAAGAGGAGCCCCAAGGAGAAGGAAAAGAAGAGAATTTTACTAAAGGCACCGCTGATATGGGCCAAAATTATATTGAGCAAACGGGTTCAGATAAAGGAACGGTTGTTCCATTAAGAAAGAAGAAGAAAACAACTGAGATTGAGAAGCTTTGCAGAGAATGAATAAAGCTTCATAAACTAGTAGAACAGCTCAGGCAAACCATTAGGGTTCTGAGAATGAAACACATGCCCAAGCGAGCCCCTAAGAGAAGAAGCATTGCTATCAAAAGAAGCTCAAAAAATAGAAGAGTGGTTGTTGATAGGAACCCCCAAGTTACAGAAGAAACCATACCTGAGCCTAATTATGAGGATGTGGAGCAACAAACAGCTGTTCCAACACAAGTTGTTCCAGAGGAACCGGTTTTGAGTGAAAATATGCAATCTAGCAGTCAGCGCACTTTCAATGAGCCGACACTAGCCAGACTTCAAGAATAATTGACACAAGACCGAATAGAAAGGAAGAGACTGGAGGAAGATACTTTCCCAAGAAAAAGATATCAGGAATTGCAGCAACAAATGAGAACTATTCATGAAGCAGAAGCTGAAGCTCATGAAAAACGATGGAAAGCAGAGGTAAAGGCTGATAAGGTAATGAACCAACTAAAACTAGCCTACACTCAAATGGACACTCTCTGCTCCTTGTATACTGATGTCTTAGCCTGTAGATTCCCCGCCAAAAACTATTCTTTGTTTTTACTAGAAAGATATTTACAATTAAAGATCAAGGCAGTTAGGGCAGGGAAATACATAGAGCTAAAAACAATAGATGACTTGATATCATGCTGCAAACTTTATGGGATCAAAGTACAGCGCCTGTTATGTGAATTTTACTTGCATAACCTAATACTTGAAAATGACTGTGAATCAAACCCTAGCCCTTTTATTGGAGATGTTCAGTTTCAGGCATTCATTTCCTTTGCTGTAAATCAATTAAAATGGCTTAAAGCTTATAACGCCTTTCAAAGGCAGGAAAATGGATCAGATCTATGGGTCAGAAGTGAACCTCAGGACCCACTTCAATTTTGGGCTAGACAGAAAAGTTTGATGACAAAGGAAGGAGTTACCCAAACTCTAGGGCCTATCCACAAATCAATCATTTTGAATGGAACAAATTATTTTTCATCCATTAGGAACCAAGCTTATATAGCAGCCAAGGTCCGATGGAGAACCTCAAATCAGAATGTGCAAAATAGGGAACCATTTAATTATAGAAACTTTGGGCTAGCTGCAGACCGTTTCATTTCCTATAGCCATCTTGTTTTAAAAGAAGGACTATATTGGTTAGGATGTAGGTTCTGCAGCCCTATTGCATGGTACCCTGCTTCGGACTACAAAGATATTTATAAACTTCCTAAAGGACAGACAGAACATGTTTTTGAGGAATTAGCTGCACTACATGGTTTTAGGCCTGTGGATGACAAACTTTATTCAGATTATTCTTTGATTGCTCTCCATGTGAACTATAGTTTTCATGAGGGCATGAAAAAGATTAAGCAGGGGGTATGTTGGGCAATGAAAGAGGTATGAAATTATTGTGTATTTACTCATTCTTTACCATAAATATACTTCTATTTGCCTTGGAAACGTAATTTATCATAGGAATTACAATAGAATTGGAAAGGTTCATGTTTAATACGAAAATACTACTAAAGGCTACTTTTTGATTGACAAACATGAATTCGGAGAGGTGAACAGCTGTACCAAAGGAGGGGTTGAGAACAATCTAACTGCTGCTCCATCAGCGTTGAATCATATCCAGCCAAAGGCAAGGAGATCTGAACGAATAGCCCAGAAAGGACAGGGAACAGCTCGGCCTTAGTCAGCACAAACAGAATTATGACTAAACACAGAGGAGCGAATCCTTGGTCCGTCGAGATTTGATATATAAAGCCACGTCCTTTAGTGACAAGGGGATGGATTGTTGTTGAAGTTGGGAATCGGTCGAAAGACTTTACATTTTCTCTGTAATGTAATGTTTTAATTAACTCTTTGTTTTGAGAGAAACCTTGCTGTAAAAATTTATGTTGGTTTAATACAAGGCACGCGGTTTATCTACCTTTTACAGTTCTGAATTAGCCCAGCAATATTTCACTAGCACTAAGGGCCCGGCTCTAGTGGAATCACTTCGCTGTTTGTATTTTAATCTTTGCTCACTGTCGTGTGGAGTGCGCTTAGTGTTTGTTTTAATTACGGAATTGGTTTATTGTTGATCGGATCAAATATAAAGTCATTGTTGTTTCATTTCTTGACAAGAAGCAAAATTCGCTATTCGATTATCTTGTTGCCTTAATGACCTGTATCTGCTTTGATTTGTTGTTCCATTAGTTTACATTGATTGTTGCGTGGTGAGAAGCTATCGACAGAACTGAAGCATAGAAATCTAGTGGCTTGAATATGTTAGAATTGTAATTGATGTTCATTTCACGTTGTTGTTCCATTTCTGTTCATTACTTATTCATAGTCTTTGATTAGCAAACAGATGAGACATTGTAGTTACATGATGTTGTTCCTTTTCAGATTGTGTTTCTTTTAAGTTGCTTTCATTGAATCTGCTTTCGTTTTAATTGCTTTAAGATCTCCAACTGTAGAGGATAGAGGCTTTTGCTTCCAAGTCCCTAGATTGGTCATCTTGCATCGATTTCTAAGGGAAAGAGTTACTGATACTGCATCCCTGATCGATGTTCTGCAAGATTGAAGTAGTTTAATCTTTCCATTTATGTCACTGTAATTAGGTTTCTTCTCAAGCATTGGTTACTTTTGTTTTTGTTATTTTGTACTACATCTTCACAGCATTGCTCTTAGACAATTGCAGCCTCAGATAGAGTACACTCTTGAAATAAAAAAACGCTCCCGGATTGATGATTAATGTAGGCTAATTAGGTGTTCAAAATATACCTTTTTATGACCCAACACCAGGCTTTACCCTATATCCCACCTCGGGATTCCTAGTCCTTGTGATTAATCCTGATACCACCTCACTCAGCTTTGAATCCATCCAAAAATCACCATGGTTATCCAGAAATAGAAAGGCAAGGTTGAAAACCAATATGACACCTGGCAATACCCATGCCAATGACAACAAGAGAACCAAAAACACGCATACATGTACCATGTATGCCAAAACTATCAAGGAAATCATACATGAAACTCAATATATGTAAGTAATCTTGTTGTAGTTTATTGATCCTGCTCTTCCTTGCTTGATATTTTCTTCCCTTTGTTTTCTTGTCCTTCCTTTGCATCCTTTCCTCCAATGTTAGACTGCTCCAAGAATGCTTTAATTTTCCAAGAGTATGAAACAGAGAATGGGGACAGAGGTCCAAACTTAACTGAAAAAAGGTTGTGAACTAATCCTCATAAGCCTTATTATTAATTAGGCCTCTATTTTCTTCAATTTTTCATTATTGTCCTTCATTTTCATCCTCACATGTAACATGTGACCTTTCATCTTCTTTTTCTCCTAATTTCCTTTTTTTTCATAAATAAATGCCAATTAGTTCCCTTTTCCTTTCGAAATCCTTTTCCTTTGCCTTTGCCTTTGCCAATTTCATTAGCCATAATAAACCAAATGAACACCCACACTACGATGTGTTTCCCAACATTAATCTTAGAATAAGTGCCTCGTGACCTTGGTTATTATTTGTCCCTTATTAAATTTATTATATGGAATTTTGGCCAGGGTTGTTACATATCACATCCCAGAATTTGTTGCTACTTCTTCAAAATTTTCCCAGAGACCTCTATAGCCTCTGGAACCTCTACAACACACAAGACCATCAACAAAAATCTCATTGAAATCGATGTCAACCTCCAATAGATGATTGTCTCCCATAGTTGACATCAATGCCAACACCATGTTGCCAACACTTTGTGTTGGGACTTCAAAAAATAAAACGAGTTAATGATTCTATTTTTGTGCTTGTGAATAGGTTCTATAAAATGACTGATTTAACTTCTTGCAAGACAATTGTTAATGCAACGAGAGTGGCATAATTATCTTTTACAGAAATTGTTATAGTGCATGGTGTTCCAAACAATATTACCTATGACAGACATACCAATTTCTTGGGTAATTTTTGGATGACTTTATGGAAGAATATGGGGACTAAGCTACATTTCAAGAGTGCTTATTACCCTAAAATAGATGAACAAAGAGAGGTATTCAATTAGAGTTTGAGAAACTTATTAAGGTGCATTACTAGAGAGAAACCCAAATAGTGGGATTTGACATTAGCCCATGCAATATTTTCCTATAATAGTTTGGAAACATATCCATAGGTAAATCACCATTTCAAATTGTTTATGGTAGTTATCCTAAGGGTGTTCTAGATTTGGTGTAGCTACCACTTGGAGATAGAATCAGTGATGTTGGGGAAGCATTTGTAGAACACTTTCAATAGTTGCAGTAAGTAGTGAGACAGAAGTTACAGGAAAGTAATGAGAAGTTCAAAACTATAGTAGATGTTGGTCAAAGGCATCGAGTATTCAATGAAAGTAATTTAGTGATGGTTTATTTTTGAAAATATAGGTTTCCTAAAGGAACATACCACAAATTGAAGTATAAAAAAATTGGTCCTTGCAAGGTTCTCAGGAAAATAACCAACAATGCTTATGAGATAGATTTACTAGTTGATCTAGATATTTCCACTATATTTAATATTTTTTATTTGTATACTTTCCATGGTGAAGATCTAGGTGATGACAACGAGGAGGAGGTGGATTGGAAGCCGACAATTCCAAGTAGAAAAAGGAAGAAGATTGCACAAATTTTAGGTAAGATGAGCATCCATGATCGAAAAGAAAGATACAGTAGATATCTAGTATATTTGGAAGAATTGGCCCCAAAAAAAATACATGGACTACACAATGGGATTTGATAAAGTTGGATGAAGAAAAGTGGTAGCACTTTGAGGACAATAATTTGTAGGAACTTCATTATTTTCAACCAAAGGAGAATGATTCATGTAATTAGAATATTGACACTTTTTGGGGGCCAAAGTTTCTTCATATGAGACCTCAAATTGGGATTTTAGTTTTTTTTCTATATTTTTGTTTTTTAGAGAGGCCTTTAGTGTTTTTTTTCTATATTTTTGTTTTTTTATAGATTTTTCTAAAATTGTAATTAGCTTTATATTTTTGAAGTGATTTTTGTATTGTAGATAAAAGTGTTTATTTTTCATTGTAAAAAAAAATGGAGAAGGGAGAGGCCAAAGTGGTCAATCTATTTTAGTTCCAATTGTTGTCAATTCTAGTATGTTTAATCAACTAGAAATTGCAGTCCAACTTTTTTTTTGGCTACATCACTTAGCTTATAGCTCTAAAATTAACTCTTCTTCTTGTGGTTGAAAGACATATTCAAAACATTCAAATTTTTAGAGATTCCCATGTAATGATCAATTCAATTAGGAAGTCAAGTGTTAGGAATAATTCCTTACAAAGGTCTATTTTTTATGATCTTCAATTATACACTTCAATTTTTAGTAATATATTTTTGTCATATTTATAAAGAAAGGAACATGAGAAAAAAAACATATTAACAAATGGTATATCCAAAAATAAGTTATTATAAAGTGCTAGTGAAATAGATAATCAAATTAAATAATTTGATTATCCTTCTTTTATTTTAGATATAGATGTGTATCTTAATATGTGATACAATATTGGTGTGATATACCTTTGGTTCATCATGAATTGATGGTAAGTTTGAAAAAAATATATTGTTCAATATATTTTTTAGTTAAACACTATATATTTTTGAATCTATGTGTATTGTATTTACATATTATTTTTATTTTGATTAGATAGATAATTTATACATAAGAAATTTATAGAGTTAAATTATTTTTAAATATAAATATATATAGATGTAAGATTATGTTTTTTTAAACAAGGGTTTTTATAAATAAAATTAAAATTTTACATATTACATAGAAAAAAATATATATCTTTTTGGTTTTTTTTTAAATTATTTTAATTGTTACTATTAAAATTAGGAACAAGATGATCATTCGTAATTTTCATCAGTTTTTGGATTGATATTTTTAATCTACATCAAGAAAAATGACATTTTTAATTTAGATCAAGATCAATTAATGAGAAAAGAGATATATATAAGAAAATTCTAAAATGAGTTTATTGAGAGACAAAAATAATGAGACAAAACCTTAGAAATAAATAAATAATGAAGATACAAATAAATAAAAGAATAAGAAGTGATCATTATAAAATAATACAATTGTATTAATTATATTGTATTGTATTACAATAATAATAATCATATTATTTTATATTATTATAATATAATATTAATAATTATATTATATTATATATTATTGTTAGTTTTTATATTATATTATATTTATCTATATCCTAGGTATATTAATAACATGATATTTAATTAATCGTGGTATCAGCCATGGATTAAATCTAAATATAATTATAGAGGAATAATATATGCTAAAGTTAATGGTGACATTAACATCTATATAAAATGATAAGAAAGATGTTAAGGACCATGAATAATATAATGAATATAATATAATAGAAAATGCAATGCAAGGACTATGGTGTGGACCTAACATATGATAATTTGTATTCTAGAACAAAGAACCTACCCAAACCACATAAGCAAGGTAATGACATCATAAAATCATGGGGTAATGATAAGAGGTGACAGGAAAGCAAGAGATAAAGGGGATAAAAAGGACCTAGTTTGGGGGAGGGTAAGGGGATAGTATAAATGTATCAAGATAGGAGGAAGGAGAAGGGGGTGGGGTGGAAATTGAAAGGTAAGGAGGGTGATGAGTGGGGGGGAGGGAGGAACGAAACAAGGATAGAAGAGGGAGGGCGGAAGGAGTACCATAGGGAGAGGACAAGGGGGATAAATAAGTGGAAAGGGAACATGGGGGACCCTCAAAAGAACAAAGTAGGGGAAATCAAAGGGAAAATCGGTCATAGATGGAGATTAAGAAAGGAAAGACCAAGGGGTGGGTGGGTGGGTGGGTGGGGTTAAGTAAGAACATGAAGCCAATTGCTACTGACTTCAAGACCATTATGCCTATTGGTATTGTTAGGATGTTTAATTATTTCTAAGGCTCCTATGTATTTTATTTTGTAATGATGAAATTCATTAGCAAGGATTTTAATGTTTTCCTGGTTTATATGTTGTTTATCTTTAGAATAGTGTTCAACTAGGGTGGAGGATCTCACTCTTTCATTCTTTATATTTTATCCATGCTCCTTCAATCTAACTCTGAACGACTTGTCAATCTCTCCGATGTAACTTTTGTTAACATCAAAATGTCATTTATGTTAAAATATAATTTTTAAGACATGTGTGGTGAAAATAGGCATGCATGATTAACAAGTACTTACAAAAAAAAAACAAAAGTCAAATATAATGTTTATTGAAGACAGCATGGATTTCACCATAATTACAAGCAATCATTATGTATTTAAGAGCATATGGCAATGTTCTATTTTGTAATTTTTTATAACACCTTCTTACTCATAAAAAACCAACATGATCCATAATGCCATCCACCCCACTTTAATATTGGGAAACTTAAACTCTAATAATAATTTTTTTTTACAGAAAATAGCATAATAATAATACTTTGTTCAAATAGAACTAAAATGGTGGCAAGGAAATAAGTAACAATGAAAATAATGTTGCTTGTTTCACTTCTTTAAAGTGGAGTAACTACATATTTAAGAGTAATTATAATTGAAGTGTGTGTGTGTGTGTGTGTGTGTGTGTGTGTGTGTGTGTGTGTGTGTGTGTGTTTATTTAGAAGAGGTATAACTCATTTTTTTATCACTTTGAGAGTTGTGCTTTATGTTGAAATTTGGTATACATTGTGTGTACTCTAATAATATCTTATTGAATAATGGTTTGTGATATCGTGTTACATGAACATGGTTGATTATCTTATTTTATTCCTTAGTATTGTTGATGTCAATATTCTTGTCTTTATTTTAAACTTTCTTTGAAATGATGTTGTTGTTTTGATTTCATCTTTCATGGTTTTCCTTCATTCTACACAATTAGATCATTCTTCTTATTTTCAAATATGATGGCATCCTTTATCCTCTACCCTAAGTCTTTCATTGCTACAACATTTGAGATAATACCATCATATTTAACATACACATCCCAAATTAGAGCTTAACTTATTCAATTATTTCTAGAGATAGTCTTAAGTCTTGTCTTCAACATTGCAAAGAAAGAAAATGGAACAATTAAGAATGTTCATGGAACAAAGCATTGGAAAACCAAAACCATTATATGACAAAATAGTATTAAATTACAAGTAATGTATGCTAAATGTAAATGTGAAACACAACTCTTAAAGTAATAAAATAGAGAAACTTTGCAATAACTCCTTAAAGAATAAAAAAAAATCTACAACAAAATACTCGAAACATATATCTACTAATTATATGATTATATTTATAATTATATATTTACGTAGATTAATTATACTCAATTATATTAATTCCTTTACATACCCTTTTGACTAAATTTTTTATTTAAATCAATTCCTATATTTATCTCTATATACTCTTCTTGAAATCACATAAATTTTTAATCCATTCTATAATAATTATCTAATTACAAATTCAATGTAATGTTAGACTTCCGTCTGTAAAGGAATGTTAGGTAAATTCTTAGAAGAAAATATACACATGAGAGGATACACTCCCTAATCTTGCATTATAATTTTGAATTGATTAAGAGAAGCTATTAGTGATGTTACTTTGGCAATAGATAAGATATAGCCACGCCATAATTACAACTCAGAGTCTTATTTTACAACTCATTATGAAAGTTATGTGTAAGTATGTCCTCATAAAATAAAAACAAGATATTTTCTATATAGAAAAACAATATTTCCTATAATAAAAAAATAAAAAAATATGATATTCATATTTAATTAGTTGTCCATATAACTTAATATAATTTCATGTTAAGTAAATAGAAGTAACATGAGTAAGATGTTTAAATCTTATACTTTTCAAAAATATTTTAACACTTGATATCAACTTCATGTATATATATTTAGAAAAAAATGTTAAAAATTATTTTAATGTTGTATAGAATAAAATATCCATAGTGAGTTATTAATAAAATAGTTTAATATGAATTAATATTGAGACATACTTAAAAATATATTAATAACAAAAAAATATAGTTTAATGTGTGTTGATAAAATGGCTCAATACACATGTTATGTAATCTTTATAACATTTAAGAATACAATTTAAACAATAAAAAATTTGACATTGTTTTTTTCACTCTAAAATAAGTTTGCATTAAACAAATTTTATCATTCTCTGCTTATGTTAGATCCTTGCTTAAGATGGATATATGCTGGTATTGAGCCCAGAGGCTCATTCTAGAGCCACGTATGAGGGGATGTGTAAGCTTGTCGGTCAGTGCCCCTTTAAATAAAAGTTAAAAATAAAAATTATGTTCTAAATAGAAAAATAATGCCAATTATAATTTAAAAAATAAATAAATATGATGTGAAGTAATTAAAAGTAAAAAACAAAAATATTTCAAAAAAAACAAAAATATTAAATAAACTAAAATATTTGAAGATTTAAAGATCTATGTTAACCAATTTATGTTGATATCAACTTCATATGTATTTTTATTATAAAAAAAAATATATATATATATATATATATATTATTTGGTCATATATATACTTTATTTAGCATTAAAAATTATAATTTAAACAATAAAAAATAACACATTATATTTTGTATTCTAAAAAATTTACACGTAAAATTTAAATCCATATTTAAGATAAATGTATACAAATATATTATAATTACCTCTTTAATATATCCATTACTATTTAACTACAAGAAAATAAATCTATACATTATATTTTCCTTTGCTAATTATATATTGAAAAATAATTAATTTTTTTGCTTATTGAAGTTCTTTTGGAATGATCTATTTCTTTTCGATTGCGTTCCTGGAAAGATCTTTATACCTTTCTAATTGATCGCTATACTTTATTGATTTCATGGATTTTAAAACTAAAAGAACAAGTTAATAAAATTGATTGATAATGGTTTCGCTTAAAGATATTATTATTTATTTTAATGAAATTCCTTGATTGATGCTGCTTTGGTTAAAGACATTATTATTTATTACAGTGAAATTCCTTCTACCAAACTAAATCCTCCCTATACATCTTACTTCTTACTTACACATTGCAATTTATATTTATTAGATTTTTTTTTTTTAAATATTCTCTTTATCGAAGGAATAACCTTTGCTAAAAAAAAACATTTGCGAAAAAGACAAATGATGGAAGGAAGAAAAAAAGATATATATTTCCAGCCACCAAAATCAAAGCTAATGCATGTGATGAGCTGTATTATTTATTTCTTTAAAAATCATTTCGAATAAGAGATTAAATAGGCTTACGCTTTTTATTGGAGATTTGATGGGGAGTTGCCTTCATCTGTAGCGTGCTAGGCTTTCTCGCTCATGGAGGGGCTTGCTGCCTCCCCTTTGATCTATGGCATACCGTGCCGACTAGTAGTTCTTCTCTTTACCATAGCATAGCATAGTGAGGAGAGTTTTTTCCAACAAAACAATGATGGTGGACTTCCCCCACATAGATCAAGAATTTCTCTGTTAGAGCATCTATTTTCCTTTCCAAAACATTATTAATTTCTCGTTGCTCCTGCAGAGCCAAAGCCAACATGGTTTTGGTCTGCCAATGCAGCTCAATATCTCTCCTAAATAGGTTTCCCTTGCCTGTGTTAATCCGGGATCCGAGATCCAGTTGAAAGAAGCGTTGACCTCATCCGTGGAGACCCTTTGGCGGATGGTCCTGGCTTTGTCCTCCAGCTTGATGATGTGTTCCTTGGAGTCCTAAGTTATGGTATTCTCATAGATGGCAGCAGCGTGTCTCGCAACGATCTCCGCTCTTGTAGTAGGAAGTCTGTTAGAGGAAGACCAACGTGAGCCGCGACCACAACCACCCCTCCCTTGGGCCGGAGTGTCAGAGCGGCAATGATCCATGTCGATGAATGAATTGGAGCGAGGGTGAAGCAGAGAGCTGGGCTTAACAAGAATTGAGAATAGAAGGTTGTAGGGCAGAGTAACATGCTGGAACTTTAGCATGTAGGGGGTGGGGGAGCACTTAGGAGAAGACTCGCAAAATAATGAGGCAATAAGCCTAGAGGCCAAGTATTCATAGGCTCCGGGCGAGGTGTAATGATGGGAATTCGAGGGGAGGGAAATGATGAGAAAGAAAGTGCGGTGCAGAGGGTGGTTAATGTGGCAGGGGCACATGAAGCTGGATAGGCCCAAAGGGCAGTAGGCATTGGAGTACTTGGAGGTGTTCGTACCTCTGCTAATACGAAAGAGGTTCTGGGGGATCCAGATCATGATGCAATCAAAGGAGGAAGAGCAGCCCAACTAATCCATTTTGTGCATGTCCGACCTTTCATTTTTCATAATGATGGCACAGTCTTCCTTTACATTGGATTGTGCGAGGTCATCCCACGCTTGTGAGAGGAGGCAAAGATTACCTTCCACACCAGTGTTGGCCAACCTGTCCACAAGCTAGTTTTCTTTGCACCTGACAGCATGGAAGGAGACGCCCTTGGCATGGTTAATGTGAATCTTGATCCGGTGAAGTATCTTGCTAAGCCTCCAACTATCTAAAACCTGCGTAGCACTCTGGCCTTGTTGGAGTTTCGAAAAACTTGGGTAGTGACCATCGAGTCCCCCTCAAAAATTATAGGCTAGAAGTTTTGATCCCTGGAATTCGCCAAACCATGTTCCAGAGACTGAAGTTCCAATGCATTGTTGGTGGAATGGCCAATATTATTGTCATAGACCCATATGATCTACCCTATGGAATTTTTGAAAGCTCTGTTGAAGCCCACATTTCCAGGGTTGCCTTTGGCCGCACCATCGTAATTTAGCTTTATGAAACCAATCTCCGGAGGCAACCATAAGAGTTCAGTAAGCTGGGGGAGAGAGTTGTGGGATATCTGACGAGGGACATAGATGGAGATGTCCAGCATAATCAGAATGCAAAGATCCTCCTGAGAATATGGATTGGAGGGATTGGCTAACTTCGAGAGGGAAACTGATTCACGGAGGAACTCGTTAATGGTTGAGATGACCCATTCTTCTGGATTTTGCAAATCTTTGAAAATTATGGTGTTTATTTCTTTCCACGGAGACCAACATATTATTCTTGGGAGGATATTCCAGGTGTGATTTATCTACGGATGAGAGGAGAAGGAGGAACGCCATAACTCAATGGTAAGGAGAATGGAGGAGGGGTCTTTGTTAGTAGCTTTGAAGACCAGAGAGGCCCAACTCCATATATTGGAATCGAAAGTGCATTCATTTAATAGGTGATTGGTGCTTTCCTCCACATTTCCGCAAAGTATGCACCTAGAAGGACCAATGAAGTCCTTGTTATTGAGGTTATCCCAAGTCAAGATTTTATGGTGAATAATTAACCAAAGGAAAATGGAAAATTCAGGCCAATGCACGTGGTTCCATAAGGTGTTCCAGTTTCGATCAAAGGGAATGGGATTGGGGGAGACCACATAGCTATATGCTTCTTTGATATTGAGGTGGCCAGTTGGGTTCTTCTCCCACCTGATTTTGTCATTCTCTCCTTCAATTTGTATCTATATTTGGTTGAAATCTTCTGAAAGAATCTTCCAAGCCAAGGGATAGATTAGTTAATCCCAATCTGAAGCTTCGAGCCACTCCCTCCATCCCGTGTTCTCATTATTTTTCTTCAAATAGTGTTTCACCAACAGATTATTTTTGTTCTCCATCCGAGTTTTGATATTTTTGTACTAATCTTGATTCAACCTGGGGCTCTTTTTCCACTCGTCATTTCATAATAAGGTCGTTTCACCATTTCCAATTTCCTAGAAGCAATGATTTTGGATAATTTCTTTGTTTCCCTAATCTTCGTTCCACATTGAATAACCTTTGATGGTGCCACTTAAACGGATGAGAGTATCAAGGTGGTGTGTAGGATCATATTTTTCTTTCCATAATTCAGCCCAAGATGAATGAGATTTGGTTATCCATCTCCACCAGGTTTTTTCCCCAAGGGATTTTTCCATTAGTTCCGGGTCTTTGACTCCCCATACCTCCAACCTGCTTCGGTTTGCAGACTTTGTCGCAAGCAACCAACACCCATTTTCCATTATCCTTTTTGCCTTTCCAGAGGAAGTTCCTTTGGATGTTTCTAAGGTGACAGGAGATTGATTTGGGGGCATGCAAGGCCGAATATTGATAGAGAGGAATGGCTTGCAAGACCGATTTGACAGGCACTAAGCGACCAACCAAGTTTAGGGTTTGGAAGGTCTAGTTGGCTAGTTTTTTTTCCAGCTTGGTATTTATATTTTCCATGTTGTATTTTGCTAGAGGTGAGGGGGACACCCAGATATTTAGAAGGGAAGGTGTTGAGTCTGAATTCAAGAATCCTGGAGATGTTTTGTTGGATGGGTAGGGAGGTGTTGAGGAAGAAAAACTTGGATTTATCCACATTGATGGACGTATCCGAGGCATCAGAGAACTCAACCAGAATGGATTTTAAAGAAATAGCTTCTTTAATAGAGGGAGTGCCCATGAGCAGGGTGTCATCTATGAATTTTTGGTGGGTAGATGGGGGAGTTGAGTTATAAAGTTTTGTGCTTGAGATACTTCTATTGGAGGAGGAAGTCGAAATGGAGTGGCTGAGCCCCTCAACCATGATAACAAAGAGAAATGGGGATATGGGGTCCCCTTGCCTAATTCCTTGGGTGGGGCTAATAATATGGGAGGAAGGGCCATTAGGAACGATGGAGAAAAAAGCCCCTGAAACCATGGACATGATCTATTTAATGCATCCTTTGTTGAAGCCAAAAGCCTGCAACACTTTCCTTATGCATTCCCAACTAATTTTATCAAAGGCTTTAGACATGTCCAATTGAATAAGCATGCCATGTTTCTTTTGAACTTTGAGAGAGTGGATTATTTCCTAAGAGAGAATGATATTGTCCAGGTTATGTCTACCTTCAACATAACCCGATTGATGCAGAGAGATGAGGAGGGGTAATATAGTCTTGATTCTATTTGCTAAGATATTGGAAATGATTTTGTAAATGACACTGCAGAGAGAAATGGGCCTGAACTTGTCAGAGGATTCAGCATCATTAGATTTCACTAGAATCAAAGTGAGGAAGGTGGCATTCAAAGCTTTTAGGATTTACTTTTGAATACGGGATTCCTCCACTAATTCATGAACCTCCATCTTCAACATGGGAGAGCATGCTTTGAAGAAGTCAGTGGTGAAGCCATCCTGGCCAGGTGATTTACCATTGGGAATTTACATAACCACCTCCTCGACCTCTTGCATAGAGACCTTTCTGAACACCATTTGATTGTGTTCCCAATTCAGGAGAGTCGGGATATGATCAGTTATTTTTTTATAGCTTCAGACCTGTTATTGTTAGTCTCAGTGAGGAGAGAGCCAAAGTATTGGTTGATTTCCTCTTCCAGATCTGCATGGGTGTGTATTTTATTTCCCTACCTGGTCTTGAGGCTCAGGATTATGTTGTATTTTCTGTGCTAGATCATAGAGCTTTGGAAGAAAGTTCTGTTCTTCTCCCCACATTTCAACCATTTTATGCGGGATTCTTTTTGCCACAATTTTTCTTCTTGAGCAACCCTTTCCTCCCAGCTATTATGAAGATGGATTTCCTCCTATTTTCTCTGCTCATTGAGGCCTTTATTGATGGTTTGTTGCTTCAGGGCTTCCTTTTTTAGTTCCAACAATTTATTTTTTGAGATGATATGGACAAAAAAAAATTATTCCAAGTCCTTATCTCCGCCTTAATGAATTTAATTTTTTGCTGGAACCTATACATTTTATTTCCTTGGTTGGGCTAAGGGGTTCCCGACCATTCTGTCATTTTTTCCAAGAATTCTGGGTGATCAAGCCATAAAGCCTCGAATCTGAAGGGTTTGTTTTTGGATCCGGCTGAGATCTGGACAGACAGGGAAATGGGCTAGTGGTCCGATCCAACCTGAGGTAAGATTTTGACACATTTTTCCCATGAGGTGAGGTAAATTTCCTCCAAGACGATAAAGCGGTCCAGCCTTGAGGCTATCTTCCTATCACCACCACACATGTTGTTTCAGGTGAAGGAACCATTTTTTTTGGGATGTCTATAAGGTTTAGAGCATCTATGGTTGCCTGGAAAGCCTCCGAGTATTTTTCCAGCTTCCGCAGACCCCCTCTCTTTTATCCCAAGTTGACCACCGTATTGAAATTCCCCGCTATAATTTTGAAAGGGTATTTGAAGGATTTTTGGCTTATGCTAAGATTGTTTAACAATTTGATTCTTTCAACCACAGTGTGGGGAGCATAGACATTGGTAACACATATGTTGTCTGTAGTTCCTATTATTTTCAGGATTTTTGTTAGAGAATGTCTTGTGACTACTGAATCGGTGAGTTCGAATATAGATTTCTTCCAAAGAGTAGTTGTACCACCTATAGAGCCAATGGCTAAGATTGCAGCATGGTTGTAGTTTTTAAAGAAATTTTTCTTGATCATGTCCCTGCTTTCTAGGTTGCTCTTAGTTTCTTGGGGAAACATAATATCTGGTTTATCAGATGCTATTCTATTTTTCAAGATCCTTTTTTTTCCTAGACTATTGAGTCCCCTTATATTCCAAGAAGTGAAAATCATTGAGAATTTTTAGGTAGTAGGGTTATAGCTCTTACCTTTCCTTCATTGATGAGGCGGGCGCCTATCTCTCAAAGCAGTTGGCTGGTGGATTTCCAACCTCGCTTCATGATAGGTCCTTTTGGGAAGTATTTTCCTACAGCTAGGTTAGCTAGGATGCCTTTGTCTGCTCCTTTTCCCATGGAGTTTTTTTCTAATATTGGATTCATACCCTCTTGTAAAAGGACCGCCTCTTCGATTTTTTGAATCTAATATTTTGGAATGGCCTCTATGCCATTTTTTTTCCATTATTTTACTATATTTTGGAGGTATACTCCCTCAAGGACCTCTTCTATCGCATTTTCCTTCAGGGTGGATATTTCCTGTACCTGCTCCATCTTTGTGTCTTCCTAATTTTGTTCATTTTCATTCATGTTGTGTTCTTGAGCTTCAACATCTAGATGGTTGTTTTCTATGGAATATCCTTGTTGCTTGTGTTGTTCTTCCATGGTGCTGAGAGGGGATAGTTCCTCCTGTGTAGTGTTCAGAACTTCATATTTGTTGTGTTGAGTGACCTTGACTTGATCTTTCTTTGTGTATGCTCTTTTACTTTGTTTGTTCTTGTTTCCAATTTTAGTGTATCCTTTCTCGTCCTTCTTCATGTTGGTTTGGACTTCAGTTGTTGGGGACTTGTTTTGAGGGCATTCAAGGAAGAGGTTCACATGCTTGTGGAACTTTCAACATCTAAAAGGTATATGCTCATAATCAATTTTTTGTGTCCAGATTTCATCCCTATAGATGAGCCTTATGGCTTCCTATAGTGCCCCTGAGACATCGATGTAAACACAGATTCTTGCATAGGAGATGTAGTGTATGTTTCTTGTTCCCTCCGACATTTGAATATATTCTTCTAGTTCATATCCAATGGCTTTGAGGACAGAGGGCACCCAGTAATCCGCGGGCAGGGAATACAACCTAACCCAAATGGGGACTCTCGTGAAATCCTCTTTTTCAGGTGTAAATTTTTCTTCCAAAATCTCATGTAAAGACCTGATGAGTTGAAGAAATAAGGGCCTCCTTCAATGATTTTGTCTCAGTCTTCCAAAAGACCGAAGACTACTATGAAGAGGCCTTTGGAGCCGAGTTGCAGATTGATTTCTCCCTTTGGTTTCCACTTTGAATGGATCCAACCCTTGAGAGCTCTTTCCATTGGTTAGATTCCCATGAATTTTCATATCACTGTGTTCTCCTACATGTATTCTATGTAAACCGCAACATCAGGATCTTGGATAATCACTTCCGGTGTCCTCTTGGATTTTGGGTGACATGTGTTTGTTTGCTTTGATGCCCCTGTTTCTTTAACCTCCTCATTTGACGCATCATCTACTATGACCGTAGTGCGAGGGGCTGAGATTTTTGCAGTGTTTTTCGCTAAGAGGTCCAATGGCTCTTTACCTTATTCCGTTGGCTGTCAGAGGTAGCAGCGGTGAGATCAGGGCAGGAAAATGCTGAGAAAGTAGTGATTCTGGTAAAGAATGAAGCATCATTCTTAGGCGAGCTACCAGCAATAAGATCTCTGAAAGAGAGGGCAAACGGACCACTATCTGTTTCCGATGAGGGGCCTCAAGAGGAGTCCATGTAGGGCCAGCGGTGGTAGAGGCCGTGGGGCAGTGCAGGGAGCTCAGAAGTTCAGAGCAGAGGTAGAATCAGCCAGACCTAGATCAAAGCAACCTGCTCCAAAAAGTTCAATTTTTCAATTATTTAAAAAATATATATATGTAAATTTAAAATTAAATGTATAATTATATAACAAAAAAATTAATATTATTTAACTAATCAAAATTATATATATATATATATATATATATATATATATATATATATATATATAATATATATAATATTTATTTAAAAATTCAAATTAAAAACAATCATCTTATAAAAAATTAATTATATATAAATTTAATAATGTTATAAACAAAATAATAATATAAACAATATATAATTTAAGAAACTAATCATTAAAAATTTGAATTAAAAAACTAAAAATTAAATATATTTTCTTCTATAAAAACACATATTTATAATACTAAATTAAATAAATAAAAATTACATATAATTTCTTTTATAAAACAACATATTTATAATGTGTCATGTATATATCATTATGTATGATCAAGTCATACACAATTAGTTGTACTATTGCTTCGGGGCTTTCTTAATATTAATGCAAACTTTTATATATATATATATATATATATATATATATATATATATATATATATATATATATATATATATATATAATTTTTTTCACTTTCATATAATTAATGCAATATGATAATATTAAATATTATAAAAAATTAATAAAAACAATATAATTTATTCTTATTCAAATAGATAAAAATGTTAGCCTTGGTGTATTATTTGTCTTTTTATTATTATCCAAGATATGTCAAATAATAAATTAGTAATTTATCAAATTTATAATTAATATAAAAATAAATAATAATATTATATATATCTGAAATTTTCCAAATAGAAATAAAGGACATATCTGAAAGGCTCTGTAGTTTATATGCAGATTTTGTTATAAAAGCACTCGATCAGGAGATATACAATCAAATTTATCAATTTCAGAAAAGAAAGATGGAGATCTTGAGGATTGAAGAGCTGACATGGAAGCTTAAAAGCAAGATTAATTGGCTCAAGGAAGGAGACCTGAATACAAATTTTTTTCACAAAAGTGCAAATGATAGAAGAAATAAGAATACCATTTGGCACATTCAAAGAGAGGATGGGAGTTACGCTACAACAACACAGGAGATTAAGGAGGAGGCGTACAAGCATTTCTCATTTTTCTATCAAGCAGACTGGGACATCGACTCAGATTGTCAGCGCTGGGTATTGCAACATATTCCCAACATTTTTGATGATGAGGCCATCAGAGTATTAAGCTATAAAGTCACAAAAAGTGAAGTGGTATCGACTTTGAAGTCTTTTGCTCATGAAAAATGCCCGGGGCCGGATGGATGGCCAACAGAATTTTATAATCATTTTATTAATATTATGGATGATGAGATCACTACAATTGTTGAGCAAGGTCGGATCTTGGGACACATCCCAACAAACATGAATGCCACATTTTTGGCTCTCATCCCCAAAAAATTTGATCCAAAGGTCTTCTCGGATTTTAGACTGATTTCCCTATGCAATCTTATATATAAAATTTCATCTAAAATCATTGCTAGCAGGATCAGGGAGACATTATCGAAGGCCATTTCTCCAGAGCAATATGGTTTTCTTAAAGGATGCTCTATTCATGATGCTATTTCTATTTCTTAGGAAGCGTTTCATTCCATGCACGTTGGGAAAAAGGAAGCCCTCATCATGAAGATTGATCTCCTAAAAGCCTATGATAGAGCTGACTGGTCATATATTCACCTTGTTCTGCTGAAGTTTGGGATCCCCATTGGATCCATTTGATGGATTATGGGATGCATTTCCCTGGTTAGATATTATGTTACCATTAATGGGATGAAATCAATACAACCTCAATTCTAGCACTTCCAGATGTTAAGCAACCATTTGAGATTCAAAGTGATGCAAGTGATTATGTCATGGAAGCAGTTTTGATGCAGCATGGTAAGCCTATTTGTTATCATTCTGAAACCTTTACCAATGTAATAATTAACTATCCAACTTATGATAAATATTTGTATGCTTTGGTACAAATAATGAAAAAATGGAAGCAATATTTGATGGGTAAAGAAACGATTCTTCATATTAACGATTAACCTTTGCAATATTTACAATCTCAAACCAAGCTACAACAAGCTAGATATTTCAAGTGGATGGGATTCCTACATAAATTTCATTTGGTAATAAAGTAAAATAAAGGTATATACAACAAATTTTTTGATATGTTATCAAGGCCTATTGTCAATGGATCTATCATTCTTAAGAATAACTCAATCATGCATGAAAGTTATATTGAACAATATGCTCAAGACGGAGATTTTAAAGATGTTTATGCAACTTTGATTCAAGGAAATCATGTTGAAGAGTTGGATTATCATGTTCATAACAAATTTTTGCATCATCTTGGAAATTTATGTGTTCCACAGGGTGAAAGAGTCAATATCATAAGGGAAGCCCGCACTTCTCTTATTGATGGCCACTTTGGTGTAGGCAAAATAGTTTCAAATTCACAAGTATTGTTATTGGACGAATGAATGAAATTTTTTCAAGATACATGAAAATATGTTCCATGTGTTCTACTATCAAGCCAAGTAACAAAAAATTGGGTTTGTATACTCCACTTCCTATTCCTTCTCATCCTTGGGAAAATATTTCTATGGATTTTATTGGGGGACTACCAATCTCTAGGAAAGGTCATGATTATATATATGTTGTTGTGGATTGTTTCAATGAAATGTGAGTGTCGATGCCATGTAAGAAAAATGTTACAATTGAATATACCACAAATATGTTTTTCCAAAATGTATGGGTTCACTTTGGGTTACCCACTTCTGTTATTTCTAATTGAGGTTCTCCATTTGTCAGGAAGTTTTGGTCAAGCTTATGGGAACTCACGAACACAAAGTTTAAGAAGAACACTGCATTTCATCCACAAACCGATGTCCAAACATAAGTATTGAACATAACAATAGAGCATATCCTTCGAGGATATTGTGGTAAGCATCCTAAACATTAGGATGAGCATTTACATTACATCGAGCATGCTTATAATCGTGCCAATAATTCATCTACACAAGTATCTCCTTTGAAGCTTTTTGGGGTTATTTTCTAAAGTATCCTTTGGATTTCATCTTTGGCAAAGATATTGCAATAGATGGACATAATGATGTGGACAAATCCAAGCATTTCGTTGAAAAAATTCAGCTATTGCATCAAAGGGTACAAGAATAGCTAGAGAAAGGCAAATCCAAGTACAAAGCAATACATCAACAAGGAGATCAAGTTTGGTTGTATATCAACAAGGAAATACTACAAGGTGAATGTAAAAGTCTCAATTTAACTAGATATGGTCCTTTCAAAATCTTAGAGAAGATTGGCAATAATGCTTTCCGATTAGATTTTCCACCTTACATTCAAATTTATTCTATTGTGAATGTGTAAGACTTGAGATTGTAATAGCCTCCAATGATTGATGATCAAGAAGAGAATGTTCATATTCCTTCTATAGAATATTTTTCTCCTGGATATTTAAATGAGTTGCAAGAAGACTCAATTCTTGACAAAAGGATAACGACTTCACACAAAGGCAATGTGGAGTATCTTCTAGTAGGGATCAAAGGTACCAATCCAAGTAAAGAAAGGAGGAGAGAGATCAGGAAAGTGTGGTAGTTTTACCCTTACTTAATTTCTGAGAAAAAACAGGCTTTTGGAGGTCCAAAAATCTTCTAGTGGGGAGGAATGATCCAAGGGATCAAAAATATGCTTAAAAATGAAAATGCTCAAAATCTCCTGGAAATAGTTCTCAATAGTATATCTCATCATTTTGATTCCAACGACGCTTGAATCGCCTCAATCTGACATTGTATGAGGAATTTATCATGTTCTGAAGCTTTTGGAAAATAATAAAAAAAAATCAACTTGCAGGGTTGACTGGACAGTGTACAGCTGCCACGTGGCAGTTCATACATTGAAATCATGCTAACATCAACAGATGACTGGGTGGTACAGTTATTAGACGAGCCAATCCTGAGTTGACACATGGCATTCAATGATTGGACAGTGGTAAACGAATTCAATTTGGACATTTGAGCTAATGGTTGTTGGGTGACACATGGCACCCTAGCTGGGCCAAAATTGATTGGGTCTAATCGACAGCCTCCATGAGGATCCAACAGAAGACCTCCAACTTACAAAACTACCACCCGAACAATTGGGTGACAAAAGCACTTATTAATCGAAATGGGCGAAATTGTATTTTAATATTACAATGGCGGAGGTTGGCATGTAAAGTGGTGAGCCAGTGGGTCGAACCCCCGACCAGCCCGACCAAAAAGCCTTAACATTCACGTGCTAGCTACAGGTGCGGGTGCATGGTTTGTTAAACCATATTCGTGCCCTCCTTTTTAACTTAAATTGTTGGTGGGTGGCTCTAAAAGGGTGGGTTTTTTTTTTTTTTTGAAAAAAACCACTCTTTATTATCAGTATAAACAATACATATTTCCAAAACATTGTCTGAATCATCAGATTGAGATCATCATACAAGATTTTCTCCAAACATGAACAAAATTAAACAGATATCAAAAAGACATTCTGTTCCATATAAAAACACCCTTATAACACTGAGAAAGCAACAAGAATCCATAATCATAATTACTCGGCAGAAAAAACCGATTAGCATAACAAAAGACAGTATTTAGCCAGCTCTCTTGCAGTCGATACCTCCCACCGATATTCCTGCAATAAAAACACAAAAACAACAAGAACGAAAGATGAAACCTGCATTAGAGGAATTTTGAGGTCTAAAATGGGCCTCCTAAGGAAATAATAAAATAATAGCTAAATCAATAAAATAATATTTATAAATTTTCAATTCATTGTTTGCACCACAATCAATGTAACCATGGTTAAATTCAATTCAAAAGTTGTACCAAAATAAAATTAATAAAAAAATTGTATTGATGTGACTATAAATAAGAATGAGTTTTTCAAGAAAAATTCATTATCATTGAACAACTAATGCATTTGTCCTTTGTACTTAAATAAATTAAAATATAAATACAAATATAAATCTATAAAATCTTAATTATATTATATGCTATTAATCAAAATTTATATTATTTAAATTGTATAATAATATGTAGTTAATATACTATATAAAAATAATATAATAAATGTGACTATCGCTCGTCCCGGGTATAATTAATGTAATATATTATTTTATGTATGAATTTTATTCAAAAAATGTGAAATGACATTTATTATGAGTACTTTACTTTGACTTTAAAAGTACTGAGAGCACTACCATGATTATCCATGAAAATAATATAATAAATGTAATATACTATTTTAAGTATGATTTTTATTCAAAAAATGTGAAATAACATTTATTATGAGTACTTTACTTTGACTTTAAAAGTACTTAGAGAACTACCATGGTTAACCATGAGTTTTTATCCACCATTGAGAATGTGACAAGTAAGTACATTTAACTCAAACAATGCCACCTCAACCATTAGGGATGATCCCATCCCCTAAAATGTGATTGGTTCTCATAAAGTGAATTTTGATTGTACATTTTCCTTAGGAGGGCCATTTTAGACCTCAAAATTCCCATAATGCCAGTGGCCCCGCATCCATAGCTTAAGGAATAATGACGTCATTTTCCCATACACATAGTCCATTCCTGTAATGCTTGACCTGCATAATACCAAAGCTCATGCGTAGATCGTTTTTTGATAAACCATCTGCTCTGGTATTCATTTCTCTGTAGATCTGGATTATAGGTGGTTTGTTCATATTAGCCCATAACTTTTGTGTCCTCAATAACCAACCCTGTGCACCTGGAGAAGTAAGTGCAGCCTTCCCAACCGCAGCATCAATGATAATACGAGAGTCGCCAAAAATACAAGCCTCCTTTATGCCCATGTTATGGCCAGCAAGAATACCACACCAAAGAGCCATAAGCTCAGCCAGAATGTTAGTACCCCAACCACCATTCCAACAAATACATATTCTTTCAGCCTTCGAGATCTTAATCGATGCCCCACATCCCATCATCCCCTCCTGGAATGCTCCATCAAAGAAAATCGTAGGTAAAACGATGGGATGAGGCCTATTTCTAAATGAGTCATCAGCAATGCTAGCCACCACAAGCTCCCTATGATTGATCCATTTCATAATAATAGAGTGAATAAGAGTATAGGATAAACTATTTCCATAAAAAATAATCCTATTTTTAAACAAACAATGAAACAAATGGAGGGTGGGGAGGATCAAATCCCTAACCCGCAGAACCACAGACTAAGCTCCCACCAATTGGTCTAATACAATTTTGTTGCCAATTTTGCAGAGGATGCGGGTTTTTTAGAATAATTAGCAGAGAAATGAAGAATGAGGCCTAAATTGGTCAATTTTCAACATTTTTGAGCCCAAGAAGAGACTACATAGGGGTTTTTGGGTGTTTTGGACACAATGGAAGTATTATTTTTTCAATTTTATTATGCATATTGATATCATTCAAATTTGAGCATATAATATAAAGGGCCACCATTTGAAGCTAGACCCAAACACGTAGCTTAAGAGGGGAGAACTCCGTCATCAAATTGTTGTGTTTTGATGTTTCTTGTTGTCTATTTTTAACTATTAAAATATACAAAATTTAACTTATTTTGTGTTATTTTTCAATATCGATCCATTGCTCAAAAGACATAAACTAGCTTGCAAAATTTTACATGAAACCTTCAATTTTAATTTAATATCACAAACACTACTTGGATTCATTCTCTGGGAAACCTAATCTCAAATGGATATAGACATTCAAATGCCAAATATCTTTGCTAGAAATTTTGGTTGTACCAGAATAGCGTCATTTTTAAAAACATCAACATTCCTCTGAAGTCAACAACCCTGAAGGCTCTTTTTCTTTGTACTGAATTCAACAGATCAAAATTAAGTGCCTAAGGTCCTCTCTTAAATTAGTATGAGCAACAATGGATGGATTTTTTTACTAATCCTTTGGAAATTATCCCCAATTCTATTGACCTAGTTGCATTTACTCTCACACATCTTTAAGTGTGACTTTGGTTTAAGGACCTTATAAATGAGAGAGAATTTTATTTTTTTATAATAAGTCATTCAAGTTCATTTAAATAACATCTAATACATTTTTTAATATAATTTATTTCATATCTTTGAATTTTTTAAAATCTAATATACTAAAGGGGAAAAATATATAAATAAATAAATGGTTAAGGAATATTATATATTATAATAATTTATAATGATACTATGTAATCTAATTAATAGATGAAATGACATTTTTTCAAACATTTTTTCTCATCAATTTTGTTCAAAGTCCAGTATAAATTTTTAAAAATCATAAGTTTAAGTTGTTTAATTTGGAAATATCGAGTGCCATAGGGATTTTTCAAGGCGTTGAATCTATTTATGCATTCAAAAGTGTATTTTAAAGGAATTAGAAATCACAACCTCGCTAGAAATTATATTGTTGGATTTTGAACAAAAATTCATTTCATCTATTAGTTAGACCAAGCCTAACAATACAAGTGAAATAATGAATGCAAAAATTCAATTATAAATATTTTTTATTGATAAAATAAAATTCTACATTAATGTTTCATTTTCTCATTATTAAAATGAATTGTATCATTACTTTTAAAAATAAAAGTTACATAAATAATTATAACTTTTTAATAATTAGTCAATTAATGAATTAATTTAGTATTTATTTATTTATTAAAAAAATATAATTTAAATTTATCTACCATTCACCTTATTTCACTATCCAAATATATATTTAAATGTAAATGTTTTTGAATTACATTTTTTTCTCGAGGGAAAAAACCATAATTTTCATTTATATGATAGGATACAAATTGCATTATGTAGACACATGTTCGGCGTATATGCATGAGTTTTCGAAAATAGAAATACAAAAAGAACATGATTAGCTAATCCAAAGACTGACATCAAAGAGGTGATCCACCATCCAATAAAGAAAACATAGTGGAGAAGGACCAAACATAATAGAATGACAATGAAGAAACTGTAGATGATACTCAATACATGAGCAAGTCATTGAGGACCTTTGTTGTCTAGAGGAGGATGATCCATGAGAGGATAATGAAGGAGTGTATGTTTCCTTCTCTAAACTTTGTAATCTTCCACTCACCTTGATCTTGGCGTTGACCATCCTTTGAAATTTTGTCAGTGTCTAAATTCTTTTCCCTATAGAGATGTTGGAAAGTGAAAAAATCAAATGATCCTTTTAATCTCAGAACATCTTCCAAAATGGGAGCAAGAGAGAGATGTCGAAAATATTGTACGCAATTGATCTAGTTCACCACTAGCATATAATCCCCACAAATTTGAAGTTGTGTACATCCCTTATCTAAGGAAAAAAAAATCATGAATCGACATGCTTGTAGCTCGACTTGATTATTTGTCCCAGGACCTAAAACCATAGATATATGAAAGGAAATACTGATATTAATAATGAGAAGGCATCCACCCCCACTTTTCTGACCCAAGTCAATGGAAGCCCCATTGAGATATGCCCACAGTTTGGAGCGATCAAAATCTTCCTCTACAATGACTCTTGCACTTCTGACATCTTTATCTTGAGGGAAGTCACTCAAAATTTCCATAGATTTTGAGGAAACTTTCATAGGGATAGAGGGTTGATCAAGAAAAATGGTTTGATTCCTTGGTAGCCACACTACCCAACAAATAATCAAAGGAAGCACTTTAAAAACACGATATGAGGGAATAGAGAGCTAATAACTCTAGGAAGCCTCAATATTCAAAATTTCTCATTGGTTGATTTGAGCTTCAGTGAACAAAAGACCAAATCATCTTCCATTCTGAAATCCTAATATGGCTAGACAAGAGATAATTAAAGAATTGATCCCACATATCTTGAAAATCATCTGTAATACCTAATTCTTCCACAGATCGCCAACCTTGTCGCCATATAGTGGCGGTGGTTTGGTTTGCTACATGATACAACTTTGAAAGGCCCTTGTTATGCAAGAAACCAACTAAGGGTTGGGGAAGCCTATGAGCATGACCATAACCCAGCCAAGGATCATGCACATTCTAATCTTGCCACCTCTGCCAACCTTCCAGGTAAGGCCCCTGCTTATAATGTCAAAATAATTCATCATCGCTCTCTAGATGACAAAAATTTTCAACCATGGCTTATCCACTCTATATATCTAGTCTTCTGGGGGACAAGGATTAATGTACTTTTGAATAACCATAGAACTCCACAGACTCTAAGTGGAAATCAACCTCCATTTGAATTTAGCTTCCAATAGGCTTGAGAAAAAGAAAAATGTTCTTTAGTCCCCAACCACCCAGAGATTTAGGGTGAGCAATCTTCTCCCATCAAACCCACGGGAGCACCCCTTCCTCCTTAGCACTAGAACAAAGGAACCTGAAGCATAGTCTTCTGAGGATTTCCAAGATGCATTTGGGTACCAAGCCTAAGGGACATCCAATATACGGGAATTGGTTCCAAAACAGATTTAACAAGAACCAAGTGGCCAACCCTAGATAACCACATGTCACTCTAATTTTTAATTCTCTTTTCAACATTTGCAGCCAGCCACAATCAATCCTCCTTACGATAATTTTTTGACTTTAAGTTGAAACAAATATATTTAAGGCCCTCCTCTATAGGTCTGGGTACAAAAGGGATGAGCAAAGAAATTTGATGGCTCTCGTCTTCCTCCAAGTTTGAGAAAATAATGGAAGACTTCCAGTTGTTGAGAATAATGACAATGACTTTCCCAAACAAAGATATAATTCCTAGATTTTACACCTTTAGCGAGGACCCATTACAAAAGGCAAGAATATCATCGATAAAGAGTAGATGCATAATAGTCAGGGCCCTAAAAACTAGACATCCATGGAATTCTCCATTTTGTCTAGCCTCAGCGAGAAGACGGCTACGACATTTTGCCACCAATAAAAATAATAAAGGAGAGAGTGGACACCCCTATCAAAGGCCTCTTTGGGCATGGAAAAAGGGGGATGTTACTCCTTTGATCGGACAACGAAAGAGATAGAAATTGAGGAAATTTTAGCCTAAAAGTGCCCATGAAATTTTTATGTAATTTCCATGTCATAATATGTAAACCAATCAAATTATTTAAATTTAAAAAGAGGTACATGTATATATTTTGGAGGGAAAAGAAGAAAAACTACTTTTTTTTAATTGTATTTTTAACACAACTCCATATATTTTTACTCGAATTTCAAGTGTATACACTCGTTGGATGCAAGAATAAATTACACATCCAACGAGTACCCATTATGCACACTTTTGAGAAGACCCACATTGATAAAATTTGTAGATACATTAAAAAACGTGTTTCAACACGGTTTTTAATGTATCTCAAACTTTATCAACGTGGGTCTTCTCAAAAGTGTGCATAATGGGTACTTGTTGGCTGTGGAATTTAATTCCTGTAATATCCCAAAATAGAGAAAATATACACTATTGGGAATATCTTAAGATATTCCAAATGTGGAGCAACAACAATATGTAAACACACCAATGGAGTAGCAGTGATACATTAACACATAGAATGCCAGAAGATCCACATAACCATCATATTAGATCATAGCAACAACAATGTATACAAATCCTTCAGGAAACAATCATTCAAGTGGGGCAATGCAACCCTCAATAGAACATATACATAATAAATGAAAAATGTTGCTACATGAAGAAAGCCATGGCTATGACTGCGCAGTCTATGAAGAATAACTGCTGCAAACTGATTTCAATACATTAATATATCAATACATAGCTCATACAATATGGGGAGAAAAGATAAACACTCCCAAAGGAAATTTCTAGACAATCCTGGAAGGATTGGCTGAAATATGCAAAAATACAAAATGCCGGAGTCGCAAGGTAGCAACTGCAACTCAAGATTTGGAAATGGATGGAGATAGCTAATGATGCTGCATATGATGAATATATCTCATCCAATGGATCTCTCAGGTGAAAGGCTGATCCAATCCCTGAAGATCTCACCCTCCAAAATAGCAGAGCAAGACCCCACTACAAATATGCTCAGAAATAACGTAGTCAAGGAGATGGATTATGCTATAGGAGATGGGTAGTGCTTGAACTGATGCCAAAGATCTGAAATCAGCTCCTTAATCTTCCTCACTAACCTCCCAGAGGAATAGAATCTCCCTCCTCTGAAAGATGAGCCAAGGAAATGGTGTTGTGGAACCCTCCACTGTAACACCCTGCAACACAACGTTTCCTGCTACAGGAATAACGTTGTAGTTGAAGGAGGTGGCTTGGCCTTGAGCCTAAAATGTGGAGAACGAAGTACAATCCCTCAAGAGGCCTCTCAATAAGGGAGAATGATTCCTAAACAGGAAATCCCTTGTGCTAAGCAGCACAGCAATCTCAATTAAACAATTGAAGACAGCAAATAGTCATGCAGACCAAATTCTATACTCAATAACATATCCTTCTATGGCTGCCTTGTCCTCCCTTTATACAAATGAAAGAATCCTTGCCTTGGCCCCCACACATTAGGGTTTCCTCCACCAAATGATCTCTTCCCCTTTCACACTGCGTTGTCTTCCAAGGTGATCCACTCCCACTATGGCAGCGCTATTGACTTGGTCAAACTGGACCTTGTCATCATGCATTTGCCCCTTTTCACACTTGAGGGTGAAAAATGTAGCTACTCTAATGATCCCTTTCACACTATGAGGGATTTTATTCCTACTCATGGGCCTCCTTACCCATTTATTCACCTCTTAGATGATATAAGAAAAATTAATGTTCCAAATTAGCTCCATGCTAATTTTGGGAACATTACAGTCCTCCCCTCCCAAATGTTGCTTGTCCTCAAGAAACTACAAGGATAGAACTGAAGGGCCTTCTTGAGGCATGTGGGCTGAAATGAATCGGGATCTGCCATCCCCATATGAATCTCCCATCCCCAAACAATCATCCATACAAAATGAGTTACCCTCCAACATGGAAAATCCTGAAAGTCTTCCTCCACCTTTGGCTCATGCAAAGTAGGTGGGCTGAAAATCTGATCATGGTAGACAAAGTAGTCTACCCCATGTTGTCCTTCTCTCCGCTCATGATAAGTGTAGATTATGTGTTGATCCTGGGCTGCAAAATTATTTCCCTCAAGTGGAAAAATGAAGAACAATCCTCCAAGGATCTCCTCTCCAACATTGAAGAACAAGCTGGCCCAAAGCATCTCATCCATGATGAATAGGACATGATCATCATATGCTGTCCAAATGAGAAGTTTTTTGAATGTTTTACATGATTCTGCATGATACAAACAATGTCTCAAGTGGACATAGTGCAGTCTCTCCCACTGCAACTTCAAAAAATAACATGGAAAGTGGTGTTTTGACAAATGGCTAGTTGTGTGAATCATCACATCTACTAGTGAATAGTAAATGAGTGAGTGTGTCAACTGAGCATACAAGACATAATCAAACACTTGCTCATGGTTAAACAAAGGATGGTTTCTCCATCATAATATCTAGCAAAATCTTGCTCATGGGGCTCAACAATAAACTTGCCCTCTTGTGGAGCAATGCACTGTATGACAATGGTAAAAAGATGCAAATATTGTGTTACATAATCAATAGATGTAGAAACAACATTCTCACCATGTGTTGAAAGTAAAGCGATGCATGAATACATGAATAAGTCCATGCTCCAAAGGAACAGCGTTGTTGGCCTATGCAAATAGGTTCCTTCCAACCCATAGCTCAATTCTTTGACATGATGATTTTCAAAGACTCCTCCAATAATGTTGTTGCAAATATGGAATTCCTTCCAAGATGGAAGTACTTCCTGATCATCAAAGGCAAAGGAGTAGCCCCTTTGCACCATGATAGTACCATCGTCTACTCCTGCAACATCATACAACATGTGAGAGCAAATCTTCCCTTGCTCTCTCAAGTACAACCCAAGCAACAAAAATGTTTGCTGCCTCCTCATGCTCTCATCATACAAGTCATGTGATGAAGACATAATGAATGATATGAATGTCACATCAACACCATGCATCCATACTCTTTTATGCTCAATAATGCAAGCATCCTGCCATATCTTTTCCATCCCCATACCCTTAGGAAGAGTGTAAGCCAAGTGATGGCCAAACTCCTTCAAGAGTAACCAACACAGCCAAGCCTCCTGCTTCCTGGTATCATAAATTTGCAAGTAGCTCACCAGTTTCTTTCTCTCCATCCACGTCCACTCAACCTCTTGTGGGTGTCTTCTTCCATCCTCCATCTTGGTACTCCTCCCATGAGAGCTACCATCCACCCAAATCAGATTTATATCCTTGCATTTCATGGGATTTTGAAATGAAATCTTCTCAAAGATCAATTTTACCCCATAAGGACCCAAATAGGTGGTAGGAAAAAACCTCCCATCATGATGTGTATGGCTCAGGAAGTGTCCAACACAATCATGAGAGATGTTATCCATCTAAAGATGTCCTCCATCATATATATGTTCCTCCTTGAATCCATAAAGATCCAAGTGTGAGAAGGGAATAACCTCCTCAAACTGTTGAAGAATCTTGCACTCCATGATGTGTGGGAGTGCACCTCCAATGAAATCTCTCCATGAGATATCCTCCTCATGCATGGCCTTCCAAAACCCAAGAGGCCTTGGATTTGATGCAAGTATAAGTCTCTCTTTGAGTTGTGGCATGCTCATTGAGAGAGTGTCATCTAGAGAGGAGAAAGAGTTTCTTATCTCCAGATGTATACTCCTCCTTACTACTTCCTTCATGGCTTCCTGAATGAAGCTGTCATTTGAATGCTTACATGAGGAATGGTTCCTCTTTTCTCCATCACTGCTCTTGTACAACGCAGTGAAATTCTGCTACTCTAAATCAACTGCATGCAATGATGTAGACCCATCCATAATGTTTGCTAAAATGACAAGAGATGGACATTTAAGCATACCTTGGTGAAATGTGGAAGCTCCTTGCAGGGCTGCAATATTTTCCTCTTCATATGTGTTGGCTTCCAAAACTGTTGAAGATGAAGGTTTCTCCTCCATGGCTAAAATAGCACTGGTACATGCCTTTTCAATCGGTGGTGAGGGCTCCTCCTTCCTTTTGCCAAATCTTCTGATCATCCTTTGAGAAAACTCAGCAAGAGTAGAAACCCCTGCATGGCTCAAATGGCTGAACCACCAAATATTTGCTTCACCTTCAAGGTGTAGCGCTGCAATTTCTACAGCCTTTCTATCTACTACAGGATGTAGCAAGAAGAAATCCTCTAGCTTCATCACCCAAGCCTTTTCTATACTTGTGAGTGATCCATCAAAAGTGGACAATAGAAATCTATTGCCTCTCATCATCCCATAGCTGTGGGGTCTTCTTTCTTCTTCCAGCTGAATAAATTGTGGTAAAGCTAGATTATCTTTGAAGGATCTAGGTTTAGCTCGGTATTCAACAAGATATTCACTTAGAACTTCAGACTCCAAGTGTTCTTCATGCTTCAAGTTTTCTTCTCTGTGAGAGTAGGAAGTGCATGGTCCTTCCTCTTCTCCTTCTTCCATTTTCTTAACCTCCTTGGAGAGGTCCTTTCTAGATCTAAAAACTGATGAGAGCAATCTCATCCTCTTCATCATCTTGATCTATTCTATCTTCTTATGGCTGAAACTCACAGGCTGAGCCAAATATCATGCTTTGATACCACTGTAATATCCCAAAATAGGGAAAATCTACACTATTGGGAATATCTTAAGATATTCCAAATGTGGAGCAACAACAATATGTAAACACACCAATGGAGTAGCAGTGATACATTAACACATATAATGCCAGAAGATACACATAACCATCATATTAGATCATAGAAGCAACAATGTATACAAATCCTTGAGGAAACAATCACTCAAGTGGGGCAATGCAACCCTCAATTGAACATATACATGATAAATGAAAAACACTGCTACATGAAGAAAGCCATGGCTATCACTGCATAGTCTATGAATAATAACTGCTGCAAAATGATGTCAATACATGAATATATCAATACATAGCTCATACAATATGGGGAGAAAAGATAAACACTCCCAAAGGAAAGTTCTAGACAATCCTGGAAGGATTGGCTGAAATATGCAGAAATAAAAAATGTTGGAGTTGCAGGGTAGCAACTGCAACTCAAGATCTAGAAATGGATGGAGATAGCTGATGATGCTGCATATGATGAATATATCTCATCCAATGGATCTCTCAGGTGAAAGGCTGATCCAATCCCTGAAGATCTCACCCTCCAAAATAGCGGAGCAAGACCCCACTACAAATATGCTCAGAAATAACGCAGTCAAGGAGATGGATTGCATTGTAGGAGATGGGAAGTGCTTGACCTAATGCCAAAGATATACAATCAGCTCCTTAATCTTCCTCAATAACCTCCCAGAGGAATATAAGCTCCCTCCTCTAAAAGATGAGCCAAGGAAATGGTGTTGTGGAACCCTCCACTGTAACACCCTGCAACACAACGTTTCCTGCTATGGGAATAACGTTGTAGCTGAAGGAGGTGGCTTGGCCTTGAGCCTGAAATGTGGAGAATGAAGTACAATCCCTCAAGAGACCTCTCAAGAAGGGAGAAGTATTCCTAAACAGGAAATCCCTTGTGCTAAGCAGCACAACAATCTCAATTAAACAACTAAAGACAACAAATAGTCATGCAGACCAAATTCTATACTCAATAACATATCCTTCTATGGCTGCCTTGTCCTCCCTTTATACAAATGAAAGCCTCCTTGCCTTGGCCCCCACACATTAGGGTTTCCTCCACCAAATTATCTCTTCCCCTTTCACACTATGTTGTCTTCCAAGGTGATCCACTCCCACTATGGCAGTGTTGTTGACTTGGTCAAACTTGACCTTGTCCTCATGCATTTTCCCCTTTTCACCCTTGAGGGTGAAAAATGTAGCTACTCTGATGATCCCTTTCACACTATGAGGGATTTTATTCCTACTCATGGGCCTCCTTACCCATTTATTCACCTCCTAGATGATATAAGCAAAATTAATGTTCCAAATTAGCTCCATGTTAATTTTGGGAACATTACAATTCCGCATCTAATGAGTGTCTAAACGTGAAATTTGAGTAAACCTATAAGGAGATAAGCCAAAAATACAATTAAAAAAAGTAGTTTTCTTCTTTTACTTACTTTTACTATTATTTTATTATTTTTCCTTACGCTGCCACTTTTAGGCTGAAATTTCCTCTAATGTGGAATTCAAATTATAACCCAAGTGATGAAATCTAGGAAAAATCCCATATGAGTAAGAAGAACCTTTAAGTAGATCCAACTGACTCAGATAAATCTATTTTGATCACATCTCCCTTAAGATTCATGGATTTCAGAGTGTGAAGGCCTTCCTCAGCCACCCCAATCGCCTCAAGGATTTGAAAACCTCTGAGAAAATAAAATTGTTCCTTTGAGATGGAGGATGGAAGGATGGGCTTAATCATTAAGGAAATGACTTTGGTTATTACCTTGTAGATGGAATTGCATAGAGAGATAGGGAAAAATCCTTCAAAAGAAACAGGGGAGTCCACCTTAGGGATTAGGGCTATGAAATTGGAGTTAATTGTTGGTAACATTTTCTTCTCCCTTCTAAACTCTTTGACCAAACCTAGTAGGTCATTACCCATGATTTTGAAGAGCCCCAAGAAAAATTACACTCCCATTTTTCCATCCATGGGATCTTATCTTTCTCGAATATGTGAAGAATTTTCTTTAATTCCTCCTCGGTGACTTCATCCATTAATGCCCTATTCCCTTCCTTGTTAACAAAACTTAGGAAAGGGAGAGTAGTGCGAATGATTTTTGCACTTGATATTTCCTCTTTGGATTTTGAAGATATTTTCAAAATTCCTTTTTCCCAAGTCATCTAAGTCGAGAAAGGAAGAAACATATTTTCCTTCCTAATCTATGAGGTTCCATATGGTATTCCCCATTTTTATACCCTTTGCATATTCCTGGAATAACTTTGTGTTATCATTGCTACAATCGAGCCAGATAGACCTTTTTTTGAGTCTCCATTCCGTCTTTCAATCTTCTAAAATATTGTGCTTCCTCTTTTCCATGTTGAAAATGGGTTTTGTAGACTCCATAGAGATGAAACATTCCCCATCCTCGGCTTCGATGACACACATTGGTTTTCTATCTCCAAAAGATCCTGGGAATCCTCTTGCTTCTTGTTTTTAGCCCATTATTTCATTTTTCATTTGATACATTTGAGGTTTGCTTCAAAATTTTGTGATGTCAATAGACCTACTTAAGGAATATAAGGGTTCCAATGAGCCTAAATGAGGGGTACAAACTCTTCCTCTTTAAGCTATTTAGAGTTCATTTTAAAAGGATTAGCAGGTTTGTGAGAAGCCCCTTTCACTTCCAATAAGATCGAGGAGTGGTCTGAGTCTCCCCCAACCCCGAACCATTGTTTGATGAGAGGAAATTTGTTAATCACCACCTCCACCAAAAGGAAACAATCGATTATTTTGGTTACTCGATCAGAACCAGCCATTATATTCCTCCAAGTGGGGTAAAGTTTAATCGTCTCAATATCAACCAGATTGCATCCATCAATCTTGTTCAAGAAAAAGTTGGCCAATGGTTATGGAACTTCCCTTTCGTCGTAGGATTCTTCAAATCCCAAAAAAAAATTCTAGGTCCCCTCCTAAGACCAAAGAGGATGATGAAATTATTGATTTTGAGAAAATATCCTCCCAGAAAACCTTCTAATTTTGAGAAGGGCCATATAAATTTATAAGAGCAAGGATTTTTCCAGACTCCTCAAAAAATACCTCCACTCCCAAACTTGTAGCAACACTCCATGAGTTTAATACTTGAATGTTGCGATGTTTCCAATCCACCAGAAGACCACCGGAGTGACCAGAGGCATCAAAGCCCATAAAATTCCACCCCCTTAAGGGACCTTCATGACAATTTACAACATTGTTTCCTTCTCCCAAAGTTTGTTGGAGGAAAATGACATATGTATTTCTAGACTCAATCAGTATCTTTAAGGAAAATATTTTGTGGGAATTTGTAAGACCCCTCCAGTTGAATGACATAAATTTTATGAGGGCATCCCCACTGGGGCTGACACAGCTCTAAGTGCCCCTTGTATGAAGGATTTCCTACCATCTGCTAGGTTGGCCCTCACCCATTCTTTCTCTTTTTTCAAGTTAGATTTCCTACCACTCCCCCTACCCTCGGGACCCAAAAGAAGAATTTTACCCAAACCTAAGTCTAGAAAAATCCATAGAATTTCCTTATGACCGAGAGGAAGATTATAAAAGGAGGCTTGACCACCCGAGGACTCAAAACACAATATATACTTTGATGTAGATGGAGAGGTAATATCGCAATGGGATAAGGGGTAATGACAAGGAATCTGAGACAATATAAAGAAGAGGGATGAGGTCTTATTCATAGGAAAAGAAGAACTTAAGGATCCCATAACCCCACGGTACCAAAAATAGAGTAATCGAGACAATTGAAGAAACAAAAAATACTAAGGGGAATGAAAGAGGAAGGGCACCTATCGGAAGATATTTTAATGGTTCTGAAGGCCGCTCAATCCCATGCAAGTCTTCCTTTGTCCCTAGAGGATATGATTCATCTAGGGCCATCTCTGCAGACTTCGTCAACTACCCCACATCCTCCCCAAGAGGCATAAGCATCCTGCTTTATGCAATAGAGTCCTCCATATAGGGGCCATCGTCAAAGTCCTTACGAAGTTGTTGGAGATTACAATTTTTGAACAAATGACCATATTGATGACATTGTCTACACTTGAAGGGAATACCCTCATAGTCAAGGGCCTGCATATCATTATCCCCTTCATCCAAGTTCAATTTCAATAGGAAACACCCTTCTCAAAGCCACTTTAATAAAAATCCTAGCAACGGTCAGTTGTCCTATAGACCGATAAGAAGATTCATGTCTAAGATAGGTTCCCAACAATTTTTTGATGTCTTGGAAGATTTTATCATCCCAGTAGTCTAATGGATGGCCTGGAAGGCTCACTTATAGTGGCAGCACATCCAACCTCTCCCTCCTCACATCAAACAAAGACAACTAGAATTGAAAGAGCATTGGGGAGGTATCAATGTGCCATACCTTTTGAATGAATGAGACATTTTGGTGTGTGAGGCCACATCATGAGAAATCCAGTGTTTCAAATATTGAATGCAGAATCTCCTCCCCTGAACACTCCCAACCAAATATTTTTGGCATTGTCTACCGAGACCACAAATTCGCCTGGACGAAAAATTTCTTACCGAAATACGGGAAAAATAAAACTAAAAAAAATCATAATGTTGGAGTGTTTGAATCATTTTTTTATGGTGAAAATGGTGGTAATAGATTCAGCACCATCAAAAACACTTGGGGCACCAAAAACCCTGAAGTTTGACAGACGTAAGTTAGAGTTTCAAAAATTTCTGTCGGATTTGGTCATAATCTTGCCGAAATTTCCGTTATTTTCCAAGCTAATTTATGGGTTCTTTAGACTATGCTAATATTTATTTTAGCGAGTTTGACTACCTTTTTCATTATTACTTCCACATGCACCCAACACAAAAGAGAGTTTTGTTCGTTTTCCTTACTTATGCAACGAGACTCTATTCATTTGCCTTCCTTATGCAACGAGACTTCTTATTTGGGCCCTCTTTCTACTGGCTTGAATTCTTGCTAAGGTTCCCTCTAGATCTAGGTTGAGTCCCGACATCAAAGGATTTTCCTTCCTTTTGCAACAAGACTTTATTCATTTTCCTTCCTTATGCAACGAGACTTCTTATTTGGGCCCTCTTTCTTTTGTCCTGAATTCTTGCTAAGTTTCCCTCCAGATCTAGGTTGAGTCCTGACATCAAAGGATTTTACCTCCCCCTCCGCTAGCATTGTATTTTGATCCTCTTCAACTTCTTTATGTCCAAAGCCTAGATTTTTCAACAATTGAAGGGGGTTAAAATCTAATACCAGAATTGTGATAGGAATTTCCTTTATGCAGAAAAGGCCTTCACTGGTGCCAACACCTTCAAACACGGAAACCTGAGCCTCAGAATGGGATGCAGGAACCAAGTTAAAATTTATTGAGAGAAATCCGAAGAGCGAAAGTGTGTGTGTGACCCTCTAGCCCCATAAATGGCCAAGGGAGCCCAGACTCTAGCCCTCAAAAACCTAACACAATATCTTCTCGGAACAACCAAGACTGATGACCACTGTAGCCTTTGAAAAAAAATTAAATCCAAAGGGAAGTATGGCGTAAACATGTTGTGATGATTCTAGGTTCACCTGTAGTCATCGGGATTTGCATTGGCCCCCAAACCCTAGGCTCTCCTTTTTTTTTTAATAACATATTATTACCTTCGTTATTATAATACTTCGTAATAATTTTTAATAAAATAGCATAACACAATATAATAGCATTTTTATAATAACGGGAAGGAGCTGGAATGGTGATGAACCCTAGATCTTTAATTTTCATGTTTTTGTCTTCATTTGACATCATCCCTTCAGGTGGCGATGTTGATCTCAGGTAAGGGGCTACAACGAATGGTTGTCTCTTCCAAAAAAAATTGGAAGGGTTATGATATTGACAAATCCAATGAAGATATGGAGTTCCTCTTAGAACCAGGCATATCAAATCAATGCAGATCAACATGGGGATGAATTTGTGGTGACTTTTTTCCAAAGGAATCTATATAAAACCATATCTGTAGTCTAAAAAAACCCATATAATAACTCAGAAACTCTGATAAGATTATGAAAAATTCTGGCAAAGATTTTTGAAAATATGGGTTATAGTCGTTAATGGTAGGATATTCCGATACATAGGAAATAGTTAGATATAACTTGGTCTAGCATAAATTTAGGTAAATTCAGTTTCTTTACTATGTACATTTGTAGCTTATAATCCGACGGTCGCGATATGTAGTGATCTGATGGTTCAGTCTCTCCTCGATATTACCGACACTTGATCCATGGCTTAACACCCAATTGGTATATGATATCTATTTAAAGAGCATGGAGGGTCATTTGTCTAGTAACTGTTTATGAGAGAAGCTTATGTAAATTTTCTTTCTTTATTAATAAATTGCCTGAAGTGGTCACGTTGGCTCAGGTCGTGGATTGTTTCCCTCTTTGAGGGTTTTAACTACGTCAAATATTGATGTAATAATCTGTGATCTATTTTTCAGTGGTGACCTTTGGTGTTTTATCTAAGGAACTTACCTTGTAAATTCCTACATTGTATCAGATCCATTTTGAGGGTCACATCCGTTGTTGATCCAAATCTGAAGCTGGTTTAATTGAATGTGACTGTCGTTTTCTAGATCTACTATTTCTGACCATTTTAGGGCCGGTAGAACTACTCTGTTGTGTTCATAGCATCTGTTATAGTGAGGAACACCTTTCGTTTCATGCGAAAAGGTTTCTGGTTGCCCAAGTTATGTCATTTTAGATTTGGAGGTATAAAGTATCTTTTTTACAGTTACATTTATTAATACTTTTGTTTATTTCGATTTCCTCTGTTTATTTCGGTTTATATTTTTTTATTGTTGGATCTATACCCGCTTCTCAATGTATGCTATTTTCTTTGTGTTGTGTGCGATCTCGGAAAATCAGAAACAGGAAGACGACATTTTTTTGCTATGTATGCTCTTTCCCCACATCTTTGTGCGATCTTGGGAAATCAAAAATAGTGAAAAAAATAGATAGTTGTAGGTAAGACTAACCGGAAATCTAACATTCTGTCGTAAGGGTTGTTTTTTTTTGCACGTATTTTGTGATTTTTTCGCAAGAAAAAGCACACACATCAAAGAAAGAAAAAAAAACCCTTCCTCATTTCACACAATTACAAAATCCTTTTACTAGCTTACTTGGTGTAAATTTAGTTTATGAGAATAGAGGTCTTGGGTTCAAGTCTTTGTTAAGCCCCTATATTAATAGTGTAGTCCCTTATTATGTTAGTCTAACCCCCCTTATCGTTATTGTTGTACCCCTGTAACCCCCATATTGTTATTATTGTGCCCTTACATTATTATTGTTAGGTCAGCTAGGATTACATTGTGGCCCACTAGGATTACATTATGGCCCCATGGACTCCTATATATAGAAAGGAGGTTTTGTAAATTGTATCATCCAAGAATTGTTCATTTATGTAATGTATTGGAGGTTTCCCCTTCGAAGTGGCTTATTTCTAAGGCGTTGATATCTCTTTTCTTCTATTTTTGGAGCTGGTTACACAACATTTGGTATCAGAGCTTTGGATTCTAGGGTTTCGCTGCTCCAAACAGGTCATCGTGGCATTTTCGCTATAACTTTTTTTTCTACGAAGTTTCAGAAGCTGAAATTTTTAGGGTGCGAAGAAAAAATCCTGAGGAAGCTTGTATAAAAATTTCAGAGTTTGGTTCGCAATAATTTCGGAGATCTGATCTGTGGAAGTCAGGTATTTTTTCAGGCTCCTAAACAGGTCATCGTGGAATTTGCGCTATAAATTTTTTTCTACGAAGGTTCAGAATCTAAAATTCATATGGTGCGAAGCTGAAATCCTGAGGAAAGTCGTCAAAAAATTTCAGAGCTTGGTTCGCAATATTTTTGGAGATATGATCTGTGGAAGGTAGTGCTTTTTCAGGCTCCTGAATTTCATCTCAAAGAGGTGATCGTGGGAAAATTTCAATAACTCTCTCTCTGGGCAGTGGATTTGAGTGCCGTAAAAAGTGGTCACAAGTACACGGACTGTAGTTTCTTGGCTATCAATTTCAGAGACAAAGGACGAAACAGTGACACGTGGCAAGTCCTACAAGTTTGCTCTACTGAACCAGTCTAGAATTAGGTCATTGTGGGAGATTGGACACAACTTTGTCTTGGGGAATCCAAATTAGATCAGACCTGTGGCATTTGAAAGAAGCTTCAGAGGGCTACTACAGGGCTGAATTTCAGATATTTAAGATTTTCAATTACAAAGATAATTCAATTTCAATATCGAGCTCCTCAAAGCAAGAAAAAGGTGTGTATTGTTTTTTCCGAATTGCATAAGTCTTGTTTGAAGAATCAAGTTGAATTGATTCCAAGGGAATATTGAAGAATTTTTGTCAGTAATGGGTTCTATTATGCCTCCAAAAAATAATTCCATACCCATTAAGCCCTCAGAAATCTATACTATGACGCATGAGGAGGAAGAATTGCAATATGAGATATCAAAATTACGATACCAAGTGCAACAAATTTCGATCTTACGAAGAGCAACCGAAGATGACATAGATGGTTTAAAAGAAAAAATGGAGGCTAATTTGGATGGTTTGAAGGATAAAATAAAATCTATTATGGATGATAAAGTAGTGGAATATCACAATGAGCATCAACAACAAGTTCTCCAACTCTCAAAGGATAACCTAACTTTGGTGCAAAATAAAATGAAACAACTGGAAGATCAATATCACATCGAAAGAAGTTCTGAAGCAGTCACAGAAACAAGAACTCGAAAAGTAAAATCAATTTCAAATTATCTCAGCAAGTGGAAGAACTTTCCTGTAGAAGATTCCACATGGGACGATGAGAATTTTATATAGAAGCATCAAGAAATAATCAAGCGTTGAGGACAACACTTGTTTGAAGGAGAGGGGCATGTTAAGCCCCTATATTAATAGTGTAGTCCCTTATTATGTTAGTCTAACCCCCTTATCGTTATTTTTGTACCCCTGTAACCCCCATATTGTTATTATTGTGCCCTTACATTATTATTGTTAGGTCGGCTAGGATTACATTGTGGCCCACTAGGATTACATTGTGGCCCCATGGAATCCTATATATAGAAAGGAGGTTTTGTAAATTGTATCATCCAAGAATTGTTCATTTATGTAATGTATTGGAGGTTCCCTCAAGTGGCTCATTTCTAAGGCTATTGATATCTCTTTTCTTCTCTTTGAGCCGGTTACACAACAAGCCTTTCTCAAGCTTCTTTTTCTAAAAACTTTTTGTAAAGTTACTTTTTCTTACAAAGCCCTTAGGCAAGTTGCCGGTTTTAGAAAGAGGGTTTTATTTAAAAAGCACATATAAAAGTAACATTGTAAAAGTGACTTACTATTTATAAAAGTGTCATATAAAGTGTTTTTTTTAAGTGGGTTTATTTTAATAAGTTTGGAAAAGGCTTAAAAGTATAACTTCATCACCAGCTTTCAACCTTTCACATAACTATTCGGCATCTATAACACATTTTTTTCAAAAAGGCATAACTTCTTCATCTAGAAGCCGTTTTTCAAGACGTTTTTTTTTAACCAGCCTAATTGTTCAAGGTCTTTCCATTTGAGTAGTTAGTTTCAACCTTTTCAACTTCAGGTTTTAAAAAAAAAATGGAAAGTGCATTCCCAGTTATTCTTAACATCACCAATTATTTCCAATGGCTATCCTACATGATAGACATACTTAGAAGTAAAGGGTTTTATAGAATAGCCACAGGAAAAGAAACTAAACCTACCGATGGAGATAAAGCTGTTAAATAGGAAAACAAACAAGAGCAAGCACGAGGGTTGATAGGAATTTCCATTGGTCAAGATCTTCGATTTCATATCCAAGAAATTGACAACCCTGATGCAGCTATGAAAAAACTAACTATTGTTTTTGGCATTCAAAAGGAAATCAGGGCCCAACATCTTGAAAATGAGTTGTTTACTTTGGACCCCAATTTTCTCCTCTATTGAAGATTTTTTTCCAAATTCAAGACCCTTAGACTTCTTTTAGAAGGTTGTAAGGTCAAAAGGAAGATGGTAGCCTTATCTATTCCATTCTTGCTAAGCTTGGCCCTGCATACTTTGTATTTGTTTCCACCTTCCATTCCACTAGAGAAGCCCTCGTTTCTCAAGGAACAACCTACAATTCCCCCTCTTTTGATGCCTTTTGTGATTCTTTGATAAGAGAACAAGAAAAAATCTTACACCTTGGTCTTATTAATATTGGAAACTCTTCTAAGAAAGTGTTTGCAGCCCAGTAACAACCATATCAAAATAATCCTAAGAAGAAACATCCTAAAAATAATGGTCCTAAACCAAACAAGGTCTCAAGCAATTTCAGTAATTTCACCTACAAACCGAAAGAGAAAATCAAAAAAATGATAGTGTTTAATAAAAAAAGGAAGAAGATAGATAGAAATTGAAAATTTTGTAATCATGATGGCCACGTAGAGTCTAAATGTTTTAAGAAGATGAATCCCCTGAAGCAACAATGAAGAAGAAAAACATCAATTTGGAGAACCTTCTACCTAATAGCCAAGAATTTCCTAATTTTCGCTTCGGTTGTCAAGCATCAAGATCTGGTTATGTATTAAATGTATCTTCTTATTCTCATCCTCATGAGTGGCTCATTGATTTTGGAGCCTCTTATCACATGGAAAAAAATAAAGACATGTTTTCTTCTTTAAATGATTGTAACACCAAAAATATTTATGTTGGTGATGATAGATCTCTTAGTGTTGTAGGGTCTGGAACCATTCATCTAGATAATGGTTAATTTAATGATGTATTATTTGTTCCTACCTTCTCCTGCAACCTTCTATTTTTTTATCAGATAACTCATTCAGGTGAAGGGAAAACAGTAGAATTCTCACCTCATGATGTTATAATTAAGGACCTCAAAGATCCTAGACATATTTTAGCTACTGGCATTGTTGATGATTCCACAAGGTTGTATAAGTTTGACAATTTTGGGTCATCATGTCTTCCCTCTGTTTTTGTTGCTCATAATGATGAAGTGAGAAAACTTTGGCATGAGTGATTTTTTTACTTAAACTATCGCTCTCTTCTAAGTCTATGTAAAGCAAATATGGTGACAGGTCTTCCTATGGTATCTTGCCAAGATGGTGTTTTTCCCGGATGTGTACTCGGAAAAAATCATTGAGATAGTATTGATAAACGTGCCCTTGACACGCTTCAGCCCCTTTGCAGCTTGTGCACGTGATTTATGTGGTCCATTTCTTGATGTTTCTTTTTTTGGTTGCAAGTACTTCTTAACTTTCATTGATTATTTTTCCATACGCACTTGGGTATACTTCTTAAAACTCAAGAGTGAAGTTTTTAACATGTTCTTGGCCTTTAAGGCCTTTGTTGAGAAACAATCTGGACATCCAATTCTTAAGTTAAGATAAGACAATGGAGGAGAAAATGTTAACAACAAATTTAAAAACTTTTTCACTGAGCATGGCATTCAATTGCAACATATTGTTCCATATACTCCACAAAAAAATGGTGTAGCTGAAAGGAAGAATCGCACCTTAAAAGAAATGGCTAATTGTATGCTTCAATCCAAAGGACTTTGTCTCAATTTTTGGGCAAAAGCAATTAACTATGCAAATTACATAGTAAATTGCACTCCTACTAAGGTTTTACGGAATATAACACCCAGAAGAAACCTGGAGCTCAATCAAACCAAATGTAAGTCACTTTCATGTTTTTGGAAGTGATGTTTGGGCCCATATTTCAGTTGTGAAACATAAAGCCTTAGAACCTAAGAGTGAAAAATGCATTTTTGGTGGATATTCTGAAGATGTCAAAGGATATAGACTTCTTCAAAAAAAATCCAAAAATGTAATCACTAGAAGAGATGTAAAATTTAATGAAAATATATTGGCATGTGAGCCTAGTTCGGTGGTTGTGCCACCTTTGGCCTGCGAGCCTGATTCGGCATATGTGCCACCTCTCTCTATCTCTTCTATTTTTGACAAAATTCCTTCTAGTTCGTATGATGACAGTGAGGACAACAATCATCCTCCACCTCTTGAAGATATTCCTTCAACTCCACAACTTCCAAGATGGGTCTGCTCTACTCGAGATGTAACAAGTTCTTTTGTCAGTGACCCTGCAGATTGACGTCGTACACGTTCTCTGTTCGAAAGGGCCTCTTCCTTATTGGCTCAAGTTCCAGAAAATCCTGATCTAGACACCTTTGAAGAAGCTTCAGGTGATCCATATTGGGATGAAGCTATGAATGAAGAATATTGTTCCTTATTGGAAAACGATACTTGGGATCTTGTTTCTCTTCCAAATGGAAGAAAACTTGTCAGATGCAAATGGGTTTACATAACAAAGTTTGGACCAAATGGCAAAGTCGATAAACATAAAGCTTGTCTTGTTGCTAAAGGATTTTCAAAAGTTGAAGGCATTGACTATACTTAAAGCTTCTCCCCTATTGCCAAAATGAATTCTATCTGCCTTGTTCTTTCCCTTACTACCTCCTTTAAATGGGAAGCCCATCAGATGGATGTTAAATCTGCCTTCTTACATGGATATTTTCATGAAGAAATCTATATGGAACAACCCCTTGGCTTTATCCAAAACAACTCTAGTCTTGTTTGTCGCCTTAGGAATTCTCTCTATGGTCTCAAACAATCTCCTCGGGCTTGGTATGCCAAAATGGATAGCTTTCTCTTAGATAATGGCTTTTCTAGGTGTCATTCTGATAACACTATCTACACCAAGGAAGTGGGTGAAGTCCTTCATCATCCTTGTTCTTTATGTTGATGATCTTATCCTTACTGGTAGTGATCCCAACCATATAAACCATGTGAAGTCTAGCCTCAAAAATAATTTTGAAATGACAGACTTAGGACACTTACATTATTTCCTTGGTCTTCAAATATTGCAATCTAAAGAAGGTATTACCCTTTCTCAATCCAAGAATGCCTGTGATATTCTACGCCACTTTCACATGGAAGATTGTAAGACAGCCCCTTCTCCCTTTCAGACTGGAGTCAAGCTTTCAGTCACTTGCACTTCCCCTCAATTTGATGCTACCTTATAGCGTCAACTTGTTGGTAAACTTCTATATCTAACCCATACCCATCCTGTCCTTTCCTTTGTTGTTGATCTTGTTGCTCGGTTTATGCACCAACCTCATGAAAGTCACTGGAAAGCAGCTAAAATAATCCTTCGATATATTCGAGGTAAATTTCGGTTTGAGATTCATTATAGTGCATGCAAATCTCCATTGTTGATTGATTTCATTGATTCTGATTGGGTTGGTGACCCTGATGATTGAAATTCTACTGCAGGTTATGTATTCACTCTTGGTTCAGGACCTATTACATGGTCTTGTAAGAAACAAAGTTCCATCTCTCTTTCTTTGGCAGAAGCAGAGTATCATGGTGCAGTTGAATCCAGCAAGAAAGCCTTGTGGCTTCGTCAGATCCTGACCGAATTTGATCTTCATCAACAACATCCAACTACACTTTGGTATGATAATCAGATTTCCATTCAGCTATGCAAAGATCCAGTTTAGCATCAACGTATGAAACACATTGAGCTCCATGTACACTTCATCAAAAATCTCATTTATGATTGTGTTCTTGAAGCGCAATATAATTCAACCAATGATAAAGTTGTCGATATCTTTACAAAGGCTCTCACAGAAGCGAAGTTTACCAAACTTCGATCAATGCTTGGAGTTCGAGAAAGTTATCATTAAGGGGGGATAGGCTGTAATGCCTCCTTCCTTCTCCTATTGTGTCACCTTTGTAAATCCTCCAATCCTATCCCAAGTTGTTCTTAAGGGGGGATGTTAGGATATTAAGACACATAGGAAATAGTCTCCTTTTGTGTCACCTTTGTAAATCCTTCAATCCTATCCCAAGTGTTTCATAAGGGGGGACGTTAGTATATTCTAACACATAGGAAATAGTTAATTATAACTTGGTCTAGCGTAGAGTTAGGTAAAGTGTGTTTCTTTACTATGTACATTTGTAATTTATAATCCGACAGTCACGATATGTAGTGATCCGACGGTTCACTCTCTCCTTGGTATTGTCAACACTTGATCTGTGGCTTAACACCTGATTGGTCCATGATCTCTATTTAAAGAGAATGGAGGGTCATTTGTCTGGTAACCGTTTAGGAGAGAAGATTATGTAAATTTTCTTTCTTTATTAATAAATTGCTTGAAGTGCCCGCGTTGGTTCAGGCCATGTACTGTTTCCCTCTTTGAGGGTTTTAACCATGTCAAATACTGGTGTATTGATCTATGATCTATTGGTGAGCGGTGACCTTTGGTGTTTCATCTACGGAACTTACCCTGTAAATTCCTACAATTAAAATTCAGTATTTTGGGTGCCCTAAGGGTTTTTGATGGTTCAGAATCCATTTCCACCATAAAAAATGCAATCCAAACACTCCAACTACCTGATTTTTTGAATTTTTTTTAACTGGATTCTGACAAAAAATTAACATATGGGCTATTTTGTTGCATCGGTAGACAACTCCATGCCACAAATGAATCTCGTTTTGTGATTTGCCATAGGCAAGGTTTTTCTTTCAAGAATGGATGGTCATTGCAGGAGCATCATTTAGCATAACTAATTCACAATATGGATCTGCCATTTTGGGGGGGTTCGTACTATCCCTGAACCCTAGATCTGGACAAAATATCCACGGAGAAAGAAAAATTTCGGATCTTTCTCAAAAATTTTGATGGGAAGACATTTATGTTATGGATCTGAGGCTTAGATATCGCTGTTAATATAAAGAAAAGTATTCAAAATAACTTGTGAATACCACATACTTTTCAATTTTTGTTATATGTAGGGAAAGTGTTCTGGGATTCCCTTCAATTGAAATATTATGAAGTGAAAAGGAATTCCACCATAAGTTACAAGCTGGAGCCACATGCTTCAAAAATATTAACACAATTCCTAGAAACGCTAATGGATCGGTCGCATTCAAGGATGTGATGAAAGCGAAGGCGTCTATCCTTACAGATAAGATTGAAAATATCCTTGGTCCATATATTGTTGAACAAATAGAAGAAACTCTAGCTATGGAAATAAAAAATTTGAGGTAAACTTGTTTTTCTTTGATCTTCAATCTTTGGCTATTATCTGTAGCTTTAATGGGTTCTAGACAAGATCTGAAGGTCTACACCATTGGGTCTTCTCTACCTGGACACCAAATTGAAGCATTTTCTTATGCTCCAAAGGCTTTTCCATAGTGAAATTTAAAACATAGAAATATCTAGAAAAAATATTCAATGATGGGCCTTGGTTTTGGGCTAGGGAAGGGCTCTTCATCACCCCATGGTTCCCTAATTTTGATGCCACAAGTATGGTGGTAACAACAATGTTGGTTGGGGTCATATTACCAAATATTCATCTTCCCTTCTCGCACCATCGGACTCTAGACAACATTGGAAAATTCAAAAAGCATGATCTTGATATAACAGAAGAAAGGTATCTTCACTTTTGCTAAAATCTACGAAGAGATAGATCTCAGCAACAGTCTACCTGACTGAATCCATATGAAACATAAAAAAATCAGTGGACACAAGTATTAGATTATGAGAACAAGATATTTAGATGTCGATTGTGTTTTCAAACAGGACACCTACAAAAGATTTTTCCATAGGACAAAAGCCTCCCAAAAAATAAAAAGAGGCAGGGACATAAATCAAAGGGATGGAAAGTACTTGATCCTTACCTTTATGAAGAAGAAGAAGAGGAAAATGTGGTGGAAATTTCAAATAATGAACCACAAGAACAACATAGTAACCAAGTAGTAGAAGGAGGGAGCGTGGACCAGACACGAAGTAAGACCCAGATTCAAAAGGGTACAAAAATGGTAGAAACCAAAGCAGTTGAGACTGCGAAAGAGGAAACACATAACAAAGCGGGCATATGGGGTGTAAAGAGAACCCATATATCTGAGAGTTCCAACTCAAAGAAGGAAAACACTATGTAGGCAGTTGAGAATGAATTAGCCATGATAGTAGTTGGACCCTCCTAAGGGGTTTGGCAAAAGGTTCACAAGAAGAAAGGAAAAAATGGGAATGAATGGGGAATGAATTATCCACGGTAGTTGTTGGACCCTCCCAAGGGGTTTGGCAAAAGGTTCACAAGAAGAAAGGAAAAAAGGGGAAGTTAAGTGATTATTATCATACTTAATCCAGGTCATCTTTATGTAATTTTGTATTGTTTTTCTTTGTATTGACCAATAAGCTGACATGAATGAATGCTTAACATCATCTGCAGAACGTAATGTTGTTAACATCATCTAAGGTAATGTTGTTAACATCATCGTTAACATCATCTAAGGTAATGTTGTTAACATCATCTACAGAACGTAATGTTGTTCCTTGATTTCAAGTTGAATAAAATTATGATTTTCCCTTGAGAAAATAAATAAATAAATAGCATTGCTATAATAAAAATAGGAAAACATTTTAAAGAAGAACACATCATCCATATTTTTACAATTACATTATTATTAAACTTTACCAAGGAAGAATTGTGGCAATGAATTTGATTGTTAACCACTATTAGAATGTTTAATTTTGAAAAATAAATATTCATGTTTCAATATGATTAAAAATATATATTTTTTAAACATTTGATTGGACCATAACTTGAAGGTTTTATTGCACCCTTTGCCCAATATAATGCCATGTGGATAACTTTGTCACATATGGTTGCAATATTTATTCAAAACTCTGCATCTTTTGTGTTTTTTGCTGACAAGACTATCGAGGCATCGGCCGTGATTGTCAAAAGTGGTTGGAATCTGGGCAATAAAAATTTCAAAAAATCTAGTAGTAGCAGTGTTTGAATCATGTTTTTTATGGTGGAATGGATTCAACACCATCAAAAACCTTTGGGGCACTCAGAAATATTGAATTTTACAGCTGTAACCTGGATTTACAAAAATTCTTGGGCAAAAGTTCATGCCGGATTTTATTAAAATATTGCCAGAATTTTCAGGGCAAAAAAACAAGTTGGTTAGACTGGGTTTTTTTATTTTAAAATATGCATGAAAACCATCCAAACATAAAATCCTTGAAAATAGATCATATTTTGATAAATAAAATATTTACCATTAGTTATTTCCCACCATAATTTAAGCAAGTCTTTGCATAAAAAATCAATAGGAATATGATGTAAATAAATGTACTTAGCACTAGTTATTTCTAGCCATTATTTATTTCTAAATTTTTTGCAAATATGCAAAATAATTTTGCATAGGCTAGCAATTAATTTATCCATTTCATATCTCAATTTATTAGTTTAAGCCAAAGCAAGACTATAGGATTTAATTTTCTTATTGACTACTATAAATTTAACATTGACCAATGCAAACTATTTTTTTTAATGTAGTTTTTCTTAAACCATAATTTTAGACTTATTTTTATTATTATAATACTTAATTCCTAATATATTTTTTTTAACAAAATAAAATATATTGTGAAGTAAAGAAGAAGGATTTTGATATTTATCATAACCATTTTTTTAATTTTTAATTTAAGCAGCATAAAATATATTAAAAAATAAAAATAAAAAACATAACATAATAAAAAACAAAACATTACAATACAACAAAATCATTAAAAAAAACCACCATCCATATTTGGCTCATTAAACTACAGATAATTTTATGGTTTTTTTTTTTTTTAAAGAAAGCAGAATAAAATCAATTTTGATATAAATATATCATCTATTCAATTTTGATATAAATATTTCATTTTATTGAACCTTTTACGAATAATTGTAATATTTTTGAAACGTTTTATTTTCTCACCATCCACATTTGGTCCATTAAATTAAAGCATAATTACATTGTAAAGCATTTTTATTTGAAAATAACTCTCCTCAACTGCTATTTGTATCATTATATAACATTGATTTTGATATTAAAGGATTCAAATAATATCTACCTAAATCAAATATTATTATTAATCAGTTACAGAAATAACTAACTGTATCCAGAGGATTACAAGTGATTTGGATTCTGCATAAAATTAACTTATTCCATGCCATGGGAGGACTACAGGTGATTTGGATTCTCCATAAAGTTAACTTATTCCATGCCATGTTATAGTCTCCATTTATGCTAAAACTGAATTTTACTGAATTCGATAATTTCAAGAAAACCCTGAAACACAACGCAACGTCTGAATGGTTTCTTCGCTGCCTTCCACTCATTTGATTTTGGGATCCGTGGAGGAGAAGATAACTCCTCTTGAAGGTAGCCCTCGCTGGATTCGAGCTCGGTACCTCAGGAAAGTAAGCGCCTAATTTATTCAAATTCTTTGAACTCATCTTAGTGCATCGTGCGTTCAGAAATTTCCCAAATGAAATTGAAAAGTGACAGTTGAACAAAGAGGAGTTCTGCTTCTTCGACGATTGGATTATAGACTTTCCAAGTATCTTCCTTCAGATCTATTTTGCTGTTAATTTCCCTATTTCTTCGATATCCGCAGGCACTGGGATACATCATCAGGATTTCGATGCATCATTGCTCGGAATTAGCCTAAGAAAACTAGCAGTTATTGAATTAGCTAATTAGTTGATTAAAATTATAAAAATAAATAAAAATAATTAATGAGCATTTTTATTAGTTAATGAGTTAATTAATTACTTAACTATTAACCCCATAAATAATAAAATAAGAATTATTACTATGTAATATTTAATTAGAGATTTTAATTGATTACTAAATATTTTATTTTAATAGATATTATAATAAAATGTATTATGTAATGTTTAATTAAAATTATAAAAAATAAATAAATAAATAAAAGAATTTATTACTAATGGGTAAAATATAAACAAATTCAAGAAAAAGGAAGAACAGGAGAAATAAGCAAGGGGAACAAAATATATTATATAATAATTAAAAATATTTAATTGATAAATAAGATTTTATTTTACAAAGAATGAAGAGCAAAGGCCACCCAAAAAATAAATAAATAAATAAATAAGAATAAATAAATAAATAAATAATAATAATAATAATAAAGAATAAAGAATAAATAAATAATAATAATAATAATAATGAAAATTCTTAGCGTGTTGCTCGATCTCAATGGCTTCCCTAAGCTTTCTATGGAAGAGTGGTCAACCCTAGCAATGACTTTGGAGTCTTCATCTCAATGGTTTCCCTAAGCTTTATATGGAAGAATGGTCAACTTTGGAGTCTTCATCTCAATGGCTTCCCTAAGTGGCTTCCCTAAGCTTTGTATGGAAGAGTGGTCAACCCTAGTCATGACTTTGGAGTTTTCAATGCAAACATGATGACACCATAAAAATTATATATATAAGAGTCATTCAATCTCAATGTATTTGTAAATGTTAAATAGAGTATATATGTATAGGACCAAATAAACGTTTTAACCATAAAAAATTAATTTTCATGATATATACATTAAAAAAAAAAATTTAAATTGTAATTTTACAGAACATGTACATCAAAATATTTTATGAGGCATATTAAAATGATTTTTTATTATTAATATATTTTTAAGTATATGTGAATATTAAGTCATATTAAAACATTTTATTGATAATCCACATTGAACATTTTTTATACACAACACTAAAATATTTTATTTTAACAACTCTTTTTCTATATATAGATTTTTTTATTTTTTTTTTGTAAGTTTGGCAGTACCTTTCATTTTTTTCTTTTTCTCCTTTTTTTTTCATCTTCATCAACATGTCCAGATACATCACCCCGATCAAGTGCTATAACTGTCCCTCTCATCACCGTTTAACCAAGACCTCACGGACCTTTTTCTATATATAGATATATATGACGTTGATATGGATATAAATTAGTTAACATAGATCTTTAAATAATTTATTTAAATTTTTTGTTGAAATATTTTTGAAAAGTATAAGATTTAAACATGTTACTCACACATTTTTTTACTTCTAATTACTTTAGAACATATTCAAAAAAAATTTATTATAGATAATATTATTTTTTTATTTAGAACATATTTTTTGTTTTATATATATATATATATATTAAAACAGGCATTATACATTCTAGTATAAAATAAACCTCTGGGCTCAATAAAAATTTTGAAATAATATAGATTTAATTTTAAGTTGAAATAAATTTTTAAGTTAAAATAAATTTATGTGTAGTTTATGTATTGAATTTATATTTTAACTGTTTCTAGATTTTTTTTAAAATTTTGTTTAAACATATGTATTTGAGAAATGTATTGGAACTTATGTGTTTCCACATCACCATTAAAAGCTTTTTCTCCATGAACCATTTAAAAAACAAATTATGGGCAGATAAATATTTTTCGGATTAATCACATCATCAGGGTTTGGTCGATGTTTCGAACCAACTAATGCTATTCTTTTTTTTTTTTGTAAATTAGGTGCTACCTTTCTATTTTCTATTTATATGTAAAAGACAGGTTACAGTATAATAAACATCCTTGGCCTCAACCTGCCCGCAGGAAACCAGGTCTGTTGGCCATCTAATTGTGTTAAAAGCTTGCCAAAATTGAAATTGTCTCATTCTTCTATACAGCGCATGAGCTAATTGTCCTACTGTTTCAACATGTTCAAGCTTATCACGTAAACTAAGTTCACAAACTTTCAAAAAAACCATAAAACAGAAAACTAGGAAGAACTAGCCATCTGAAGAGGACACCGGGGCTGGGTCATTGGCATGAGACCCGGGCATATCAACCTGTTGCATGTGCTGGAGCAGTTTCTCCAATCGTCCCATCCTGTCATCCAATCTCTGAATTGCTTGATGTTAGGTAAATTTAATATGCTTCAGGTTGGTGTCAATATTCTCCAACAGATCTTTGAGGAACAGTTCTGTCTTTGGCTGAACTTTGTACTCTGGAGGGTGTGCACTCTGTATTGCTTTTGCCAGAAGACATTTCATTAACCAATATGTGTGAATGGTTTGGTTAAATAAAGTAAAACGTCCGCGGGTATTTCCAGGATCCTAAATGAAGTCAAGGATATCAGCAGCAGCTTCGTTGTCTTCAGGGTTTATCTGTAGTTCTCTTTCCCAACCACGAATTTGATTGCGGGTGGGAGATGCATTGCCTACAATGTAGTTCAGTACCAGATTTTCCAAATGTTCTTTGTTAGTTTTTCTTCCTCTTTTCACTGGCACCTGTTCATTCTGGATCTTTTGCTTACCCTTGGCTATATCAGAACGGAGACAGCGTTTCCCCATAATGATTTTGGTCCTATTCAGTAGAACAGACAGAGAAGTAATAACAGGAATAATAACCGGAGTACTGATAGATCCTCTGCTTTCATTACCATGCATTTCCAAAATCCAATCAGAAACATGAAAAATGTAGACCTCAGACACAAGGCAGCTGATTAGCGAGAGAGCAGTATGATTAGGAGCATGAGTACCAGGTTGCGCTCGTCTACAACAAAGTCTGGATGAAATAGAGTATACCATGCATGGCGCCAATAAACTGAGCAGCCAACTACAGGGACTTTGCAAACCCATTGTAACTTTGGGCTCCAAAATTATAACAGACTCCAGACCACTAGTAACATACTTCATTAAACCAAAAGCGGCACTTTGCGAACCCACTATACCAAGGAGGATCAGAGGTATCGCACGACTGGTACTAACATTGAAATTTAACCAAGGGACCGAAGGCCAGGGTTGTAAGAGGATCATTATATCAGGAGGATACCGCAGAGTTAAAACTTCCCGCATATTGTGGTTATTCATGGTTATGGTCTTACTGCTACAGAAATTAAGAATTGGGCAAGGGTCCCTAAAACAGGGGTGGACAGGGTTTTTCGGTGGTGCAAAAGACCAAAGAAACCGAATTAAATTCCAAGCAAGGCGACTGATCTCAAGCCAGTTCCTACTATGCAAAAGATGATTCATGGAAATGAGGACAAAAACAGATACGTACCTAGCCTCAGTTGCAAAATTGACAAGGTGAGCGCTCTCCCTCCTCAGCTCCCAAGCTTTTGCATGCAGTAAGCTCTGTAAGCTTTGCATGAGCTTTTTGGGCGAGGGAGGCCAAGAAGTTACCTTAAACTTACCATCTGTCCCGGGCGCTGACAGGCCAGCAGGGCAAGCTCTCTTCATAATTGCACTAACACATGCGAACACCCAAACTACTGATCGAACTTGGCGGTGCATCATTATAGCTATTAATTGTCCGTAGGGCGGTGTGCCATGAAATTGCCACCGATTGTCCTGTTTGCCAGATTTTCACCCCGATCGGGGAGATGAAGATCCTTATCTACTGTCACTTGGAGGGGATATAATTCAACCTCCCAAATTGCATCTATGGGCCGAGCATCGATAGCTCTATCATTATTCTTGCATCCCCAATTTGCAAGGTAATCTGCAGCTGCATTTCCTTTCCTCCTGATATGCGTTGGCACCATGTAGTGAATCCTCTTCAGCAAGTGACTTATTTCTTGAATGAGACCTGTTGTCCTCCAGCTTTGGGCTATTTTCTCCCACGGTGTTCCTTGTTGCAATTTCCGGAGAATATTTGTTACAAGGGCGGAGTCTCCTTCAATTATAAGTTTATGATAATTTTCACGGATTGCTATGATAATACCTTGTTGAACTGCAGTTAGTTCCGCTTCATTGTTCGTTGCATGTCCCAGGTCTAAAGCATAAAACCGGCATACATTCCCCTGCGAATTGCGAAAGATTCCCCCTGCTCCTGCCTGGCCCGGATTGCCTTTGGAGGCTCCGTCAAAATTTAACTTAATGAACCCTGGTTGAGGTGGTGCCCAATGATCCTCGGTAGTTTCTCTTGGTGGTCTGAACTTCCATAAGTGCTTATAAAGCATTTGGGGTGTCAGATTTAGATATTCAAGAATTTGTACTTCAACACCTGCCACTTTCCAATCTTCGTCTGTCCAGCTTTCACTAAGGATGGTTTCTCGAATATTCTCAATGGTTCTTTGCCAGATTTGTTGTATTGGAAGCTTTATGTCTTTAAAAATTCTGTTGTTCCGTTCTTTCCATGTGTTCCATATAAGGAATCCAAAGGAGAGGTTCCATGCTCTGTTAACCACTTGGCTTTGAAATTTACCTTTTTTCCATTTCCTGATTGTCTCGATTATGCTGGTGTTGTCTTTGTCCGTTTGCCTGAACAGGTTTTCCAAGTTTTGCCACTGCTGTTGCACAAAAGGACAGGAAATGAGGATGTGATTTGTCGTTTCCTGCTCTTCTTGACATAGGGAGCATCGAGAGGGACCTATCATTCCCCGTTTTTGAAGGTTCTCCCAAGTTAAAATCCTGTTGTGGCTGACCAACCATATGAAGTACTCTACCTTTGGCCATTGTTTTAATGCCCAGATCTTTTTCCACAGAGAACTGCCTGCCTGAAGACCTTGTTGCGATTGAATCCTATAGCCTTCTTTTATTGAGAATAGTCCTTTTGTCATATATCCCCATCGAAGTATATCTGGTCCCCCTGCTTTCCTAATTTTCCGTGTTTTAAGTTCCTTAGCGAAGTTGCCCCATTGCTGGGTTTCTGGAGCTGTCGGCCAGGTGGTTTTGTCGTTCCATTTCCTCCACTGGTCTTGATTGTTGTGTTGCCAATAATGCTGTAGTAGTCGTTGGTTTGGACTACTAGTGAACAAGAAAATTTCGCCCAAATCCAGTCTACTGAATAGTTTTTCCCTCTGCTGCCATGAGTCTTCCCAGAAGAGCGCTATGCCACCATCCTTAATCTCCCAAAAGCTGTGTGATCTTATCAGATGTCTGTTGAGTGATGCAAGGTTCCAGATTGGGGATCCTTTGGGCGTAATGTCTGTCTTTAAGCGGCCTGATATGGTTTGAGGCATGTCGTATTTGATTGTCCAAATAGTCTTCCAGAGATCTGTGCCTCCCTGCACCCACCTCCACCATAGCTTTGCTCCCATCACTTTATTTAAGATAGCTGGATCCCTTAGGTCCAAACCGCCTGTTGCTTTTGCTTTTAGAAATTTTTCCCAAGAGAGGAGCGCCCATTTCCGATTAGCTTGAGCTCCCTGCCATAAGAATTTTTTGAATTTCCCTACCAATTTTGAACAAATTCCTTTTGGACATGCTCTTGTAGACAGTTGGTAGATCGGTAGAGCTTGCAACACTGTCTTTAGGAGGATAAGTCGTCCTGGCGCATTTAATGACCTGAAAGCCCAATTCTGAATCCTAGTGTTTACTCTTAGTAAGGTGTCCTGCCAATCTGCTATTCTGCTTGGTCCAGGATGCAGATTCATTCCTAAATATTTCATTGGAAATGATCCACTTTGGAATCCCAGTGTTCTAGCAAGAAAGGTCTGACTCTGTATAGGACAGTTAAAAAAATAGACATTCGACTTACCATTATTCACTTCCGTCCCTGAAGCTGCCATGAACATATTTAAAATTGTTTGAATTGCTTTACATTCTTTTAAAGTTGCCTGACCAAACAATAAAACATCATCGACAAACTGTTGATGAGTCAATGATAGGTTCGGTCCCCATAATTTTAGACCTTGTAACTTTCCTTCTGCTAGATGCGCTTTGAGGAGTCTGCCTAGGCCTTCAGCTGCTATTATAAATAAGAATGGGGAGAGAGGATCCCCTTGGCACAGACCGCGGGAGCTCTGAAAAGGGTTGGTCGGGCTGCCATTAACTAAGATTGAATAATGGGCTGAAGTCATGAAGGATCTTAGCCATTGAATCCATCGTTCTTCAAAACCGAAAGCTCTGAGTACCTCTGTCAGATATTGCCAACTTATACGGTCATATGCTTTCGATAGATCTAGTTTGATAAGCATTCCTCTTCGTTTATCAGTTTTAAGTGAGTGCATGGCTTCCTGGGCTGTAATTATCCCATCAAGGATTTGTCGTCCTTTCACAAAACCTGTCTGTTCCGGAGAAATGAGCGTAGGCAATAAAGGCTTTAGTCTATTTACCATGATCGTTGAGATAATTTTATAAATAACATTGCACAGCGCTATTGGCCTGAACCCTTCTGCTGTATCTGCCTCTTTGTGCTTAGGTATAAGAGTGATAAAGGTTGCATTCATTGCTGGGTATACCGTTTTTAATCTGCGTGATTCCTCTACGACTTCCAGAATGTCTGGGCCCATGAATGGCCAGGCTGATATGAAGAATTCACTCGTAAATCCATCTGGTCCCGGTGCTTTGTTCTTGGGAAAATTCAACACAACCTCCTCCACCTCCTTTAATGTTATTTCCCTTAACAAAGCCAGATTTTGCTCTCTAGTGATAAGTGTTGGAATATGAGCTGTAACTTTTTCAATGGCTACCTGCCGATTAGGTTGGGGTTCTGTGAGTCGGTCTCTAAAGTGATTCACTAGCTCCTCCTCTATGTCTTCATGTTTGATTTTCCTTTCCCCATTGGCCGTTTTCAAAGAGAAAATTCTATTATGCTGGCGGTGTTGCAGCATGGCGTTATGGAAGAACTTTGTGTTGCGGTCTCCTTCCTTAAGCCATTGTATCCTCGACTTTTGTTTCCACAAGATCTCTTCTTGTTTGCGTCTCTCCTCCTGTTGACTGAGCGTGGCACCTTCTTCAATTACAAGTTTTGGTGTTCGGCCCTGTAGAATTATTTGTTGCTGGATTTCCTTCATCTTTTCTGATAGTTGAAGTTGTTCCTGGTGTATATTCCCAAATTCCTCTCTGTTCCATTTCTTTATTTCCTCCTTTAATTGTTTCAGGCGAAGTTGAAAGGAATGCATTTTATTTCTCCCTCTTATTTGGATTGTGCTCCACCAGTTTTTAATTTTGTCGATGAAGCCCGGGTCTCTTAGCCAGAACTGTTCAAAACGGAAAGGTCGGTTGTGGGGGCTTGCCTTGACATCCACTTCTAGGCGGATTGGCCAATGATCCGACCCCAAGGTTGGAAGAATGGCTGCTTCAAAATATGTGTCCTGACTTATAAATGCTTCTGAGGCGAGAAAGCGATCCAGTCGAGATGCTACCTGGAATCTTTGTCCTCTCCTGTTATTCCATGTAAACTTCCCATTGATCGTTGGGATATCAACTAGTCTTAGGTCTGTTATTAGGTCTCTGAAGAGTATCATATCAGGGTCTTCCCTCCTTATACCTCCTTTTTTTTCTGATAAGTCCGAGACCATATTGAAATCTCCACCTAATAACCAGTACTGTTCATCATGTAAAGTTTTTAATGTGCGTATACTCTGTACGAAAGCCGCTCGCTCTCCTGGAATTGGGGGTCTGTAAACTGCTGATATGAGAATTCTTTCTTCTGTGCCTATTTGTCTGAATGTTGCTGAGAGAATCCTAGGTAGACTGATCCACCCGTCTGCAACAATTTCAGCTGTGTTCCACAAAATTGCTAGGCCGCCTGAAGTGCCTACTGAATCTATGGCCATTGCTTGCTATTGCAATTTTAAAGACTGAATTACTTCTTCTAGTTTGTGTCCTGTTACCTTTGTTTCTTGAATGAGCATGACCTGTGGCTTTTCTTCTTGCAATTTCTTTCTCAAGTTTCTCTGCTTCCCCTTACTATTGAGACCTCTTATGTTCCAAGAGAGCACTTTCATTATGTGTGTTTAGGGATTTGTTGAAACACCATTGTTAACGGCATTATCCTTCCTATATTTATCAAGGATTCACCTACTATTTGTATAGATTCTTGCAACGTTCTACGGCCTCTTTTCTTTGCTGGCTTTGGAGGTATTGGCTTCTTACCTGATTTTTGTTCGTTTTCTTGACTTTCTTTCCGAGCCTGTACTGTGAGGTAATTCTCAAATGTCTCTTTATACAGTTTCTTTTGATCTTCTGGTATGAAACGGTCATCCAGATTCCTCCATTCAAACAATAGACGCTTGAGCAATTTTTCTTATGCACTCAAGTCTTCTTTGGGCTGTTCCACCTCCATTGGGGTCTGTTCTGGCATTTCCTTTTCCTCCTGGTTCTCCATCTCATGTCCTGCTTTCCTTTTGGATGACTGTGGTTTTTGGTTCTCTACTGCATTCCCTTCTAATTTACCGTCTTCGTCATTTTCAAGCATTGTCGATTCCTCTTCCTCTTGCGCTGCTGATGCCTCTCCTTCCTTCTGTAAGACCTCATACCTGTTTACTGTAGCCGTTTTTTGAAGGGTTTCCTTTGTTGCTAATCCTGGTCCATTATTCTTTGCTCTTGGGGTTCTTCTGCGGGAGTTAACTGTTATGAACCCATCCTCTGTTTGCCGATTTTGCTCATCTGTTCCGCTTGCTTGGTGTGGTTGTTGTTGCACTTCATTTAGGGGACAGGATTTGTACAGGTGGCCATATTCATGACATCGTCTGCAACGAAACGGGATATGTTCATAATCTAAAAGCTGTAGCCACACTTTTCCTTCATATTCCAGTTCTATCATCTCAGGCAAGGGCTCAGATATATTCATGTACACACATATTCTTGCAAACGAAGTGTAACGTCCACGGGCTGTGGACTCTGCTATTTTAACAAAATTACCTAGCGAATTGCCTATTCCCTCCAAGATTTCAGGGTCCCAAAAATCAATGGGCAACCCAAATAACCGAACCCAAACGGGAGCTGCCAGAAACTGCTCTTGTTCTGGGTTGTAGCATTCCTCCCATTGGCGTAGGAAGAGCCCCGCAGTGCTATAGAAATAGGGTCCTCCTTCAAAAATACGTTCTTTATCATTTAAATTTGAAAAAATTACTGTAAAAAATCCTTTGGCCCCAAAATTTAGATCAATGTGACCCTTGGGCTGCCATTTTATTTGAATCCATTTTAATAAATCCTTCTCCGAAGGCCAAATACCTATAAACTTACAGATCAGAGCATGATTCTTCATATAGTGTCTATATTCATCTAGCTTTGATGTAGGAATCACAAACCTCGGCTTCTTGGTTGCCCTCGGCAGACATTGACCCTTCATTTCTGCTTGCCAATCTGCTCCTAAAACAGGGCCCGTTCTTTGTTGTGCCGTTGCCTGGTGGTCTGGACGCCGCACATGATCGCCGCTGGTGACATTCGTGTATGTGGGTGCCGCCCCTCCTCCTGAGGAGGCCGCCATTACTCAGAACTTGGCCGCCGAGGCGGCTGCCTGTCATGCCCTTCCTTACCTGCGCCTGTCCGTGCTCTCCTCATCATCAGGACAAAGTGAAGAAAGAAACCAATCTCATTGAATAAATAGTAAGGACAATGTGAATAAATAAACCAATCTCATTGAATAAATAGTAAGGGTGTGCCAATGCCCAAAAATAACCAATCTCATTGAATAAATAGTAAGGGTGTGCCAATGCCCAAAAATAACCAATCTCATTGAATAAATAGTAAGGGTACGCCAATGCCCAGAAATAGTTGTTTGTAACACTTAACACTCTTAACACTAAACCATATAAAAAAATTACTTCTTACCTTGACACTTATAATATCATGCTTAAACTTATAAATTTCAACCACGTTTCAACCCTTAGTTTACAAGGTATTACATCATCTAGTATAATTTTTTGTTGTGATTAATTAACACACTATAATATGTATATTTATGCAAAGGTAAAGATCCTTAGTTTACAAGGTATTACATCATCTCGTATAGTTTTTTGTTGTGATTAATTAACACACTATAATATGTATATTTTGTGTTGTGATTAATTAACACGCTCTAATATGTATATTTATGCAAAGGTAAAGATCTTGGTTTCGTGATTATTAAACGTACCTTGTACGGTTAAGTATAAACTATACATAAAATTATAGATGGTACAAATCTTTTATGGTCTTCACAATGTAATACTTTGTCTCAAGATTTGTTTTGGTACTACTGTCAGGTGTTTTGGTTTGGGTCACTCCTTTGCTATTTATGGCACTTGACACTTGTGAGATTATTTATGATCGATGTTAATGTTTATATGTCCATCTATCCCATTGCACATTGCTCGATGAATTTGGGATTTACGGTGAGGTCGTCGGCGGGGGATTTGCCGGTGATACCCACAACCCTAACCGCTCAGTCTTATTCCTCTCGCTATTGTGCGGCGGCCGAGACTGCAACTCTGTGAGGTTTGCAACCCTTTGCAAGAATGATGTTGCAAGTTCAACTTCCTCCGCCATTTAAAACAGTGCCCAGCTAATGAGAAAGCTTTTCAGGATTTGTTTGAGAATGGGTAGCAATTTTGCGGAATATTTGGGAAAGTTACTCCAGCCACCGCCATTGTCGCAGAATACTATCAAACCATTTGGGTTCCTTATCTCATGTATTTCCATTGCTCTAATTTTCAACGTTGTTTCCTCCATTTGTTTCCTTAAACAATTTCGACTGGGGTTGAGTTTATTAAGTTTTACCTCGGGTTAAATCTCTGGTTTCTTTGGTTTTTCCCTAGATCGGCGCTTGTTGTTTTATTTGGAGGCTTATCACTACACGTAACCAGTTTTTCAAGTATCTCTTTCAGTTATCGATTGAGTTTAACCTTCAGATTTAATATTTCGGTGCTTTAAAATGATTTCAGGTTATTATTTCTGTAGGTACTTGCTTTCTCGAAAGCCCGATCCAACCTTCACCCTTTACTCAAGAATTATTTGTGTTACGATTTTCCATCCGCTAACCACGCCACTAACATTTCCAGGTACTCCTGTATAGCGTCGTTTGGGTTCACAAGATTTTTCTTTCTCTGTTCCACGTACTTTTCTTTAATACTACTAGGCCTTCAGCCCTTAAGCATTCAGTGTGATCGGTTGGCACATTGTTTTTCATTTAGCTTGTGAAAGCCGAAGATGTTTCTCTCTTGTGCTTATATTAATTCTCAGTATCCGTTAAATGACTGAATATTTATTTCATTTTTAACATCTGCAAGTATTTCAGTCTCGGTGGTAATGTCGACCCAGTACATGTATTTTTATCCTTGAAGAGAAATATTGTAACCTCTGTTAAGATATATACATAATTATTGTTTCCCTTCAGACAGTTACCCCACAGGGTTTCCTTTCGACTCTCAGAATGGAGTTTTAAAGGACATTTTTACTATTTTAATGAACAAGTTCACTTTTGCGATATATATGTGTGTGTGTGTGTGTGTATGTGTTTTTCTGTTATCTTTTCAGTAAAAGAATACCATGATATCTATATCACTTTGTGCATTTCGAGCCACTGGCCGGCCCATGCGTTCTTGCATTATTCCACTTCTTTTCCAGTATATCGAATTTTTTTTTTTTAATACTTTAGATGGTTATTGTATACTGAATAGTTTCGGAGACAAAAACTCCTATACAGTTAATTTTTCTTTCATCAATTAAAGTTACCATAACACGAATACTATGAGTAGTTTAGGTGACCGGACCACCATAAGTTCTTGTCCGAGTATAGTTAGCTTTTGAGGAACGATGTGTTCTGGGTTGGGGTTCACCTCGTACCTAGAACCGACAGTTCGCTCTTTCAATAATTTCGAAATGACAGAGTTCTGAAATCTGAACATCTACCTAGAATTTTTTACTATGATTTTGTTTGTACAGTAATTCTTATTATTCCTTTCCTTGTTATTCCTATTCATAACTTTAATAGATTTGAGTCCATGTGATGTAGTTCTCCAAGTAATGCATCTTTCTTATGCAAGATGATGCTTCTGTGTATATAATTTAGTTTTTGCTTCAATTATTTAACACAGCAACTACTATATTTTTATAACATGGTTATCACTAGATTTACTCTATTATAGTCACATTTACCGAACTCAGAGACACACTATATGTTCCACATATATTCCAAAGAACCTGTAAACAATCTGTTTGAATCATAAAGGTACACAGAACCCAATATTTTTCAACATCTGTTTTTATAAAAACAATTTACTTTCCTTGAATCTAACTAAGCACATTTCCTGTATATATATTTAATAAAATCGGTTCCTATTTTAAATTTACTAAAATGCAGAATTACTTATATGAATGTGAAGTTCATTACTAATGTCCACCCAACCTTCAAGAGAAGCGATTACGTCCTTCTCTTTCCCTCGTGCTCTACACCTGAGAAGTATAAGTTGACAGCGTTTTCTGCTGTGACCTCAGGACCCCAAGTCCAGTCAATACCAGAAATTCTCAAGAACGTTGAGTGGTTTCCACTTGTCTCTAGCAGCTAAGGAAATATTCACTCTCTTTCTTAGTCTTTAAACAGAACCCTTATTCCTCACTGAGATATGCCTCTTATCCTCAGAGGAACAGGTAATTGTTCAAGCTGTCCAACCACCTCTCAGTTCTTGGAATCCTTTTACCATCATCCTTTTTACTTTTTATGGAATTTTTTTTCCATAACCAATTTAATTTTTCATATTAACAACAAAGAAAATAAAATTTTCCAGAAAACACTAAATGTCTCGGTATTTTCTTTAAAAAAATAACAAAATTTCATTTTACTAGTTAACAACTAGTTAATACCAAATGCAGCTATCACAACTTCCCCCTTGGAAGTAACACCGTCCTTGGTGTTTCACTCCAGCTCAAGATATAGCTTTGGGTAAGCCTCACATACAAATCCCTCGTCTTCCCAAGTAGCCTCATCCAGGCTGAAGTGCTTCCACTGCACTTTAACCTGGGTGATGACTCGCTTCCGAACCATGATTTCTCTCCTATCGAGTATACATTGAGGCTCGACCAGAAACTCGACGTTCGACTCTACCTGCAAACAAAAAAGTTTCTATCAAATTCACATAAACATTCATGCTTCAAGTTAGGATTTTTCTAATTCTACCCTACCTAAATGTTCTGCCAATTAATTACATGCTTTGGATCATGTACATATCGCTTTAGCAGGGACACATGAAACACATTGTGTACCCGAATGTGGGTGGGTAAGGCCAATCGATATGCCACAGGTCCTACCCTTTCCAATATCTAGAAGGGTCCACAAAACCCGGGGGCTAACTTGGCACAATAGGCCCATTTCAAGGTGCTGTTTTTTGGTTTGATCCTCACATACACATGATCACCCACCTTGAATTCTCGATAAGTCCTTTTCTTATCTACGTATATCTTCTGTCAATCTTGTGCAGCTTTCAAGTTTTGCTTGATCTTCTTTACCTCTGATTCCATTCCAGCCAGCATTTCTGGCCCAAGAATTAACTTAGTTTTGGGGTTGCTCCAATTAATGGGAGTGCGACATCACCCATATAGAGCTTTGAAAGGACTCATCTTAATAAATTCCTAGCAACCATTGTTGTAAGAAAATTCAACTAGGTGTAAATATTCTTCCCACTTTGTTGGCTGTTGCATCATGTACATGTGCAGCATGTCTTCCAAAACTTGATTTACTCGTTCTGTTTGACCATCCGTCTGGGGATGATAAGTAGTGCTTAAATTTATTTGAGTCCCCAGACCTATAAACATTTTTTTCCAGAATGCTGAAGTAAACTTCACATCTCTGTCTGAAATAAAAGTCTTTGGAATGTCGCGCAGTCTGAAAATTTCTCTCATAAAAATATTTATGTACAGTCTTGTAAGTAGACTGTACAGGTAAAAAATGTGCAGAGTTACTCAACCTATCGATCACCACCATAATAGAATCATTATGCCTCTTTGATCATGGAAAACCCATAATGAAGTTTAGGGATATGACCTCCCATTTCCATTTAGGTACTAGTATGGGATGCAACAATCCAGCTGGATGTTGATGCTCCACCTTGACCTGTTGACACTCCAAACATTTATTTAAGTATTCAGCAATGTTTTTATGCATACCAGGCTAGAAATATTTTTTTCTAATTGCAGTTAACATTTTCTAATATCATGGGTGTCTTGCATAATTACTTCGATGATATTCATTCATGATTAGCTCCTTTAGATCCACACGGTTTGGTACATATATCTTTCCTCTAAAGGTAGCATTTTTTTCTTTACTAATTCCATATTCAGAAGTGTTTCCTTGTTTTTTGGCCTCTTCCATTTGTTGCCATAGGAATTGGTATTCAAGAACACAATGCAATTTCCTACTTAAGGCATCCGCCACACAATTGTCCTTACCCTTCATGTGCTAAATATCCATATCAAACTCACTTATGAAGGCATTCCATCTTTCTTGTCAGGAGTTTAAATCAACTTGCTTGAAGTAATTGGTCAAGCTACTATGATCAGTTTTTAATACAAACTTCTTTCCCAGAAGGTAGTTTCTCCATACCCATAGTGCATGTACCACTCCTATTAACTCTAGATCATAGGTTGAATATCATTGCTCATGATCTTTTAACTTTCTTGACTCATAGGCCACTACCTTTCTTTCCTGAGATAAAACTGCCCCAACTCCCTCCTTACAAGCATCTATACAAACCTCAAATTCTTTGTTGGAATAAGCTACCCTCAATACTGGTGCAGTAGTCAACAGATGCTTTAACTTTTCTAAGCTATTATGGCACTTATTGGTCCACTTAAAGACTTTTCCTTTTCTCTACAAGGAGGTGATTGGAAAAGCAATTCTGGAGAAACCTTCAATGAATCTTCGGTAGTACCCAGCCAATCCCATAAAGGATCGGATATCTGCTACATTTTGAGGAACTCGCCATTCTATAATTGTCTTAATTTTCTTTGGATCAAAAGATATCCCTTCTGTTGAAATAACATGGCCTAAGTATTGGATTTATGTTTTGAAGAAATCACATTTGTTGAACTTAGTGGACAGTTGGTGTTTTCTCAACATTTCCAACACTATTCTTAGGTGCTCTTTATGTTCTTCCTGATTCTTAGAATAGATTAAAATATCATCAATAAATATTAGCACAAAGTTATCCATGAAGGGGTAAAATATACGATGCATTAACCTCATAAATGTCACCGGTGCATTTGTTAACCCAAAGGGTAGCACCACAAACTCATAATTCTCGTACCTGGTATAGAAAGCAGTCTTATGAATATCTTCATCCTTGATCCAGATCTGGTGATATCTAGACCTTAAGTCTATTTTTGAGAATATTGTGGCCCCTTCACTTGGTCAAACAAGTCATCAATACGAGGTCAAGGATATTTATTTTTGACTATTAATCTATTGAGATGTCTATAATCCATGCACATCTGCATGGTTCTATCTTTCTTCTTTACAAACAGCACTGGTGCTCCCTAAGGGGACACACTCGGACGAATGTATCCTTTTTCCAGCAGCTCTTGCAACTGCATTTTTAATTCAGTTAGTTCTGGCACACTCATTATGTAAGGATCCCTCAAAACTGATGATGCACCTGGCATTAACTCAATGGTGAAATCAATATCTCTTCTTGGGGGTAATCTAGGTACATCATCTGGAAACACATCCTTAAATTCTTATACCACAGATATTCTCCATCATAGGAGACTTCTCCTTGGAATTGGCATATCCCACTTGGATAGCATAAATCTGACATCCCTTCCTTATACACTTAATCATTTGAGATGTTGTAGTAGGACGCAACTGTAATGGTTTCTTGATTCCCTGAATCTCCTTACATGTTCCATCTTGCATTATGTAGTAAATAATATTTTCTTTACAATCCACCAAAGTATAATGTTTTTCTAGCCAGTCCATACCTAGCAAAACATCATAGGACCCTAATGGAAATATATTCAGGTCCACGTTTAACTGTTGGTCTGCAATTTCCAATGTGAAGTTTGGAATTTTGGCACTTACTCTTCTTTTTTCTCCTATGGCTGCTATACTAGCCAAGGATTTTTGAATCTATGACCTTTTAATATACATAATTCTACTATTTTAGGGTTTACATAACTTAAACTTGCACCTAGTTCAACCAAAATAGAAACGGATTGAGACCGTAACTTACCTTCCAACTCTATCATCATTGGTTGATAATTTGTCTACGATATTCCAACACTGCGTTGATTCGAGATATGTTTCGAGCCACATCTCCCACTATATAAGCTTCCTGCAAATTAGCAATTGTTTCACTTCTCCCTTGATGTGGACAATTGTTATAATAATGCACCTCACCACACCCACAACACTGCAGAGGTGGTTTGGACACTTGTCCTTGCTCAAGTTTGCTAGAGGCCTCTATAGGCCTCTCTTCAGCAGGCCATCGGGTTCTTTGATGAATTCTAAAAAACTGCTTTCTTACAGAACTTCGTGCAGAATTCTTAAAATTATTACTTCTGGCACCCTTGAAGTTTGAACTATTTTTCTATCCTTTTCTTGGCTGCCAACTTTTTCCCACTTCCCCTTTTGCCTTGGACTGTTGGTAGCACATTCGTTCTTCCATGGTCCTAGGATTTACGAACTCAATTCATTCCTTCATATGGGTTGGCAGACTACTCTGGAATCTTTGAACCTTAGCCTTTTCATCTCTGAGGTAAGGAACTGGTCTTAACAAGGAGGTGAACTTGGTAATAAACTCGTCCATAGTCATCTGACCCAGCTTCGAGTCATGGAATTCTCTATATTTTTCATCATAAAAACATTCTGTCAAATACTTATCTTTAAAGTATTGCTGAAATGATTCTCATGTAACATATTGATCTTCAATGTTGTGAACATTCTTTACCTCCTCCCACCATAGGGTGGCTTTCTCTCTCAACTGATATATGGAAAATCTAGATTTAAGGTTGTTGTTGTATTCGTACGCTTGAAAGTAATTATTCATATTTATCAACCAGGCCTCTACCACCTCCTTAGCTTCTCCAGCAAATGTAGGTGGTTTTATTTTTCGAAACTCACCTTGAAGCTCCAACTTTTTCTTCTTAACTTCTTGTTGATCTCACACATTGCCAGACTTTGCTTCATTATAGTTTTTGTTTTTGTTGCTTCGTTTTGAAGTAATCCTACCCATTCTGTATGTGGTTTGGTCCTTGGTTTTTCATTCGTTTTCTTCTTGCATACCCCTATCAGGACTGGGTTGTAACACCCCTTGATTTTTCTTGTTGGAAAGGCTCTTAAGTATCCTTTCCTGCTCCTGCATCAGACATTCATTGTCACTTCTCACACAAACCATCTCCTCCTACAACTTCTATACAGTACTTAACAGTATGCTGGTGTGGTGTTGTTGTTCCTCCAACATTCTACTAGTCTTCTGGTGTTGATCTACACTCAATTGAATCCACATTTCATGATTCATCTCTGATTGTGTTTGAGGTGTAGGTTCCCTGGTAATCTGAGGTGTTTGTTGTGTCAATCCCCTTCTCATATTGTCCTTTGCAGTACTACCTCTTTTCTATGCATCAGTATACACACATTTTAAACTTATTAGGTGACCCTTAGGGTCCTAGCATGGAAACGCTGCTATGATACTACTTGTAACACTTAACACTCTTAACACTAAACCACATAAAAAAAAAATTACTTCTTACCTTGACACTTATAATATCATGCTTAAACTTATAAGTTTCAACCCTTAGTTTACAAGGTAATACATCATCTCGTATAGTTTTGTGTTGTGATTAATTAACACACTATAATATGTATATTTCTGCAAAGGTAAAGATCTTGGTTTCTTGATTATTAAACGTACCTTGTACGCTTAAGTATACACTATACTTAAAATTCAGTTATGGTACAAATCCTTTATGGTCTTCGCAATGTACTACTCTGTCTCGAGATTTTTTTTGGTACTACTGTTAGGTGTTTTGGTTTCGGTCACTCCTTTGTTATTTATGGCACTTGAAACCTGTGAGATTCTTTATGATTTGTGTTAATGTTTATACGACCATCTTTCCCATTGCACACCGCTCGATAACATTGCGATTTATGGTGAGATCGTCGATGGGGGATCTGCCGGTAATACCCACAACCCTAACCGCTCTGTCTCATTCCTCTCGCTGCTGTGCGGCAGCCGGGACTGCAACTCTATGAGGTCTACAACCCTTTGCAAGAATGATGTTGCAAGTTCAGCTTCCTCTATCGTTTAAAATAGTGCCCAACTAACGAGAAATCTTTGGAGGGTTTGTTCGAGAATGGGTAGCATTTTTGTGAAATGTCTGGGAAAGATACTCCAACCACCGCCGATGTCACAGAAGACTATCAAACCATTCGAGTTCCTTATCTCAGGTATTTCCATTGCTCTAATTTGCAACATTGTTTCCTCATTTTGTTTCCTTAAACAATTTCGATTAGGGTTGAGTTTATTAATTTTTACCTCCGATTAAATCTCTAGTTTCTCTTGTTTTTCCCCAGCTCAGTGCTCATTGTTTTATTTGGAGAATTATCACTATAGGTAACAAGTTTTTCAAGTATCTCTTTCGGTTATCATTCGAGTTTAACCTTCGGCTTTAATATTACAGTGCTTTAAAATGATTTCGGGTTATTATTTCTGCAGGTACTTTCTTTCTCGAAAGCCTAGTCCAACCTTCGCTCTTTACTTAGGAATTATTTGTGTTACGGTTTTCCATCCACTAACCACGCCATTAACGTTTCAAGGTACTCCTGTATAGTGTTATTTGGGTTCGCAAGATTGTTCTTTCTTTGTTCCACATACTTTGATTTAATACTCCTAGGCCTTCGGCCCTTAAGCGCTTAGTGCGGTCGGGTGGCACATTGTTTTTCTTTTAACTTGTGAAAGCCAAAGATGTTTCTCTCTTGTGCCTATATTAATTCTCAGTATCCGTTAAATAACTGAATATTTTTTTCATTTTTAACATCTGCAAGTATTTCGGTCTCGGTGTTAATGTCGACCCAGTACATGTATTTTTATCCTTGAAGATAAAGGTTGTAACCTCTGTTAAGATATATACATAATTATTGTTTCCTTTCGGATAGTTACCCCACGAGGTTTCTTTTCGACTCTCAGAATGGAGTTTTTAAGGACATTTTTATTGTTTTAATGAACAAGTTCACGTTTGCGAGATATATATATATATATATATATATATTTCTATTATATTTTCAGTCAAAGAATACCATGATATCTATATTACTTTGTGCATTCCGAGCCATTGGTCAACCCATGCGTTCTTGCATTATTCCGCTTCTTTTCCAATATATCTAAATTTTTCTTTCTGTATACTTTAGATGGTTATTGTATACTTAATAGTTTCAGAGTCAAAAACTCATGTACAGTTAATTTTTCTTTCGTCAAATAAAGTTACCATAACAGGAATTCTATATGAGTAGTTTAGGTGACTGGACCACCATAAGTTCTTGTCCGAGTATAGTTAGCTTTTGAGGAACGATGTGTTCTGGGTTGGGGTTCACTTCGTACCTAGAACCGACAATTTGCTCTTTCAATAATTTCGAAATGACAGAGTTCTAAAATCTGAACATCTACCTTGAATTTTTTACTACGATTTTGTTTGTTCAGTAATTCTTATTATTCCTTTCCTTACTATTCCTATTCATAACTTTAACAGATTTGAGTCCATGTGATGTAGTTCTCCAAGTAATGCATATTTCTTATGCAAGATGATACTTCTGTGTATATAATGCAGTTTATGCTTCAATTATTTAACACAACAACTACTGTATTTTTATAACACAGTTATCACTATATTTATTCTATTATAGTCACATTCACCGAACTTAGAGGCACACTATATATTCCACATATATTCCACAGAACCTGTAAACAATCTGTTTGAATCATAAAGCTACACATAACCCAATCTTTTTCAACATTTATTTTTATAAAAAAAATTTACTGTCCTTGAATCTAACTAAGCACATTTCCTGTATATACATTTAATAAAATCAGTTCTTGTTTTAAATTTATTGAAATGCACAGATACTTATCTAAATGTGCAATTCGCTACTGATGTCCACCCAACCTTCAAGAGAGTCGATTATGTCCTTCTCTTTCCCCCGTGCTCCACACCTAAGAGGTACAGGTTGACAATGCTTTCTGCTGTGACCTCAGGACCCTCAAGAACGCTGAGTGGTTTCCACTGGTCTCTACCGGCTCAAGAAATCCTCACTCTCTTTCTTAGTCTTTAAACAGAACCCCTATTTCTCACTGAGATATGTCTCTTATCCTCGGAGGAATAGGTAATTGTCCATACTATCCAACCACCTCTCAGTTCTTGGAATAATTTTACCATTAGCCTTTTTACTTTTTATGGAACTGTTTTTCCATAACCAATTTTACTTTTCATATTAACAACAAAGAAAATAAACTTTTCCAGAAAACACTAAATCTCTGAGTCTTTCCTTTGAAAAAATAACAAAATGTCATTTTACTAGTTAACAACTAGTTAATACCAAATGCAACTGCCACACTATTAAAACTAGCCATTAGAAACTAGTAGTTATTTGACTAGTTAGTTAATAAGATATAATATTAAAAGTTTTTAAAATTTTAAGAAAAACTATTAAAGAATAATTATAATAAGAGAGGAATAAACTTGAAATCCTATATTGGACTAGTTAATTACTCAAATATATTAAAAAAGTTTAAGATTTTAAGAACAATTTTATATATATATATATATATATATAATTTAGAATTTAAAAATGATTAAATATTAGTTATTAAAATATGTGGAGGGGTAAATAATTAAAAAGGGAAATAATCTAAAGTTTTTAAGAAATATTATAAAAAGGTAAATAGATAAGTTAGAATAATTTAAAAATGAAAAATAATTAAAAAACCAAAAATTATAATAGGCGAAGAAAGAGTATATATATATATATATATAACTGGGATAAATTAATTAATTAATAATAATAATAATAATAATAATAATATAAAAACAATAACCAAGACAAAGGGAAAAAGATAAAGGAAAGAGAGGGAAAATTTACAAACAAAAAAGGTAAGGTGGATGATTTCCATCATAAGAAGCTGGGGGAAGCTATGGGGAGGCTATCGAAATTGAAAGACATCCTAAGAATCTCAACGGAGATGACGGATGGAAATTAAGTAAAATTTGGGCTCTGGCCCTCTCCAGGTGATTTCTCTAGTGTGTCGTGGTTTCCTCTTGCTTTTTTCTTTTCTCTGTGGTTTTATTTCTCACCCTTTTTGTTTGTAAAGTTTTCCTCTCCTCCCTTTATCCTTTTCTCTTTGTCTTGGTTATTGTTTTTATATTATTATTAATTTTTTTATTTTTTTACCTTTATATATATATATATATATATATCCTTTATCTGCTTATTATAGTTTTTGGTTTTTTAATTATTTTTCAGTTTTAAATTATTCTAATTTATTTATTTACCTTTTTATAATATTTCTTAAAAACTTTAAGATTATTCCTTTTTTTATTATTTAACTCTCCCCTATTTTAATAACTAGTATTTAATCATTTTTAAATTCTAAAATTTTAAAATCTTAAACTTTTAATAATATATTTGAGTAACTAACTAGTCAAATATCTTATTTCAAGATTATTACCTTTTTTATTTATCCCCTTATTATAATAACCAAAATTTAATCATTAAATTCTAAATTATTCTTTAATTTTTTTATTTTTTTTTTAATTTTAAAATCTTTTAGTGTTTATTCACTGAGATTGGTTTCTTTTTTTACCTTGTTCTGAGGATTAACCACATTAGTTGATTGGAAAAGCTGATAAATTCTGATAATATCATTAATCCAAAAAACATTTATCTACATTATAGATCACAAAAATATTAAATCTAACAAATTTAAACACTTCATTTTAAAAAGTTAATAAATTTATTAAATGAAACCTTAAAGCCAAAAGCCAAATTTAATGAAACCTTGAAGCCACAAGCCAGATTTCTTTGAGAGAAAAGTCTTACTGTATAAACGACTAGCCAGATTTAATGAAACCTTGAAGCCAGAAGCTAGATTTCTTTGGTAGAGAAGTCATATTGTATAAAACACGTAAGCACGGCCGGTAGCTGGTAGGTTATCATTTAGTTTGGGATAAATTTTGGGTGTGGTTAAGTAATGTAGCTCACAGGTTTATTTTATAGTTAAGTATGAATGGATGTGTAATTTTGTTTGTTTATTTTTTTATTTAAAAAAAAATTATGTTTTAAACATAAAAATAATATGGGTTATAATTCAAAAAAATATGTTATAAAGTAATTGAAATAAAAAAAAATTGTGTAAGATTGATTTTTATAATTTGATTATTGATAAAATATTTTAATACTAATTAAAATTGATATATATTTAGAAATGTGTTAATGATAAAAAAAATATTTTATATCTAAGACTTAGATCCATAATTTAGATTTCTGAAAAAATATTTAAATTTGAATTATATATTATATAAAATATTTTAATGTTAATTGCATATATATTAGATATATCATGAATTTGACTTTATATATATTCTATTTAACATTTAAAAATACAATTTAAACAATGAAAAATAACACATTATATTTTACACTTTAAAAACATTTACATGTCAACAAATTTGATCGCTCTGTAATTATATCTATACTTAAAATTAATCTATACTAATTAATCTTATACTAATTTTATTAATCAGTAATTTGAGATTGTTAATGGTTAAGAAACAAACCTACTTCTGTTTAAGAGAGCCAATGACTAGTTTAAAAAAATGAGAAATTTAAGGAATAATGGTGAAAGAGATTACATAGTGTTGGAACACCTATAAGCTTAACAGTGTCAACTAATCAAATGGTTAAAGTAAACGGTTGTTTTACAAAGCCGAGTTCATCGTATTCAGATATGGATCACATCCTAGACAAACGGAAGCGATGACAGAGATCTTCTCGGTCTCGAATATCAGCAATTGGCAGCTTGCTAGCTGCCAACTTCCACTCACCTGGATCAGTAATGCCTGCCATTGCCCTCCCTGCTCTTTTGATTGCAAGGGGAACCCCTTCACACTTGGCACACACAAGCTTGGCCGTTTCCAGATCAATGTTGGGTGGCAGATTTCCATTATTATATGCAAAAGCGTGATGACAAAACAACCTCCAACTGTCATCTTCCATCAAATCCTCCATAGTTACAATGGATGTTTCTGCATTAACCCCCATCTGTATCAGTGTTCTCAGATTCTTTGAACTCACAATAACTTTGGAGCTGGAGTACCCTGTTAGCCTGAGTATCCCCAATTCTTCAAGCAATTCAGCCCCTTCTTCCCATACATCATCCAAGAACAAGACAAACCTCTTTTGCTGCAAACTAGCATTCAAAGATATTTTTAAAGCTTCTCCCTTCATATCTTTTTCCAGCTGCTGCAAATTTGTTTGCATGACTATTTGTTTATATAGTTCATTCCTGAGATTTTTAAAAGAGGGACACTGAGAAACAGTGAGCCAAAGCAATAATCCATCACAAAAGAAATCCCTCACCTTGTTGAAGAGTGTCTTGAAAAGCAGAGTTTTGCCAGAACCAGCCTTACCAACCACACCAATGAGGGAGAAGGGAGACAGAGCCTCTGCATCTAACACCAAATTCCCTAATGTTTCAAGGGCATTTTCTTGCCCAACAATAAGGGGTTCATTGATGAAGAAGCCACTTGCAGCAAAATCAGGTTGGGAGGCAATTTCAGAGGCACTGGCCAAACCAGAAGCCAAGGCATGGTCCCTTTCTTTAATGTCCCCCAGTCCTTCTAACAAGCTTGCCCAGCCCATCAAAGGAACAAAATCCAGATGTTGGGTGATATCTGAAATGAGATCTGTGATTCTTTTACTTGTTTTATAACGAGAAATTACATCATACCTTGGTATTCTGCACTCCTCCGCCATTGTTGATGCTTCAAGGAGCAGTCCTTCCAATCGATTAAGCCATGCATTAACAGCTGTTGCCTCATTACGAATCCCTTGCTTCCAATTTAATGGCAGGCGGTATTCTCGCATCTGCCTAACCAGAGGGTCAATTCTCTTTAATAAATGAGTAAGAGAGTTCAACTCTTTCCTGCAGGTGAGAGCAATGTAAATTTGCTGAAGAATATGGCGGATTGTCATATCGATGACCACGCCAAGTAATCCAGTGGTGAAACCAAGATCACGATCCATAATTTTGCAGAGTTTTCGATTTACTCTTGAGGCAATATACTGAGACTATAAAGCCATGCCTTTGAACAAAATGATCAGAAATTTGTGCAACTAAACCCCAACTCAAATTATCAGAAATTTGTGCAACTAAAAACCCAACTCAAATTATCACAAATTTGTGCCACCCATCTTGGATGCCTAGCCTATCAAGCACATAATTTGGAAAACCATTGCATATTTATAGCCGAGGGAGTAGCGTGTTAAACAACTTGTTATTTTTAAATTTCACAACCAGATTTGGAAATCGTGAACCTTTCATCCTGAACTCTTCTGAATTTGTTTCTTAGCCTGGACTCTAGTAAATTGTACTATCTTTTATATATTAGGGTCTATTTTCATGGAGATTATTATGTATAATATTTATTTGTGACAGAGTTTAAATACTGATTAGTAAATTGTATTTATTTTCTATATATTAGGCATGATTTTTGTGAAGATAGTTATTTATATGGATAAATTAAGTATTTAATTATGACATAGTTTTAATGGTTGTTAAATTGGTGTATAAGTGAAGTTTGAGGAGGTGTATATATTTGAATCTATAATTTTTTAGGAGAAAAGGCGTGCTCTTAACCATTATACCCACTCAAATTGTACATAGAGAAATCAATTGTATAATAGAAACAAATTAGGATTGTTGGTTAAAAAGACTTTTCCTTTTTGCAAGTTTCTTGGCCCTACTTAATATATGTTTGATTATACTTGTTGCTGTAGCTAAATCCCAACACTTGTTATTAGAACCTTCTGACATAATAGTGGTTAGCAAGGATTTTTCATTTTGAAGCCATTTTGTAGAATTGGTAGGCTAAGGTTTGAAAGCACAATTTATGAACTTAACGTAATTTTCTTTGTTGTCTTCCATGAAAAGGCATTTTGTAGAGTTAGTTTGCATTGAGGGTTTTAGGCATGGAACGGATAGATATCTACAAGAGTATGTATAACAAATGGGAGAAGAATAGGTTTCCATGTGATCCCATGTTCTATCCTGGTGAAGGTGTATAGAGATCACAAGATTCAAGTTCATCAATACTTTTCTCATCATGAAGTACATTGAAACATCAAGGGAAAGACATAAATTTACTATATTGGGTCTTTATTTTGCTAAGGATTGCAAGAATGTCACCAATAATTGGATGCCCATGGATCTAGTTGTGCTAGACCTAGCCATAAATGAATCTTTGGCGTCTAGGAACAAAGAAAGGGCAGTTTTTTTTTCCAATTTTTTTATTAAAAATAAAGCAAAGCTACATATACCCGAATCTAAAAGACTCAAAGTAGAGGTTGTTCAGATAATTTATGGTTGCAATGTACGTTTTTTTGATGGTTGAGCACATGGCCCCTGAATTTTAAAAGAAATTTAGAAACAAAATTTTCCAATCATCCTATTATAGGTCATGTTAAGCACGTTAGAAAAATTGTCATCAAGTGAGAGGGGTGCCTTATATTTTTGAACAACCTAAATGGTTAAATTCATAAAATTCAACAAAGAATGAAAGGGGTTGACTACTTTTAAATGGTAAAGTGAATATTATTTTTATTTAAGAAAGCAAGAGACACAGCATTCAACATTCTAGGTGGAGAAATAACTCACATAATACAAACTCACTATTTTGAAGAGACACAATACTAAATCAATAGCAATATTTTAGTAAGAGATATATAACAAGATGTAAGAAGAAGAAATGAGAAGATTTAGAATCCGTGACAAAAAAATAAGTAGACAATAATGACAACATAAGAAAGCAAAAAAAATATAGGATAGACTCCTACTAAAGTGACAAAACATGACAAAATGAAGAATGATAGAACCCATAAGAGTATGATAAAAGAAAGGTAAAGTAGATTGACTTCTAAGCAGAAAAAAGAAGAAGCAAGAGGCAAGGAAATATTTAAGAGCAAAGAAACAATGACAATGAAAAAAATCAAAGCAACAATAGGAAATAAGAATGATGTAGTGAAGCAAGGTAAAAAAATAACATGTGTTCAATAAATGAGAAGCAAAATTGAAGTGAAAATGAAATCCCTAATAAATTTAATAATCATCCTTGATAATGCTTTGATGATTGGAAAACAAAATCATGGTCCTATGCTTAAATGAATTAATTAGCCTCATATGAATATGTATGAGAAAAATTATATGTATGTACATGAATAAAATGATAACAAAATCATCATAAGGCAAATATGCACCCATAACCTAATTGTTCATTGATTCATGGTAAATCAAAAACCACTATTTATTTGGGGTCAAATGTTAGGTCCCCATATTACTAGTGTAGCCCCTTATTATTGTTAGTGTAGCTTCATTATTGTTATTTTTGTGCCCATGTAGTCCCAATATTGTTATTATTTTTCCCCATAGGTGTAGTCCCATTATTGTTATTTTTGTGCCCATGTGGTCCCCATATTGTTATATTATGACCCCTTGACTCCTATATATGGAAGGTAGATTTTGTCAATTGTATCATCCAAGAATTGTTCATTTGTGTAATGTAAAGGAGGTTTCCCCCTCTAAGAGGTTGATTTCTAAGTCATTGATATATATTTTCTTCTATTTTGTGAGCTATTTTCATAACATTTGGTATTAGAGCTTTGGATTCTAGGGTTTCGTTGCTGCAAACAGGCCATCTTCGAATTTTCTCTATATATTTTTCTCTACGAAGGTTCAAAAGCTGAAATATTTACCACGAGAAGCCGAAATCCTAAGGAACTTTGTGTAAAAATTTCCAATCTTGGTTCTCTATATTTTTGGAGATATGATATGAGGAAGTTAGGGTTTTTGAAGGATCCAGAATTTCATCTGAAATAGGTGACCGAGGGAAAATCGTCATAACTTTCGTTTCAGACATCGGATTTAGATTCTGTAAGAAGTGGCCGAAATTACACAAACTATAGTTTCTTGTATCTCAATTTTAGAGTCGAAGCTCAAAACAATGACACGTGGCACGTTGTACAAGTTTTCTCTACTGAACCAGTCCATAATTAAGTCATTATGGGAGATTGGGCATAACTTTATCTTGAAGAATCTAAATTAGGTATGACATATGGCATTTGGAAGAAGACTCATAAGGCTACCGCTTGACAGAAGTTCGTATCTTGGAGATCATAAATTACATAATTACAACCGTTTCAATATTGAGCTCCTAAAAGCATGAAAAAAGTGTGTATTTTTTAAAAATTAACTACATAAATTTTGTTTAAAAAATCAGTTTGAAGTGATTCTGGGGGAATATTGAAGCACAAATATCAATATTGAGTTCTAAAATGCCTCCAAAAAATAATTCCACACCCATTAAGCCCTCAGAAAGCTCTACTATGACACATGAAGAGGAATAATTGCAGCATGATATCTCAAAATTATAGGACCAAATGCAACAAATTTCACTCTCACATAGAACAACCAAAAATGAACCAGAAGCTAAGATGGATGGTTTGAAGGATGACATGAATGACATAGAAGCTAAGATCGATGGTATAGAGGAAAATATGGAATATTTGAAGGAAGGTTCAGAAAAGTTGCTACAAGAAAAACTTCCTAATGATGAAAAGGTAGTAGAGGAAACTCATGACGAGAACAAAATAAATTTTAATCATGATTTCATAGACTCTAATATTGGATTGAAGACCAGCCATATTCCAAAGATCGATATGAGGAAGTTTGATGGCAAGAAACCCGAAACATGGATACTACAAATGGAGCAATACTTTGATCTACATAATGTGAAAAACACGCAAAAGGTATGCATTAAGACTTTATATTTAAAACCCAATACATTTGTATGGTATCGATGGCTTTTCTCTCATAAAAAAAAATGTCACATGGTCAATTTTTACGGAGGAAATGATAGCACATTGTGAGGATACAAAGAGCAACACCTTCTTTAGCCAATTAATAAATATCAAACAAAAGGGTTCAATGGGGGAGCACATTGAGGACTTCCAAAAATTAAATGTAAGGGTAAATGATATTCCAGAGGAGCATATGATTGACGTCTTCATAGGTACTTTAAAGGATAACATCCAACATGAGCTTGCCTTTGGGAACCTGATTCATTGGAGAAGGCATTTAGGTTGGCAAGAAAAATTGAAAGCAAAATTATGGCGACAAAGAAGCCTACCACTCACAACTATAAAAATGGAAGTGTTGCTACTCCTAGACTTCCACCACCTACAAGGTTGAGACCACAACATTTGGAAGAAAAAAGAGCGAAGGGGCTTTGTTATAGTTGTGATAGCAAATGCACTAAAGGTCATAAATGTGATGAGAAAAAAATATTTTACATAGATTGTGAAGAGGAGGAAGAAAAGGAAAAAAAAAATCAAAAGAAGAGGATACACACCAGGAACCAACCCTAGAGAAAGAAGAAATTAATCCAACCGTATCTCGTAATGCATTGGCATGAATTACCACTTCTCAAACTCTCAAGATAGAAGGACATATCAAGAAGAAAAATGTATTATTGTTGATTGATTTGGTTAGTACCCATAATTTTATTCGTTGTAAGGTAGCCAAGGAATCGAATTGCTTCCTATACCCAGCACCAGAGTGTCCAGTGATGGTTGCAAATGGAGGAACTATAAATTGCTCTAGAAAGTGCCATAACATGAAGATAACCATGGGGGAATATGGATTGAATAGTCCAATGCTCTCCATTCCAATGGGTGGTTCTGATGTTGTACTAGGAGTACAATGGTTACAATCTTTGGGGATGATAACTTTTAATTTTCAAGAACTTTTCTTGAAAAAAAAAATCGGAAGGAAAGGAAGTTGAATTACAGGTTATCACATGGAATCCGGGAAAGATAATCATCTCTAATGTCAAGACAAATCTTATGAAGAAATAACAATGAGGCGTAATTTCACAATTATGCTCACTAGAGGTTCAAACATCAAAATCATTTATTTCTCCAGATCTCCAAAAAGTCTTGGACAATCATTACAAGGTGTTTGAGACTCCTAAAGGACACCCACCTTTTCGTGATCATGATCATGATATTCATTTGATTCCAGGAAGTGTTCCTCCAAACATCATGCCTTACAGATATCCTTATGCTCAAAAGAGTGAGATTGAACGTATGGTTACAGAAATGCCAAAGGCAGGTATAATTCAACCTAGTCAAAGTTCTCTCTCTACTTTAGTAGTATTGGTGCACAAGAAGGATGGATTATGGTGTATGTGTCTGGATTATAGGGAGCTCAACAATATCACTATTAAAGATAAAATTCTCATACCCATCATTGATGAATTATTGGATGAATTACATGGACCAATTTACTTCACCAAGTTGGATCTTCGTTCTGGACATCATCAAATTAGAATGAAGGTTGAGGACATTATGAAAACAACATTCATAATTCATGAGGGTTATTATGAATTTGTGGTCATGCCTTTTGGCCTTACATATGCACCTTCCACATTTCAAGGTTTAATGAATTCCATTTTCAAACCCTTCCTTAGAAAATTTATGTTAGTATTTTTTGATGATATACTAATCTACAACAAGTCTCAGAAGGATCATGTTCAACATGTTGACAAGGTGCTCAAACTATTGGAGGAGAAACAATTATATGCAAAACATCCAAATGTTTCTTTGGAGTACAGGAGGTGGAATATTTGGTTCATATTGTATCTCATGAAAAGTGTTAAGGTAGACCCTAAAAAAGGAATTCAAAATCCCCACAACCATAAAGCGTCATCGAGGATTTTTGGGGTTAACAAGGTATTATCGCAAGTTTGTTAAGAATTATGGGAGAATATCGACACCTCTAACATCATTGCTGAAGAAATATGCATTTTCTTGGAATCCAGAAGCAACTAAGGTCGTTGAACATCTTAAAGAGACAATGTGCCAAGCACCATTCCTAGCTACCCCAAACTTCACAAAAAAAATTATTGTGGAATGTGATGCCTCATGAAATGGAATTGGTGCGGTTTTAATGCAAGAAACCTATTTATGAAAAGGAAACGTTGGAAATACTACATGCACTAAAGTAATGGCGACCTTACCTAATGGGAAGGAACTTCAAGGTAAAAACATATCATGATAGTCTTAAAAACTTTTTGGAACAAATATTATCTTCAGAATAGCAGCAAAAATGGGTCACAAAGATGTTGGGTTATGAATTTGAAATCATCTACAAAAAATGGAAGCAGAATGTTGTTGTAGATTCACTCTCAAGAAAGGATGAGGATGTGGAAGCATTGCCTTGTGTCATTTCTATTATCAAACCTGAGTGGATAACTGAATCAAGGGATGGATGGAAGAATGATAAAGAGATGTGGACACTCATTCAAAATTTACAGCAATATCATAGTATATATGAAACATTTAGCTGGGAGCACAAGCTTGTAAAGACGATATAAGGTGGTTTCACTAGACACTGGAAGTGTGCACTACGCCAAGGCAAGGAAGAGAGGACCAAGTAGTGTGCAAGTCGGGATCACAGTGCATAAGAGGATCAAGTATGGAGCTTATAACTGTGCAATGCGCACTTGTGAGAGAGAGGCTTCTCTTGGACGTAGGTCACAGTTGCAGTGAGAAAGGGAAAGGTACACAACTGACTAGAAGTGTACAGTGATCTAGGGAGGCTTAGCAAGGGTGCAGGTCACAGTTTCAGTGGGAAACAGATGCCTCACTATGTACTAGAAGTGTGCCATGCGCTATAGACGAAGGCTTCTTCTTAGTTTGTGTCGGTCACAGTCATAGTGAGTAAGAGTGAGTGCTTGTTTCCTGCAAGTGCGCATTGCTCAATGAGAGAGGGATAAGCTCAAAAATGGCTAAGTGATTATCGGTAACAAGTCAATAGCATAGTAAAAGTGAGAGAAACAAGCCGCAAGTGTTCATATATCATGTCACAATCATCACTAGAAGGGGAATGGTCATGGAATGTGAAGAGTCATTAGAAACGCCACATGCGACATTAAGATGACACTTGTAGGAGTGATGATAGATAAAAATGACCCTTGATATGCAAAATAGGATCAAAGCACAAGGAAAGCAAAAGTGAGAAAAAAAATGTCAAAAGTAAACAAAAGCGACACTTTGCAAAATGTTAGGTCCCTATATTACTAGTTTAGTCCCTTATTGTTATTAGTGTAGCCCCCTTATTGTTATTTTTTTACCCCTGTAACCCCAATATTGTTATTATTGTGCCCTTACATTGTTATTGTTAGGTCGGTTAGGATTATATTGTGGGCCCATGGACTCCTATATATAGAAGGAGGTTTTGGTCATTTGTATCATCCAAGAATTGTTCATTTATGTAATGTATTGGAGGTTTCCCCCTTGAAGTGGCTAATTTCTAAGGCGTTGATCTCTCTTTTCTTCTATTTTTTGAAATGGTTTCATAAATTTTGGTATCAAAGCTTTGGATTCTAGGGTTTCGTTGCTCCAAATAGGTCATCATGGAATTTTTGCAATAATTTTTTTTCTACGAAGGTTCAGAAGCTGAAATTTGTACAACACGAAGCCGAAATCCAGAGGAACCTCCTGTAACAATTTCAGATCTTAGTTCGTAATATTTCTCGAGATATGATCTGGGGAAGTTAGGGTTTTTTCAGGCTCTCGAATTTCAACTAAAACAGATTATCATGGAATTTTCGCTACAACTTTTCGTATACGAAGTTTCAGAAGTTGAAATTTTTACAGTGCGAAGCCGAAATCCTGAGGAACCTCATGGAAAAATTGCAGATCTTGGTTCACAATATTTTTGGAGATATGATCTGTGGAAGTTAGAATTGTTTCAGGCTCCTGAATTTCATCTCAAAGAGGTGACCATGGGAAAAACGTCATAACTAACTTTCTGAGCGTTGGATTGGGATTCTGTAAAAAGTGGCTGCAAGTACATGGACTATAGTTTGTGGTATATCAATTTCAGAGTCGAAGGAGGAAACAGTGACACGTGGCAAGTCGTACATTTTCGCTCTACTGAACCAATCCATAATTAACATTGTTACCGATGAAATAGGTAACTGCACTGGTACCTAATTTTTTATGTAGCAAGAAAAACACCCGATTTTGAAAAGTGATGATGCAGAATCTTTTTTTTTTTAGCATGTTTTTGGCACTTTAATTTTTTTTTTCTTTTTTTTTTTTCTGTGATGCTTTTTATGTCAATTTTGAATAGTGGTGGTGTATCATCACCAACATTTTTTTAGAGGATTGATTTTTACACTATACATTTTCTAATATCTTCTTCTTCCCTGATAAGTTTATTTTTAAGTGCATTATATACTTGTGTTTAAAATAAATAAATAAAAATTTGTAATGATATCTTCACTTTTTCACATAGATAAAAAATGGAAAAAGGGTCAATATTATAAAGTTTATATTTTCTACAAGTTTATGTATTTCTAATTAATTTTTCAATGCACATCAAATAATTGTCGCTAAAAAACCAATATTTTGAATGATATGACAAAAAAATACAAATTTTTAATACAAATAGAATGCAAAAAATACACTTTAGAGAATTTTTGTTTAAAAAAACATGTTAAATAAACTAATTTTTGGGAAAATCTTAACAAAAAACTTAAGAAAATAGCATTTTTATTGAATTTTGTGTCAAAAAATAATAGTAATCACATGTTTTTTGCAAAAAATAAGGATTCTTCTCATAAAATATCAAAGTCTAAACATTACAAGTAAAACTGATTAATAGATCTAAAAAATGAGCTTTGTTTGCAAGCATAACTTAAAGATCCTCAACAATATCAACTAATACATGTTCAACATCATCTAGAACATCATTGATGGCTTCTTCCACAACATTTTCTACTTCATTTTGTTCATTGTCATCTTCTAATGGATATTTCATGTCTGCAAATCTTCCAAAGTGTCCTTTTCCAATCATTCCATATAATGGTGGTTGAGGTTCCTTTGCTTTTCTTGCCACACGCGATTCATTAAAATCCCCTTTCCTCAAACCAACTTCTTGCTTCGCATCTGGAAGGAATTCAAGAACATTAATTCTTTGTTGAATAAATTTGCATTACATTGGGTCTTTATTAATGGAAATGCAATTTCTTCCTTTTGGTAGGGGCAACATGCTAGTGTTGTACCTAATCATCAAGTACAAAAGAAATAAGTAAGAAAATTAGTATATAGACATAAAAAGTAAAAAATAAATTATTTAAATTTAAATTTGTATAATAAAACTTACCTGAACTTGAAAATAGATCCAAAACCCAATCTCCTTCATTTGACGACGTCGCCCGACCTGCCTCCAACCCCCGGCTGGATGGAGGGAAATTCCGAGAATCACCCTCCACCCAGCCGGGGTTTGGAGGCAAGCTGGGCAGCCCTCAATGGCGCCACCCGAGCGGCCTCCGCCCAACCAGAGGTGATTCTCGGAATCACCCTCCACCCAGCCAGGAGCAATTATTAGAATTTTCCTACGCCCACCCAGGGTTGGAGGCAGGCCGGGTGGCGGTGTCGAGTGCTGCCTAGCTTGCCTCTAGCCCCCAGTTGGGCGGAGGCAAGCTGGGAAGCCCTCAATGATGCCACTTGGCTGGCCTCCAGCCCCCGTCTAGGCGGAGGGAGATTCTCGGAATCACCCTCCGCCCGTCCAGGGGCCGGAGGCCGGAGGGGCAACACCGTTGAGGGCTGGCCAGCCTGGCTCTAGCCCCCGGCTGGGCAGAGGGCGATTCTGAGAATATCCCTCCACCCAGCCGCGGGTCAGAGGCAGGTTGGGCAGCCCTCGACGGCGCCACCTGGCCTGCCTTCATCCCCCCGCTAGGTGAAGGGCGATTCCGAGAATCACCCCTAATTGGGCGAAGGGCGATTCCGAGAATCACCCCCAGCTGAGCAGAGGGCGATTCCGAGAATCACCCTCCGCCCCGCCAGGGGTGATTCTCAGAATCTCCCTCTACCCAGCCGGGGGCCGGAGGCAGGCCGGGTAGTGCCGTCGAGGGGGTGATTCTCGGAATCGCCCTCTGCCTAGCCGGGGGTGATTCTCAGAATCGCCCTCTGCCCAACCGGGGGGTTTCTCGGAATCACCCCCCGCCCAGTTGAGGGTTGGAGGCAAGCCGGGCGGCGCTATCGAGGGCTGCCCAACCTACCTCCGACTCACGGCTGGGTGGAGGGCGATTCTTGGAATCGCCCTTCGCCCAGTCGGGGGCCGGAGGCAGGCTGGGCAGCCCTTGATAGTACTGCTCAGCTAGCCTCCGGCCCCCGGTCGGGTGAAGGGTGATTTCGAGAATCTCCCTCAGCCCAGCCGAGGGCCAGAGGCCAGTCGGGTGGCGACATCGATGGCTGCCCAGCCTACATCCATGGCTGGAGGCAGGCTGGGTAGCCCTCGACGGTGCCACCCGGCCTGCCTCCGGCCCCCGGCTGGGCGGAGGGCGATTCCGAGAATCACCCTCCACCCAACCGAGGGTTCTCGGAATCGCCCTCCACCTAGTCAGGGGCCAGAGGCCGACCGGGCGGCACCTTCGAAGGCTACTCAACCTGCCTCCAGCCCCTGGCGGGCGGCAATTTTTTTTTCAAACACGAACTATTTAATTTTTTTTTTTTTAACAAAAACTATTATAATAAAAGCAATGAATTGTTTAACATAAAAAAATAAAAATAAAAACTATTCAATTAAAATTCTAAAATATTAAAAAACAATAAAAACAAATTAAAAAATATGTTTTAAAAAATAAACAAACAAATATAAAAATAAAAATAAAAATAAAAATAAAAATAAAAAAATTTTAATTAAAACAATTATTATTTAAAATATAAAAAAAAACAATTAAAAAAAAATTTAAAATATGTTTTAAAATATAAACAAACATATATAAGAAGATTTTAATTTTTAATTTTTATTTTCTTAAAACTAAAACAATTATAATTTAAAATATAAAAAAACAATAAAAAAAATTAAAAAATATGTTTTTATATATAAACAAAAAAATATATGAATAATAAATTTTTCATTTACTTGTTCATTTTTAAAAATTGTTCAGGCCATATAATTTCTCCATAATTTCATGGTTCAAGTATCTTGAAAACTTAAGATTTAGAAACTTGAGATTTACAACTTGTCATTAAGGTTTTTATGCACTACAAAATTTTATCTTTAATGTTATGGTTGAAAATAATTACAATTTTAGGGTTGTTTAGAGTCAAGATATTTTATGTTTAACAACATGGATAAAAATTGTTCGAAATGATAAGCCCTTCAGACATAATTTTGTTTATATTTAACATCATCTATCAAAAAATTTAGAATTTTATGATTTTTCAATGTCCTAATATGTTGTCTTTAATTCCATTGTTACAATGTGTCAAAAGTGTGACACAATGTTTTTTTTTGTTATTCCAGCATCAACTCGTTTTGTTTTGAGGATGTTTTTTCAATCATTGTTTTCAAGAAACAATTTCGTTTTTAGCATAATTTTATAAAAAGGTGAAATTTGATCTTGAGAAAAAAACAAATGTATTATGGAATACACATTTTTTGTTTTTGGGGCGTTTTTTCATGTTTTTTGAGTCTTTTTGGGCTAGAGTTCCCATTTTGAGGTAATAGTTCTCGTTTCATCGGTAACATTGTTAATTAGGTCATCGTGGGAGATTGGGCATAACTTTGTCTTGAAGAGTCCAAATCAAGTAAGACCTATGGCATTTGAAAGAAGATTCAGAGAGCTACTCTAGGGCTGAATTTCAAATATTGAAGATCAGAAATCACAGAAATAATTCAGTTTCAATATAGAGCTCCTCAAAAGAAAGAAAAAGGTGTGTGTTTGGTTTCGAATTACATAAGTCTCGTTTGAAAACAAATTAGTTTGAATTTATTCCAGGGGAATATTGAAGAATAGATATCAGTATTGGGTTCTAAAATGCCCCCTAAAAATAATTCAACACCCATTAAGCCTTTAGAAAGCTCTAGTGTGACTCATGAAGACGAAGAAACACAACATGAGATATCAAAATTACAAGAGCAAGTGCACCAAATTTCGCTATCGCAAAGAGAAACAAAAAATGAAATGGAAGTTTTGAAGAAAGGCGTGGAAACTAAGATCGGTGGTTTGAAGAAAAGCATGGAAGCTAAGATGAATGGTCTGGAAGCTAATATGGATGGCATGGAAGCTAAGATGAATGGTTTGGAAGCTAAGATGGATGGCATGGAAGCTAAGATCGATGAAAAAATGAAAGACAACATGGAAAACATGAAGAATGGTTTGGAAAATTTGATACAAGAAATGTTTCCTAATGGCGAAAATATAGTAGAGGAAACTCATGATGACAACAAAATAAATGTTAATTGTGATTTCATAAACTCTAATGTTGGATGGAAGAACCACCGTATTCCAAAGATGGATATGAGGAAGTTTGATGGCAAGGATCCTGTAACATGGATACTACAGATGGAGCAATATTTTGATCTCGATAATGTGCAAAACACACAAAAGGTACGCATTGAAACTTTACATTTAGAACAAAATACATTTGTATGGTATCCATGGCTTTTCCCATAAAAAATTGACACCTGGTCAATTTTTACAGAGGAAATGATAGCACATTATGAGGATACAAAAAGAAACACCTTCTTTAGCCAATTGATAAATCTCAAACAAAAGGGTTCAGTGGTGGAGCACATTGAGGACTTCCAAAAATTGAATATAAGGGTAACTGATATTCCAGAGGAACACAGAATTGATGTCTTCATAGGGACTTTAAAGGATAACAACCAACATGAAGTTTGTGTTTGGGAACCTGATTCATTGGAAAAGGCAATCAAGTTGGCAAGAAAAATTGAATGTAAAATTATGGCAACAAGGAAGCCTACCACTCACATATATAAAGATGGAAGTGTTGCCACTCCTAGAATTCCACAACCTACAAGGTTGACACCATAACAATTGGAAGAAAAAAGAGCAAAAGGGCTTTGCTATAGTTGTGATAGAAAATACACTAAAGGACATAAGTGTGCTGAGAAGAAATTATTTTACATAGATTGTGAAGAGGAAGAAGAAAATGAACAAGAATCTTCAAAAGAAGAGGATATACACCAGGAACCAACCCTAGAAGAGGAAGAAATGAGTCTGACCATATCATGTAATGAATTGGAAGGAATTACCACTCCTCAAACTCTCAAGATAGAAGGACATATCAAGAAGAAAAAGGTAATAGTGTTGATTGATTCGGGTAGTACCCATAATTTTATTCATCGTAGGGTAGCCAAGGAATTCAATTGTTTCCTATACCCAGCCCCATAATGTCAAGTGATGGTTGCAAATGGAGGAAATATAAATTTCTCTGGAAAATTCCATTATATCAAGCTAACCATGGGGGAATATGTATTGAATAATCCAATGCTTTCCATTCCTATGGGAGGTGTTAATGTTGTACTAGGAGTACAATGGTTACAATCTTTGGGGATGGTAGCTTTTAATTTTCAAGAACTTTTCTTGATATTTTTTTCAGAAGGAAAGGAAGTTGAATTACAGGGTATCGTAGGGAAGCCAGGAAAGATAATAAGCTCTAATGTCATGACAAAGCTTCTGAAGAAATAACAACGAGGCGTAATTGCACAATTATGCTCACTAGAAGTTCCAACATCAAAATCATCTATTTCTACATATCTCCAAAAATTCTTAGACAATCATTCCAAGGTGTTTGAAACTCCCAAAGGACTCCAACCTATTTCTGATCGTGATCATGCTATTCATTTGATTCCAGGAAGTGTTCCTCCAAACATCAGGCCTTATAGATATCCTTATATTCAAAAGAGAGAAATTGAACGTATGATTGCAGAAATGTTAGAGGTTGGTATAATTCAACCTAGTCAAAGCTCTTTCTCTACTCTAGTAGTATTGGTGCACAAGAAGGATGGATCATGGTGCATGTCTCCGGATTATAGGGAGCTCAATAAGCTCACCATTAAAGATAAATTTCTCATTCATGTGATTGATGAATTATTGGATGAATTACAGGGAGCAATTTATTTTACCAAGTTGGATCTTCATTCAAGATATCATCAAATTAGAATGAAGACTGAAGATATTTCAAAAACAACATTTTGAACTCATGAGGGTCATTATGAATTTTTGGTCATGCATTTTGGCCTTCCCAATGCACCTTCTACATTTCAAGGGTTGATGAATTCCATTTTCAAACCCTTCCTTAGAAAATTTGTGCTTGTATTTTTTGATGGTATACTAATCTACAGCAGGTATTGGAAGGATCATGTTCGACATGTTGACAGGGTCCTCAAACTATTGTAGGAGAAACAATTATATGCAAAAACATCCAAATGTTTCTTTGGAGTACAAGAGGTGGAATATCTGGGTCATATTGTATCTCACAAGGGTGTTAAGGTAGAACCTAACAAAATTAAAGCCATTAAGGAATGTAAATTCCCCACAACCATAAAGCAGTTGCGTGAATTTCTCGGGTTAACAGAGTATTATCGCAAGTTTGTTAAGAATTATGGGAGAATAACAGCACCTCTAACAACTTTATTGAAGAAAGATGCATTTTCATGGACTCTTGAAGTAACTAAGGCCTTTGAACATCTTAAAGAGGCAATGTGCCTAGCGCTAATCTTAGCTACGCCAGACTTCACAAAAATCTTTATTGTGGAATGTGATGCCTCGGGAAATGGAATTGGTGTTGTTTTAATGCAAGAAGAAAGACACATTGCTTTTGAAAGTCGTCCAATCAAAGTAAAGTATTTACATAAAGCTATTTATCAAAAGGAAATGTTAGTAATACTACATGCACTAAAGAAATGGTGACCTTAACTAATGGGAAGACACTTCAAGGTAAAAATTGATCATGATAGTCTTAAAAACTTTTTGGAACAAAGACTATCTTCAGAAGAGTAGCAAAAATGGGTCACAAAGATGTTGGGTTATGACTTTGAAATAATCTACAAAAAAGGGAAGCTAAATTTTGTTGCAGATGCACTCTCAAGAAAGAATGAAGAGGTGGAAGCATTGTTTTGTGCCATTTCTATTATCCAACCAGATTGGATAACTGAAGCAAGAGATGAATGTAAGAAGGACAAAGATGTATGGACACTCATTCAAAAGTTGCAGCAAGATCCTAGTACATCCGATACATTTAGTTGGAAAAATGATTCCTTATGGTACAAAGATCGCTTATATCTTTGTAATAATTCCCAACTAAAACAAAAGATTCTTTTGGAATTGCACACTTCTCCTTTAGGAGGACACTCAGGATTTTTAAAAACTTACCACAGGATGAAGAAAGAATTTTTTTGGGATGGCCTTAAATCTGATATTCAAGAGTTTGTGGCGGAATGTTTGGTTTTCCAGCAAAATAAAGTTGAGACAATTAAGACCCCAGGATTTCTACAACCTTTATCCATTCCAAGTCAACAGTGGGAGGATATTTCAATGGATTTTATCACAGGTTTACCTAAGTTCGAAGGAAAGAGTGTCATCATGGTGGTAGTTGATAGACTTACCAAGTATGCACACTTTTGTGCATTATCTCATCCATTTAAAGCAAGTACAGTTGCTACTACATTTATGGATAGAATTCAAAAGCTACATGGAAGCCCAAGGGTTATTGTGAGCGACAGAGATCCCATTTTTACCGGAAATTTTTGGATGGAGTTATTTTCTTGTTTGGGTACTCAATTAGCTCATAGCTCATCTTATCATCCTCAATCTGATGGTCAAACTGAGATAGTAAATAAATGTTTGGAAGGATATCTTCGTTGTTTTGTATCCGATAAACAAACACAATGGGTCAAGTGGTTACCTCTCGCTGAATGGTGGTATAACACTTCCTTCCATACTGCAGCCAAAATGACCCCATTTATGGCACTTTATGGATATCATCCATCGTCCATCACATTGAATGAATTTTTATATTATAGGGCACCTGGGAGGAAACAAGAAGGTGTATCCAGATCTCCTCAATGGGATGGGTTCTTTGTAGTCCTCAACACTTCAGATCTAAGCTTTCTCTCTCTTGTAGATGTAGAAAACCCAATGTAGAAGATAGAGCTCAATGGGAGAAAATGATAGAGATGAGACCAAGTGTATAGATCCAGAGTGATCTAATAGGCAACAAAAGGTGAAGAATGATGGGGAAAACCCTCCCATTTATAACAAAATATTGGGTCATTCTAGATCTTGGTGCATGATTAAAATAATGTTAATCAAATCTAGATCCACCTCTATGGAATATTTTATTATTATTTGTTGGAGGGAAAGGGTGTTCGACTTGGGTCAAATCCCTTGATTAGTGAAGAATAAATAAATAAATGATTTATTTATCTTTTTAAGGAAGTGGTTGGGATATAATCAAATAAATAATGATTTATTTAATTAATGGTGGTTGATTTTGTCATATTTAACAAGGAATATTATTTAAATAATTATTCCTAGAAAATAATAAGATAACTATGGGTTTATCTCATTAATTTCTTTGTTTTTGGGTTAAACATGACTGGGAATAATAATTAAATTATGGTTTAATTAATTATTCCTTTTGGGGTCTCCTAATTAACATGGTGAAAGTAGTTTTACTTGGGGTAAAACTGGTCTTACATGGTGTACTTGGGTCCATCTAATGATGAAAGGTTAGATGACCAAAAAATGGTGTAACAGATTGCCCCCCAGCGTGCGAGTGTCAGGAGCAAATCGTATGACCGAAGTACGTTGTAAGAAGACAACCACTAGACAACAAAAGGGTATGTCAGAGAGAGAAATATGAGGTAGATAGTGTGCTGAAGGACTAGACCCTGAGGAGACGAGACTCGCAGGTGCAACAAGTCTCCGTTATGAGAGGGTACCTGTGCTGAAGGCGGCGGGGGAGGCATACCTATGCCCGCCGTGACAAAGTACAAAAGAATAGTGTGTCCAGTGAACAAGGGACCGAACCATGGAGTACAGCTGGCATAATCAAGAGCCAGATAAAAATACAATGAATAGTCTCACATACATGCTGTGCCTGGGATAACAGCCAGGACTAGTACAATATCATCTGAGTACATGAGATAAATACAACCCAAATGCCCCCTGTAAATGGGGAAGGGCTCACAAAATCTGACTGGTACATGCAAATCATAGAGGTGCTGCAAGTGGCCAAGGCCAATCATCATCAAAATCTGGAGCGGCATCAAAGGCTGCAATGAAGAGGTCATCCGGGCATGTCGGGGGCTACCTGCAGGGCCACCCCCTCATGAGGGCTGAGACATCTCACACACGCCCGGGAATCATCAAGAGCTGCTGCTGGGTCACTGGACTGTCCAGTATACGAATCTCGATCATACTGAAAGGAGCTGGAGAAGCAATCAAGTCAAAGGAAGTGAGAGATCCTCGCCCTCGATCCGAGGCACCGAACAAGAGTGTGGGAGCTTGGAACCAAGGTACACCGCCCTAGACCTGTCTTCTGGGCAACAATGGGCCGATGTCGACAGAGAGGTCCGCCGTAGGGAGGTAACGAGAGATCCTCAACTAAGGCACGAGAGAAGAACAACAGAGCGACGGACGCGTACCGATACCAATGACATGAAAGAAAGGGGAAGGATGTAGTGGCGAATGGACGACTTCCCTTGTTAGAGCATAAATGGCATGAATGACATGGCAGCGACTGACACAATATCGAAGGGGATAGGGGACAGTGGGGCTGAAGGTCATGATAGGCGACACAAGGGAGGAACCAAGCAAAGAAGGATGGAGGGCTATAGTGGGTGTAAAAGGACGCAGGATAGACTCCATGAATGCAATGATGACTCGACTTGGATGCTCTAAACAAGGGCGACTATATAGTGCTGCCACACAGTAAAGGCCCCAATGGGGGGTCATAGAAGCATGAGTACAAGGTGGGCACTCATGACGAAAATCAACACGAACATGGACAAGTAAGGGGGCGATATGGTGCCCCAAGTACAAGTGTCGTAAGTGAGGAAATTCGATTTTAAGGAGCGGTGAAGTGACCCTTTGTGGAAAAAATGTGTCCGGGTGAAGTATCAAATCACCAAAAACTAATGAAGACCCATTTGAGAGCTTGGTGAGATCTAACCAGCGGTGCTGACGGTTCGTCGAACGGGGCTACGGTGTGGTCGCAGCAGTCGAAAGAAGAAACAGGGGTTCTCTTTTAATGAGGCAGTTTTTCCTCCAAAATCATTCATTTGCTATTGTTGCTGTGGTGAATGTGGAGAGGAGAGAAGGCCCTAAATCTTGCGGTGAACGTAGCGGACAAACCGACCGTTGGATTCGAGATCCTGCCGAAAGTCAAGGTATATGCCTAACCTTGTTTCGCATTTTGGTGATTAGACGGTGCTTAGGGCCCAACACCTGTGAACACCCCTCTCTATATTCTACCAGCCGGGTCGCACTTTTTGGGGCAAAAGGTGCATCTGGGGACGCAGTTTGAGGCAAAAAGTGCGACCTGGCCCGTAAAATGTATGTTAAAACCTGCGACTCGGGGAGAGATGAGGGGGTCGGTGTCGTTTGATGGCCGGGAGTTGGGTTTGGGTGGTGGTTATGGTTTTCCGTATCCGTACCTCGACAAAAGAATGTGTTTCAGGAAAGAGGGGGACAGCAAGAGTTATGTCAACTGGAGAGAGAGGGATCTGGAAACACTTCGGACAGAGATCCAGGAGGATCAGGGCGTTCGTCGTGTATTGGCCAGATTTGGGGTTCTCAAGTTTGTGGAGAACCCGTTGATGAGAGCGGGGGAACCATTACTGGCCCGGATTATCAGTTATTGGGATCCAGATCAGGAGATCTTTGTGGTGCAAGGGCACAAGATCGAACTGACGGTCCAGGATGTGTACTTTCTGACCGGCCTCCCACCACTGGGGATCGTGGGAGACACGCAGCCAGTGCTGCCGCGGGGGCGGCATATCATGGAGTTCGTGGAACGCCATTGTCGACCGGGTCTTCAAGTCAAGGGGACTCGAATATCGGTCAGGGATCTAGAGAGGCTAGAAACCCGTGCAGTGGCCGCAGCTGTGCTGCGAATCCTGGGCAGCCAAGCGTTCCATCACATCACCGGTGGGCAGATGATGATAGTGGAGAGTGTGTTGGGTGGGACCTACTTTGGGTGGGCCCAAATGATGCTGGTAGCGCTAAAGCGACAGTTGTCGCTATGCAGGCGGCAGGTGAATCATGATTGCTCATATGGGACTTTATTGTGCGCCTTCTTCTTGGAGAAGATCCCGACCTTGAGGCCTCGTGTGCAGCTTCCAGATGGGGGCCCGAGAGAGCCCAGGATGCGTCGTTGGGGACGACTACTCTGCAGAGGAGGAGGAGGGGCGGTCGGGCAAGTGTTTCGACCGGAGTTTTTTGCCCATTGGGATCAGATGCCGTTGTACATAGACGACTACCCGTATAGTGGGATGAGCTACTGTGGGGATCCGGAGCTGCCACTTCCGTCTGGTCGAGTCTGGGGGCCCGATGGTAAGTGACAAATTTCTATTCTTATGTGGGCATGTTAAAGTTTTTGAATAGTAAATAATGATACTAATTCATGGACTTTTGGTATGCAGATATAGCACCGGTAAAACCGGCCGGATATATGGGACGACCGGCAGCGTCTGGAGCTACGGGTCCGAGTGGGTCGAGAGCAGCGCAGAATGAGGATGCAGCCGTTCTACTGGAGGACATCCGCCGCAGATGTGAGCAGCTGTTGACCGGAGTATCGGAGCGCGGGTGGCAGGATTTAGACGACCAGTACATAGAGCCATGTGTTGGTCTCCCCTCGGAGTGGCGAGGTATCATGCGGCGCATGGCGATGGCCGGTCAAGCTATGCGTGATCTACATGCTGTAGGGGCAGAGCCATTGGCGCGGGAGCCTCCAGATAGTGATTAGGGGCATATGGTGCCCCCTCTGATGTATGTAGGGGCAGGTGGTGCCCCCCAGAATGTATGGAGGGGCATATGGTGCCCCCAGTTTTTGGATTTTGTTTGTAACATGCTATGGGCATGTCGTATGTATATGTATGGAGGGGCATATGGTGCCCCCAGTTTTTTTTGGAACATGCGATGGGCATGTCGTATGTATCAGAGTATATGGACTCATCAATATATGGTTTGCGACACATATTATGGATATGTATCGTCTTTTGATGGTTGATTTAATGTTATTGTCTTGTATGAATTGTGTGTGATAAATGCCAATCTAGAACATGGTTTGCAATACTATCTACGTAGTGATTCTGGTCTCTGGGTACATGGTTGAAAGTGATGGTTTCAAACGCACGTATTAAGACTTTCACTCGTAAATAGCGTCGAAACAGCACAGGGTTATGCACACGATAAACACCTTTTAGTTGCATTACAAGAAGCAGGGAATCCAAACGAACGTGCAGATGGCGGATGCGATGCAAGAGGGCATCAGCTAATAGGCCACGCACTGCATCATATTCAGCCTGATTTTTGGTGGCAAAACCAATGCATACCCCGTTAGACAGAACGAGGTCATGCAAGGGGGTGAAGATGGCCCACCCTGCCGAGGCGAGATTCCTGGAGTAGCGACTTGCACCATCGGCGTAACTGATAAAGGGTGTGGACGGGGGGTCCTGCAAAACGGTGTGACAAGACAATAAATGAGGAGATGAAGGGAAATGACGGCAGCGTGAGGGTACAGAAGTCATCGAGCGGTAATGGCAGGAGGAAGGGGCAGGATGATCAAGACTCACACAAGGTGGTGTATGAGAGCTATCGGAAACATGGTGAGGACTCGGGCTGCGGAGGTCAACGGAGACACAAGTGGAGTGATCTCGAGTATCAAGGGACACAACGGGGGAGGCTGCGGACGGGCTAGGCTCCAAGTGTTGTGCAGAGGAGGATAGGTAAAGGATGGTTACCGTGGACTCCGTCATCTGAACATCGGGGGGAGGGATGACAATGGAAGCGGGAGGATCCTCGGGTTGGCCTGAAGCATACTGCGCGAGGATGGGAGAGGCAGATTGATTCTGTTCAACCTCATACTCTCGAATGACCTCTAAAGATGCGCGATAATGCGTCAGTTGAGGACAGCGGTGGGAGTAGTGGCCATGGACACCGCACAATGCGCACGGTTTGTTGGTGCGGAGAGTCTTGGGGTTCTTGGTTACGGACGAAGAGGAGGCTTCGGGGGCCGTAGATTCGGGGAACGCGACTTTAACCATGGGTTGGATACGGGGCAACTCGGGACAAGCATGGGTGGCATGACCGGCGACATCGCACAAGGCACAGGGCTTGGCAGGTTGGGGAGGGGTCGGGTCAGTCATGGTGGTCTTATCTTTTGGTGCCCCCTTACGGGCTTTGCGTTTCTTCTCAGGAGCTGCCACGACAGGAGAGGGATCCTGCAGAGGTGCTGGAGGCACAGTAGCAATGGAAGAAGCGAGGGGGACCGGTTGGATCGGTGTCAAAGCCATGTAGGGTTTGGGGTGACCAGGAGGGGTGGCGGCTGGGGGATCAAGGTACCAGACCGGAATGCCCAAGGTTAGGTTAGGAAGGGAGAGGGTGGCCATGACGGGGACAGAATATACTCCGGGAGGGGGAGCCAGGAAGGGGATCCGTCCAGCAGGGTAATGGCCGGGAGGGACGGCTCCGAGATGGTTAAGGCCAGGGGGAACCGAGCCAGGGGGGTAAAGGGGTTCAGGGATACCAGCTGTAGGAGGAAGGCCAGAAGGAGGAGGTCCGGTTGGCAGAGAAGTATGGCTAGGAGTGGGTCACAGGGCTAAGGCTGCTGCGATTGGAAGCCCACAGCGGCCTCTCGGGGAGGGCGCGCCCCGAGACGATCGCATCATGCAAACATTTGACAAGTCAGACTGCAGACAGGAGGAGGGGGAAGATGGGCCAGGTGCCCGTAGGGAGGAGTCCTCGAAACGCCGGGGAGACACCTGCCGGGACCCACGCGATTGTTGGCTGCGAAGAGATGGTCTCGTAGGAGCAAGTCCAGAGAGAACCAAGAGATATGTCAATCAACAATGGTGACTATCTTCCCGTTATGTGGAAAGAATATCCTTGCGGAAAACCGCGGATGGGACAACAGGCAGGTAAGAGAAGAAGCCTTCGCCCCAACAGAATGTTGTGGTTCAGAGGGGCGTCAATGACTTCGACGGCCACGGCAAATGGGGCCCACTCTACGAGGGTGATGGGACAAGCACGAAAACAAAGCCATTGTGTCGGTGAGGTGATGATCGTCCCACGCTCGAAGGGTGATCATGGAAGGGGCCAGCTCAGGGGATCCGAGTTGCTTCCAAACCGAAGCGGACATCACATAGGTGGATGCCCCCTCATCAACTATACACCGGGATACAGTGGCGTTCCGGATTTTGACTGGGATTTGGAAAGCAACAGAAGGAGGAAGGGGAGGATGGTCCGATTGAGTGGCGTCAAAAACAATCATTTGGTCATCAGCAGGATCAACAGCGCCCACGGCAGAGCCTTATTTTGAGAAGGGCACGACTGGAGGAGTTCCAGTGTGGAAATGGCAGCAGGGGATTGCGCCAAATCATCTACTATACTATACGATTGAGCGGCTCGACCGGAAGCAGGATTTCGGCGTAATGGGCCCTTTGGAATTTTTGGATGAACCTCAACTTTGGGTTGAGGGATGTGTAAGGGGCCACCGGTTGTCGAAAGAGGCTCGTAGAACCAGAAGAACCCGAAGATGGAGGCTCCTGGAGCGTACCGAGCAGGAGGCTTGGGGTACCGAAGTGCAGACCTCCAGCTCAAGGTTAAGGTCGACGGTTAGAGGTTGATCAGAGTTCATCATGAGAATCTGGTAATCGGAGGAACCAGAAGGTGAAGGTTTAGTGGCCCCTTGTCCATTAGGTGGTTGGGTAGCCACTAATCCTTGCTGGGGAAAGGGATTGGTAAACACAGTTGGTTGAGTAGAGGCCACATTGGGGGGATCAGTAGGGGAGGAATGTTGTCCACGCAATATGGCTTGAGACTCCCACATATGTGGCATTTGTGGTAAGAGGGGACAATCATGAGTGTAATGACTATAAACACCGCAACACGAACAAAGCTGCCCCCGCGTGGGCGCCCGTCCGGCTCGGCGAATGCCCCCGATGGCCGTGTTAGGGTCCATACCAGAATTGGGTCCCTCAAGCACGGCGTATGGTTTCGGTTGCCTCTCCGCCTTTCTTGAGAAGAAGGGGATTAATCGCACCGTCGTGCAAATACTTGCCCCGTAGGGGGTTGTAAGTGCTGTTGCGGGTTGTGAGGAGGCAAGGGAGGCGTGGAAGCAAGATATGGGCCGGGAGAGCTGGCACACCAGGCCACGGATAAGTGCGGGGTGGCTGGTTGAATGGCAGCACGAGGTGGGGCGGGAGGTTGGGCAAAAGGAGGAGGCATGCCGTATCCTGGATACATGTTGCGGGGAGGGGGGAGAGTGCTTGAGGTGCTGGCCCCTCCCTGAGGGAGACCATAGCCCATAGGAGGGTGAGCAGATGGATGGGAAAGAGATCCAACGATACCGTCGGCGGAATGAGATGCCCCAGGGGCGTTAGCGCCACCGGGCCTGGGGATGTCAGGAAGGACGGTATAAACATAACCAGATTGAGCGTAGATAAGGTCATATTTTAAGGTTATTTGGAGGGCGGATTAGTCAGTCTGAGGAAAGTGAGAGGCGACATCTTTGCCGATGGGAGACGGAAGGGTGCGAAGGAACCATTCCATGTAAACCCGATCTTCAAAGGGAGGGCTCGACATAAGCTCCGTCTTCGTCGCCATTCCTGAACATGGGCAGAAAGGCGTGTGGAAGAGGATTTCTTAAAGGAAGTCAAGAGCTCCGGTGCCGCTGTCGTATCGTGGAGAGGGAGTCGAAGCACGATGCGCGTTCGGGCAAGAACGCTGAACGTGGTATGGGAGGAAGTGGTCTATTCGACATACCATTTAGAAGCTTCGCCGGTAAGCGTGTGTTGGAACAAACGAAGACGGATGGAGTCATCGGTAATGGAATTGGAGGAACACCACATGTGGAAAGACCGGACGTGATTGGTTGGATCTTCTCCATTAAGGCCCTCGAACTTAGGAATATCAGAGGGCAGCTTGGTGGGCATAGCGGGCCAGGTAGCATTGTGGTGAATAGGGTCATTAATCAACTGATGGAAATCGGGGAGGCTGAGGCCTGCAATGTACGGCAGCACAGGGGTGGCCGGAGTAGTGGTTGTGACGGTTCCGCTAGAAGTAGGGCCGGCATTGGGGCCGGGAGAACCGCTAGCGTTAGGCCCTGGTCCAGACATGGTGAAGGTAAAAGGGGGAGAACCGGAAGGAGAAGGGGGACCCGATGAATCAAGAGAGGAGTCGGAGTGCGGACTCGAAGGTGGACTGGCTCGACGACGGCGGTGCGGAGCAGGTCGATCAACCGGAAACTGAGGATGAAGGCCAAGAAGTCTCCGGGAAAGGCGCCTTGGGGGCGCAATGATGACAGGAAGAAGGAAACCGACAAGGGCAGAAAGGGACAAAATCAAGAAGGTCAAGGGCAGAAAAGGTGCAGTGATAATTGATTTTAGAGTCTTTGCCAGGCGGTGTAAACCAGGCGCTTCTTCACTTAGGGTCAGTGTGTGGCGTGTGTTAATTTTAATTTTTAAACCCTTTCCGTTGTTGAGAGCAAGAAAAAGTGTGCTGCGTAGCTGAAAATAAACCTACAGAAAACATAATAAAACACTGAAATAACAGAAAAATAACAGCTACGTATGCATCTATTTAACCCAAGAAGGTGGGTCTCTCACAACTATGCTGAAAAGAAAGGGAAAAACTATGTAAAACACACATAAAGGGAGCTCAACAGATCTAGGGTCAAAAGGGACAAAGATATGGAGGATAAAGCTGCAGGCAAGAGGTGCAGATCACAGCCAAGAGACAGAGGCAAGGTGGCTGGAAAAAGGAGGGAAATCAGCAAATAACCGGAGGGGGGAGGCGGAGGCCTTCAAAGGAGGTCCAAACAAAACAACAAGAGGTGATTTGAAAGGAAAAAGGGCTGATTTCAATGGATCTGAAAGGGAGGTAACAGATCTGGAAAAGAGGGGGCTGAAGCTCTGAAACCGACGGCTGAAACAGCTAAAACTCTTCCACAAAAAGTGGAGGGTACTAAAGCCCTAAGGGGCTGGGTTCCCACTTAGATGAGTAAAAACATATCAGATCTTGGTCAAGGTGGGCTGAGACAGAGGCTCGAGCACCGGCGTGTTTCCACAGCAACTCAGTGCTGTGCAAGAAAATGCCTAGGTGTAACAAGGCCAAGAAGCTCGACTCGATCCGAGTTCGAGTCGTAAAATAGGTCGAAAAGTGCGACTCGGAGGTCCAGGTCGCAAAGCCTAGGGGCCAAAAGCGACTCCCCGTTCGCTTGTCTCGGCTACATTTTCTAAAAGTTGTCGTCTCGGGCCATACCGGTGTCGCTTACCTCGCGTGCAAGAAATGCGTGTAAACACACTAAGTTAGAAATGATTTCAATGGATCTGAAAGGGAGGTAACAGATCTGGAAAAAAAGGGGGCTGAAGCTCTGAAACCGACGGCTGAAATAGCTAACACTCTTCCACAAAAAGTGGAGGGTACTAAAGCCCTAAGGGGCTGGGTTCCCACTTAGATGAGTAAAAACAGATCAGATCTTGGTCAAGGTGGGCTGAGACAGAGGCTGGAAAACCCTGGCAGAAGCTGCAGCAGAACCCAGAAAAATTGCAGAAAAAATGCTGGAAAAAAGGCAGGTCGCAGTTTCTGACCTGATCTGAGTTCAGGTCGCAGAAAATAGGCTGAAAAGTGCGACCTGGAGGTCCAAGTCGCAGGTTTAGGGCCAAAAAGTGCGACCCCCCTGTTCCGGTTGTCTCGGTGGCAGATTTTCAGAAAAGTTGCCGTCTCAGTTGCGGCTGGTGTCGCTTACCTGCGCAATAGGGCCAGAAACACACGGAAGTTAGAAATTTTAAGTTTTTAGGGTTTTATGTGAGAAAAATGACATAAAAAGAGGAAAACTAAGCAGCTGAAAAGAAGCCCTAGGGCCTGAAGTAGCTGGATATGCGGGAATATGAAAAACGACAGCGGTCGTAATTTAAAACCCGTGTGGAGTCGCCATTTGTTAGTATGAATTCTTTGTCGAAGCGTACGAAAAAGAACCACTTTAGCTACGCATAACTAATAGCCCTAACAACAATAATGGCTGCAAAACATCTTCAGATCTGCAATTAGTAGTTAAAGTGCTGCAACAAACGGATCTATAAATGGAAAGATATTAAGCAGTAAAGTAAAGAGTTTGCTCCATGCATCCAACAGACAAGACAAGAACACGATTTTTTTGAATGAATTTTTATATTACAGGGCACCTGGGAGGAAACAAGAAGGTGTATCCAGATCTCCTCAATGGGATGGGTTCTTTGTAGTCCTCAGCACTTCAGATCTAAGCTTTCTCTCTCTTGTAGATGTAGAAAACCCAATGCAGAAAGTAGAGCTCAATGGGAGCAAATGGTATAAAAATGAGACCAAGTGTATAGATCCAGAGTGATCTAATAGGCAACAAAAGGTGAAGAATGATGGGGAAAACCCTCCTATTTATAACAAAATATTGGGTCATTCTAGATCTTGGTGCATGATTAAAATAATGTTAATCAAATCTAGATCCACATCTATGGAATATTTTATTATTATTTGTTGGAGGGAAAGGGTGTTTGACTTGGGTCAAATCCCTTGATTAGTGAAGAATAAATAAATAAATGATTTATTTATCTTTTTAAGGAAGTGGTTGGGATATAATCAAGTAAATAATGATTTATTTAATTAATGGTGGTTGATTTGGTCATATTTAACAAGGAATATTATTTAAATGATTATTCCTAGAAAATAATAAGATAACTATGGGTTTATCTCATTAATTTCTTTGTTTTTGGGTTAAACATGACTGGGAATAATAATTAAATTATGGTTTAATTAATTATTCCTTTTGGGGTCTCCTAATTAACATGGTGAAAGCAGTTTTACT